>OU896710.1:58177486-58526389 GCA_918026855.4 Phaedon cochleariae
GAAAATTGCAAAAATCGCAAAAATTCATGAAAAATTGCAAAAATCGCAAAAATTCCTGAAAATTGCGAAAATCGCAAAAATTCCTGAAAATTGCAAAAATCTCAAAAATGCCTGAAAATTGCAAAAATCGCAAAAATTCCTGAAAATTGCAAAAATCGCAAAAATTCCTGAAAATTGCAAAAATCGCAAAAATTCCTGAAAATTGCAAAAATCGCAAAAATTCCTGAAAATTGCAAAAATCGCAAAAATGCCTGAAAATTGCAACAATCGCAAAAATTCCTGAAAATTGCAAAAATTGCAAAAATTCCTGAAAATTGCAAAAATCACAAAAATGCCTGAAAATTGCAAAAATCGCAAAAATTCCTGGAAATTGCAAAAATTCCTGAAAATTGCAAAAATTGCAAAATTTCCTGCAAATTGCAAAAATCGCAAAAATTCCTGAAAATTGCAAAAATCGCAAAAATGCCTGAAAATTGCAAAAATTCCTGAAAATTGCAAAAATCACAAAATGCCTGAAAATTGCAAAAATCGCAAAAATTCCTGAAAATTGCGAAAATCGCAAAAATTCCTGAAAATTGCGAAAATCGCAAAAATTCCTGAAAATTGCAAAAATCGCAAAATTTCCTGAAAATTGCAAAAATCGCAAAAATTCCTGAAAATTGCAAAAATCACAAAAATGCCTGAAAATTGCAAAAATCGCAAAAATTCCTGAAAATTGCGAAAATCGCAAAAATGCCTGAAAATTGCAAAAATCGCAAAAATTCCTGAAAATTGCAAATATCACAAAATTTCCTGCAAATTGCAAAAATCGCAAAAATTCCTGAAAATTGCAAAAATCGCAAAAATGCCTGAAAATTGCAAAAATCACAAAAATTCCTGAAAATTGCAAAAATCACAAAAATGCCTGAAAATTGCAAAAATCGCAAAAATTCCTGAAAATTGCAAAAATCGCAAAAATGTCTGAAAATTGCAAAAATTCCTGAAAATTGCAAAAATCACAAAAATGCCTGAAAATTGCAAAAATCACGAAAATTGAAAAAATCGCAAAAATTCCTGAAAATTGCAAAAATCGCAGAAATTGCAAAAATTCCTGAAAATTACAAAAATCGCAAAAATTCCTGAAAATTGCGAAAATTGTAAAAATTCCTTAAAAAATTGCATAAATTTCTGAAAATTGCAAGAATTAAAAATTCCTGAAAATTGCAAAAAATCGCAAAAATTCCTGAAAATTGCAAAAATTGCAAAAATTACTGAAAATTTTGAGGAAATTTTGCAATTTTCAGGAATTTTTACAATTTCAAGGAATTTTTGGTATTTTCAGGAATTTTTGCAATTTTTGCAATTTTCAGGAATTTTTGCAATTTTCAGAAATTTTTGCAATTTTCAGGAATTTTTGCGATTTTTGCAATTTTCAGGAATTTTTGCAATTTTGGCGATTTTCGCAATTTTCAGGAATTTTTGCAAATTTAAGGAGTTTTTGCGATTTTAAGGAATTTTTGCGATTTTTACGAGTTTCCGGAATTTTTGCAATTTCTGCAATTTTGTGGAATTTTTGCAATTTTTGCAATTTTCAGGAATTTTTGCGATTTTTGCAATTTTCAGAAATTTTTGCAATTTTTTAAGGAATTTTTGCAATTTTCGCAATTTTCAGGAATTTTTGCGATTTTTGAAATTTTTGCAATTTTTGCAATTTTCAGGAATTTTTGCAATATTTTCAATTTTCAGGAATCCGCAATTTTTGCAATTTTCAGGAAATTTTGCAATTTTTGCAATTTTCAGGGATTTTTGCAATTTTTGCAATTTCAGGAATTTTTGCAATTTTCAGGAATTTTTGCAATTTTTGCGATTTTTTGCAATTTTCAGGAATTTTTGCAATTTTCAGGAATTTTTGCAATTTTTACACTTTTCCGGAATTTTTGCAATTTTAAGGAATTTTTGCAATTTTCAGGAATTTTTACAATTTTAAGGAATTTTTGCAATTTTCAGTAATTTTTGCAATTTTTGCAATTTTCAGGAATTTTTGCGATTTTTTGCAATTTTCAGGAATTTTTTTAATTATTGCAATTTTCAGGAATTTTTGCAATTTTGGCGATTTTCAGGAATTTTTGCAATTATCAGAAAGTTTTGCAATTTTTGCAATTTTCAGGAGTTTTTGCGATTTCTGCAATTTTCAGGAATTCTTGCAATTTTCAGGAATTTTTGCGATTTTTGCAATTTTCAGGAATTTTTGCAATTTTTGCGATTTTTGCAATTTTCAGAAATTTTTGCAATTTTAAGGAATTTTTGCGATTTTTACAATTTTCCGGAATTTTTGCAATTTCTGCAATTTTCTGGAATTTTTGCAATTTTTGCAATTTTCAGGAATTTTTGCGATTTTTGCAATTTTCAGAAATTTTTGCAATTTTAAGGAATTTTTGCAATTTTCAGGAAAAAAAACATTCTACATTCATATCAACTAATTTGTCATAAATTACATACTCTTTCAATTTGGTTTTTGAACTGGGCTCCTTTGAATGTCTTATTTATAAAGGAATGCTATATTATATATTTTTAGTCCATCATGATATAGAGATTTTTTGTCCAACATTTGAATAAATTGTTGGTAAATACATATTCTGTTGTTGTCTGGTCTTATACCCATGGATTTCCGATATATTTTTTACTACAGTTACAGAGTGTTTTTCTTTCGAAGCTATGTAATGAATATATATAGCTATTTTGCATCTGTATATGTTATATAAGGTAAGAAATACTCGACAAGTGTACAAATCACTGGTGGGATGTCTGTAAGGCAAGATGTGTACATTTTTTATAGATCTGTTCTGTTGGATTTCCACCCAAGAAGTAGTGGAACTGTGAATGAAAAACTATTTTTGCTAAAACCTTCCACAGTTTGTATAGCTCGAAAATAAAGCTCCAACATAAACTTTCCTCGTATTTTCTTGTATCTTCCATCACCCACGAAATTTTCCAGATTTCAATCTGAATCCCCCTGTAAATCTCTGGAAAATATCGAGTGCTGTTTCTTTTCTCCACTTTCTATGCCATATTTCCTACAACGATTTATGCCTTTTTCGCATATACCGCGAAACGAAATGGAAATTATCCCATTATTTTTCTGTCGACGGAAAATCTTGATGCGAGAAAGTATGAACATCAAGGAAAATAGTCAAGTAAAATATTCATACTTATAACCGGCGATATCGTTCAAGTATTTTCATAAATCGCTTGTCAAGTGAAGTTATCCAGAAAATAATATTTCAAAATTTATGAAACATCATTCAGCATAATAAATAGTATTCAGGGTGACCCACGGTGGATGGCCTATTAGAAGTATCTGGAGAACGAAATGACAAAACATTCTTGAAATTGGAAGGCTCTGATAATTGAACATCCTCTATCCATCCAAAATATTTTCATCGATACAGTGTTGCCACTTCTATCAGAAACAACTAGAAAATTAGTTATTTTCAATGGAGCACCCTGTATTTTATTGCATTTTCAGATTCTTCCTGAAAAGCTGATTTCACACTTTCACACTTGGGCTCTAGCAGGAATGATTACAGAGATACTTATAGGGTGTTCAAAATCGAGATTTTTCAATTTTAGTATACCCTGTATACCCGAATTTCGAATGAAATCGTGCGCCTTACTCATTATCCATTAGCTCAAAACGGCTTAGTTCCGATTTGAAACAGGCCATACCACAGTTATACTGGGGCCATACTCTATCGATCAACCCTTCCGGATAGCTGTAAAGCCCTAGGGAAATAATCAGGTGAAGGGCCCGCGACTGAGAGCTCTTGAAGGCTAATAAGGCCAGGAAATTACGGCGGCACCGGTGGCAGACTATATACCATCAGATTCTTGCTCTTTTGATAATGAAAAATGATGTGAGATGACGTTGCCTAAATCTTATTTCGAACAGCACTTTAACAAAACCCGTTTGTTCATACACAGAACGGCAAAGATATGGAATTCATTGCCTGAATAAGTATTTCCAAGAATTTATAATCCCCAAAAGTTGAACAATCCAATACCTACCTCCTCTACTCATTATCCTTATGTACGCACGATGCTCTTCGAACATTATTGCGCATTTATTTGCTGGAAATTCCACTTTGGATTCATCGAGAAAACAACCTTCAATCATAACTCCAATTGACAATCATATACCCGAGATCACCTTTCGCCAACGTACTATAAGGAAGATTTTATTAGGTCTCAAGTGCTCCCGAACCAACACCTCCTCTCTGCAAGTTGTTTTACTACTCTTACAAATTGGGGATATTCCCGTCCAACTGAAAAATTGCAAGAGTACTACCAGTTCCTGAAAAAGGCAAAAAAGATTCTACCTAGCAACTACAGACCGATCGCACTGCTATATCTATTATCTCAAAGATCATGGAGAAAGCTATCAACATCGAGTTCATGAAATACCTGGAACATTCAGGCATTATCAACGATAGGCAATATGGCTTCCGTCATCAGAGATCAACTGGTAACCTGCTCGCTTACGTCTCACATATATGGCAGCAATCAATTGAGAAATATGGTGAAACCTGAAACACTATTTCTACTCCATATCAACGATTTGTTGGAAGCAACTCCATGTCCAGTACACAGCTTCGCGGATGATAGTACCCTCCATACCGCCTTCTCTTCCAGGGCTCCAATACCAGCCAGGCACATCAGAAACGAACGAGGGAGAAATGTTGACAACATGAATATGGACTTGGCAACAATTCTCGAATGGAGATCCAATAACTTGGTAGATTTTTATGCACACAAAACACAAGCATGCCTTTTCTCTAGAAAAGTCGATCTCACTGTGCCCAACATAAGCTGGTCAGGAGTAACCATATCTTTAAAGACATCCATTTCGATGCTTGGTATTACTATCAGCAATAACCTTTCTTGGGAAAATCACGTGAGATCAATTGTTAAAAGTGCATCCCAAAAACTTTGGTTTTCTGTTTCGGGCTAGGAGCTATTTCACTTCGAGTCAGCTGCTTATGATCCTGAAACTGTTGAATTCTGTCCAAAAAGGGCAATTCGTCTCGTGGGTGATGCCACGCTCACAAACTCACTCACTTCTCTGGAACACCGTAGAAAAGTTGCCGATCTGGCTCCATTTTATAGATATTTTCATGGACGATGCTCTTCTGAAATATCAACAATTGTTCCCCCCTTGGCAGTCCCCGCGAGATTTACCCGTCGAGTTGAAGCGTCGCACCCCTTCGTGGTCACTTTGGAGACCTGCAGAACATCTCTTTCCATAGACTCGTTCATCCAACGAACTGCGAGGCTCTGGAATACATAGCAAAGGGAGGTGTTTCCCGAGGCATATAACCTCCAGAAATTCAAGAAGAACACCAATTTCTACCTTTTTTCTCTTGGTTCTCACGATGTTCACTGAACATTACAGAATATCCTTTTTCGTGGGAACCAGAACAAAAAAAAAATTATAGGGATTTCCTTTCGTGCGCTCCATAAAAAAAGTATTTGGACTTTGTAGATCATAAGAAGCTGACTACCAGACTCTTACTCGTTCGATAATGAAAAATGATGTGAAAGGACGTTGCCGAGATAACGAAGCAGTTTTCTCGTGGAAACTCGCTTAGCTGTTCTCCTTTTTTCCAGCGTACGCGCGCCTTTTTCATATTCTGATGGGGTCGTTTCCTGGTATGACGATTTAAAATGAATGGAAAGTAGCTTGAATAGATCGTTTCATAGTTATTTCAGAATGAAGCAAAATATGAGGACGCGTAAACATGCCTACATAATATCTTTCATATCTGATTTAGTTCTTGCTATTCCTTTTTTCACAAAAATAATATTTTTACTAGCTTATAATATACCAGCGGCTTCGCTCGCATTGAAGCTTTAATAAATATCAAAGATTATTACATTCCAATAGAACTGAGTCAATGTGATTCAGTATTTAAAAATTACTACATACCTACAATGAAGAATCTATTGATATGATTTATTACCGCAAACTTTGAAATGTATTTCACTACAACATGCTTCCGCATGGATTATTTGTGGCGCCCTGTCTCTGTGAAAATAAGTGTACTTTACTTCACACTTTTTCGGTGAAATTATGAAACCCTATTTTGATATTGAAAAATTGTACATTTTAGGCACACAAAAAAAAAGTGCAGTTTTTTTACAGTTGTAGAAGACGGTTTATAATATCAATTTTCTTTCACTCTTTTTTAATTATACAATGAAGAAAATTCATTAATCTTTTAGTCTAGCTCTACTTTTGATTCCACGTTGACAATCATTCCTTTTGAATTTTTAATTGAAAAGATTTTATGAAAAAACTGTTGACATTTACCTGCGATGAAGAAGGTTATACATTTTTCATATCTTCACCGTTATTTCTCTGTTCAGTCGGTAGACACCTTGTAGTTGTTATGCTTGCAAGCGGATGTTGCTTTTCTGCTTGCAGTAAGTGTAGCGACAGTGTGTCGGTAACACCCTATATGGCACGTGAGACCTCCATTGAGAATGCAAATGACGACAATGAGCGGCCCTGCTTGTAAATCTCGAATATATCTGCTGATATTATGTATCCACACTGAGGAACGTGCTCATTCAATACCTACCATTCTCATTCAATATTATGCAAGGAGTTTTACGGTGGATGGAACATTAGAATTCTATTAAAAAGTAGTATCAACTTTGTTATTTGGAATGGAACACCCTGTAGCACATTGAATATTTAGGTTCTCCTTGAAAAGCTGGTTTGATCGATGCATCACACTTGGGGTCTAGCGGAAATGATTACAAAGATATAGGGTGTTGAAAATCGAGACTTGGGATTTTTTTGTGTCGAAACTATCCATTATTGGTCAAAACGGCTCACATGTCCATATCTCAACTTTCGATTTACCATCTTCTGACATTTAATTGGAACAAATACAGGGTGGTTCAAGATTCAGAATTCTGATCACCTAAATCAAGAGTCAAGATAGTTTCGACACAAAAAATCCCAAAGTTGAACACTCTCGATTTTGGACACCCTATATCTCTGTAATCATTCCCGCTCTAGACCCCAAGGGTGATATGCATTGATGAAATCAGCTCTTCAGGGATAATCTGATAATACAATTAAATACAGGGTGTTCCATTTGAAATAACAAAGTTACTACTACTTTCTAAAAGAAGTGGCAACATCGCATTTTCGAAAATATTTTAGATGGATAGAGCATGTCGAATAATCTTTTCCAAGTTTGCTTGTCTACTTCTATAATTATATTGGAGACTGCCTGGTCAGGGATGATGTGGGCAGTGGAAGGGCAAATTTTTTATCGCTATGAGTACTTTTCCCAGATTGGTTTACCAACTTGTTCATAATGTTTGTGTAGTCTCTGGAGTGAATATTCCGAATATTGTTAATATTTTGTTTTTGGAGAAAATAGGCCTACGTCACGGATCTTCAGTTTGAATATAAGGAATTACTTTGCATTAAGATCTGACTGCCAGAGCCCCAGAAGATGGCTCTCCATGAGTGACGGTAGTAGTTTGCTTATTATTGCTGTCAATGAATATACGAAGGAATAATTTGGTTACAGGCTTACCTTCAATGATTCGTTCACCTGGAGTTACTTGATCTAAATCTCACTTAAATATTACCAGAATGTTACCATTTAGAACTATTCACTGAAACGTTTTGTGGGTTAGATCTTACAGAAAATTTTATAAAATTCTAGGTTTGAACCTATTAATGGCTTAGAATCATTAGACAAATCAACATTTAGTACATTCAACACGGTGTTAATGGACCATACTCAATTTTTCATTTGTTGTGGGTTAGAACCTTTCACCACCAAAGCGGCGATGTGCGGCATGATTGATTATCCTAGCCCACAAATTTTCAAAATGATCTCAAGATCTGTCGTTCGGTACTCCAGATACCTCTAAATGTTCCATTCACCGTGAAACACCTTGTATAATATTGAATGAGAATGGGATATATGAATGAGATATATTGGAGATTTACAAGCTAGGCCGCTCATTGTCTTCATTTGCATTAATGGAGGTCTTACGTGGCCATGCCATATGGGGTATCTGTGGTTCGGTTCATCAGATAAGTCTAATGTTCCATCCACCGTTAAACACCTTGTATTATTCATGACATCGTTTTGTTAATGAGTCGCAAAAAACAGGAAATCTCTATTGAGCCCTCTTGGATGTTTACATACTGAACCCTCCGTAGATGAAAAACCACCCCTCTTTCGGTCAACTCAATTATTTTCGTCTCTGGGGCCAAAGAACGAGCATTCCCTTGATGACAGTACAGCAATTTACACAAAAAAAATCTCCCCTAACATGGCTTTGCATGTTCGTCAAAGTGATACCGAATACCAACGCTTTCAGCGATTCTTATAGTCATATTGTAATTGAAAAACGTTTCTAATTTGAGTTAGACTTTCCAGGAATATCTTATATGAGGTCTTCCAAAGCAAGAAACAATATCATTTACATTTACACTCCTGTCCTTGCTCAGTCAGAAGTATACTAACGTAATGGTGGTTTTTTATTGTCTGCAAAGTTCTTTACTCATTTTACTATTATTGTCATGCCACCAGACTGGATTATTTATGTCTATTCTTAGACAAAACTATGCATTTCTATAAATACGAATCAGAAGCGGAATTCATAGAGAACTGTTCCAAAAATATATTAAATAGAATAAGCTCACCGTCCAGAGGTCATTCAACCACCTCTAATGCTGCATATGGATATATCACAAAAATTCTTCAAATAAATAATTATTATGCGAAAATATTTTCATGTATAATACGCAGCTATATATTTATTACTGGATATTTCGACCTCGGTGCATCTCAATCCCATTAAAAAAAAAACTGATAAGACTAAATGTTGTATTCAAAGCCACTGTACAAACACTGTCCATTGGAGTGAAAACGAAACAGATCCACAGCTACATTCATTCCTCGAGCGTTCTCTGATAGGAGCTACCTTGCTCTATTTCTTCAAATTCCTCCCTGCTCGTCTTCCCCCCACTATTACAAACCGTCCCAGCACCAGACAATCTCAGATAATCCACGAAGTTATTCCAGCTGTGCGAGATCTTCTCTTCCAAACCGATAAACTGCTTGCTGGTATTGATCCTCAGCGCGTAAAAAGTCTGCAACAGCTTATCCTCGAACTCCTTAGTGACCGTCTTGATCCTCTCCTCCAACACTCTGCTAAACTCCTCCATCTCGGAAACCTTCACGCTAGTCCCTTCCTCCACCACCTCCGTTTCAGCTTCGCAGCTCTCCTCGCTCGCAACAACGAAATTCCTCTGCTCCGTCTGATTCGACCTCCTCGGCGACGAGTCAGACTTGATGCTGAAGTCCCCGGACGCAGAAAACTCGTCCTCGTAGTTCCTACTGAACTTCAGCACGGGCACAGAACTCGACAGATAGTCTCCGGCGTTCGGGAAAGCTATCTTCTTGATCCCACCGTTAGCGCTGGCCACGAAGGTCCTTAGCGGCGACTTCATGTTCCTGGAATCGTAGCTCCTCAACTGTCCCGACGCAGTGCTGACAGCCAACTCGTGAGTACCGCGCAGGTAAGCGAGACTGGACAATGAGCAGTCCAGCTCGTAGTTACAAACGCACTTGTAGCTCCTCAAATCGTAGCTGAGGAATTTACCGTCAGCCCCCACGGAGGACAACGTCGTATCGCCGAAATCCAGGTCTGTGATTCGCCCGGAGTGCCTCTTGCTGCAGAGCAAACTGTCAGTGGTTTCGGTGTCCCATAAACACAGCACTCCCTCCTTGCTTGCACCGGCTAGGAGGTTAGAGCTGGTCTTGCTGCAAGCTATGGTGCATAAAGTGGGGCTGTTGGGTACCACGAAGCTAGCGCAGGGTTTGTAGTGCGCATCCAAGAGGATAATCTGACCGTTAGAGCAACCAGCAGCCAGGCACTGGTCATCCAGAGTGTACTCTAGGTTCTGCACCGCGCTGGGTAGTTTGAGGTGGTCCACAGGGTGTCTGGGGCTCTTCACGTTGTAAATATACACTCCTCCTTCCTCGGTGCCGAAGGCTACTACATCGGGGTCGGCTGTGGAGAAAGTCGCGACGGTGGCTCTATTGGCGTAGCTGCAGTCGTAGGCCTCCACGTACTGTTCCGGTCTGGTCGGGGCACTTAGGATGACAGGGTTGCCCTTGCTTTTCACCGCTAGAAGTTCTTTGCCGTCGCAGGACCAGGATATGCTGCGGATGGTCATGCAGTCGGCTGGAGATTCGTAGGTGCCGACGTAGCAGATGTCTGGCCATTTATAGAACTTTATGTCTTTGGCGCAAGTCGCTAAAGTCATGTTGGTGGGTCTGCGAAAAGGTACTTTCAATTTGTGTTGTGACGTTTCGGGTGCCGGACTGACGTTTACGACGTATCCAGTGTGAGGGGATTAGAATGGATCTTAAGCACCGATACTTTCCCAACTATCTCTTGTTGCATTTAAGGTACATGTCGTGTTGTACGGTAAGTGGAAATTCCAGCTCGCATCAAATGATAATAACAGTCTCAGAAGTTATCGACGTGAATGTTCTGAAATTGCCGCTTTCCAACTTATGGAAGTGGGAGTAACAAGTCGTGTGAAACACGAATGTTCAGGCATTTTCGTGATCATTCCATGACTTTTCCGGAAGGAAAATAACGTGGCGAACAGAACTCGAGCGTAAATTCGAACAGTGGCTCGAGAACGCTACTATATAAGGGGTATAAAAATGAGAATAATTATTGCCTTGAACACGGCTCAAGTTTTTTTCGGAAATATAAAAATCAAACTGAAACGATGGAAGTGGAGAAAAATAGTGTACTGCACTACAAAACCAGGGAAAGAGCGAAAACGTAACAAATGCAGAAAATACCCTTTCCAACAATCAGGTCATTCTTGTTGTAATACGACCATAAACAATATGATATGCTAAAAGGACATTGTTCTCAAAACGAGAACACTTTTTGATTCTTTCTTCAACAAGCTAGAAATACTTCATAAGCAATATAGTCACTGATTATGGTTTAAATTAATGCAGTGACCGTTTAGGGCAAATCAACTGATTTGTCCCTACTTCAGATATATAAGTATGTTCACATAATACAGTGTCATTCATAAAGTTAGCGTCATATGGAAAAACATTTATTGATAATTTATTTTGTAATTTGACTTGAGCATTAAGTTTTGCTTCAAAAAGGATGAAAAATCGACAACTCGACAACAATTCAAACCAGATGACAGGGATTGAATGTCAACAATAACTCTCTGATGTACTGACATCTTTCGTTATAGTTTTAGTTATATTATAGAGATGAAAATTGTGTGAAGAATGGCTGAAAGATAACTGGACTACAGGTTACTGAGAACGGGTTTGAAATCCGAAATGAGTTGATTCGAATAGAGCCATAGAAAATGTTTGTAAGAGATATAATTTTCATATCACTAATAATGATTTTTTGGATGTTCCAAGCTGATCAAGATCATAGTTCATGCAGATATATTTCTTCTATACATTTAAATTTTTAATTCAATGCTGAACATTCTTGGTGAGTAATATTTTTATAACATAATACATCATATTATTATTCATCAGATTTGAGAGATTGTCAATCATCGATTTCAGAGGATTTTCATTTTCGAACTTCTCTTGGATGTTCAACATCAGATATAAGTCAATATTCAGAATGATATTATGTGTATATATACATACTTTTATCTCAAGGAGAATGCAAGTTCTCATCTTCAGAAGATTTTGTTTTCAAATTCTAATGGTTTGTGTTCAATGGACATAATTCAATGTTCGTCGTGGCATATAGCCAAGAAAGTAGTTGTTTTCTTTTGAATAAACCGAGAAAGAATTGATATTTTCATCCATTTTCTCATCTTCATAATTTTATCTGAGAATATTCAATTTCTATCAGCTGCTGATTTTTTCACTAATCTTGCAGAATGGCTGTTAAGAAATCATAAAATAACATTTCAACATGGTACGCCATTGCGATGCGGAAAGTGAAGTGAATCGATAGGGAAAAGAAAGGGCACTAGAGAATTTTGGCTTTTAAACTTTGAGCGTTCGATAGGATGGGGATGCGGTTCCAAGAAATGAGTTCAACAAATCATTCATGAATGAAGTTTTCGAGAACACATCATCAAATGGATTTCTCATTCCAAGAAAATATATTCATTCACTGAGACTTACTCTAATTGCTTCATTCTTTATTTTAAAAAAATCGAGATTATTTTATTAAGTATCACCGTAATCTTAATTCAATATGAATCATTCACCAATTTCTTCATTTCAATATTTCATAATTTTGTCTTGATAAATCAACTCCTACACGGAAAACGCTGCTCTCTGACGGTCATTTTGACATCGATAAAAAAAGGATGCACCTTTTTGATCTACCTACGGTCTCGCAATTTTTTCGGGTCAGTTTTTCTCGTAAAATTAATGATCGGCATATGTTATTCGTTACCAAGAGAAATTTATTCGTTAAAAAAATCTCTTGTCTTTACTGTTGAAAAAATATTGTTTCTTCACCAATCATCGTCATTCAATATAAATAGTTCACCATTTTATTCATTCAAAAAATTCTAAATTTTGATGAAAAAAATTGTTACATTGTTTGTAGCATATTATCATTGGTTTTTTCACTAATATTTTCACCTATTGTATAAATGTATTTTCGTATAATCTTAATGGGTTCGGGGTAGTAATATTCACGTTAATGCCAAAATCGATAGTCTTCAAGATCTAAGATTGCTAATAGGCATCGTTGTACGGATTTGTTGTAACCCAAGTTCGGTAATGTAGACACGCGAAATTAATGCGAATTTCGACTTAAAATCTAGGATTACAACTAGGAGCTCTGACATTAGGAAAGCTGATAGTGGAAAATTCTACTTACATAATAATAATGTTCCCTCGAATTCTTCAGAAATCATGTCAACTATGAATAGGGTGACCAGATTTTGAAAAAAAAAAAAAGTACATTTAGTTTTTAGCATATCATAACACAGGAAAAGCGCCGCAGGCGATTTTATTTATTATTCAAGGTCAAATGCCTTCAAATTGAAAATTAGATTTCCTCCTACTACTAAACGACTGCACATTTTCACCAAAGCATGAGTCAAAAAATCGAAAATCAGGATATAGGAAAAATCCCTATTATTTTGAAGTAGACTTTAGATTCGAGCTCGAAACACAAATAAAAAAGAAAGAGTAGCTGGAAAAAGACACCAATATCACGAACACACAGAGTATAGAACCTAGAGCCATAGACATTGAGCAGAAAGCACAAAAACTTTGATTGAAAGAACCAGAGAACATCGGTTTACGAGTGATGAATCAAATTTCTTTCCTGATCTGTTTTCAGTTTTTCTTATTATTATTCGACTTCAAACCGTCCAAACGAGTCTGACTTCACAAAAGAGGACATTTACCTACCAAATGTAAAAAGATATAGTACGAGGACAGCAGCCTCGAAAAAGGGTATACTTGTACCATAAAAAGAACACGTCTGGTCACCATAACTATGAACCACCAACAAAAATTCTATAATAGTATCCAGGTGAAACACTTCGTTGAATATTATCGAAAAAAATTCAAGGAACATTCATTTGTTTCTGATTCCAAAAATGTGATGGTGGTAATTTGGGTCAGCCGTTTTAGAAAAATTCAGGTAGATTTCAGGTTCTTGAAATCGGTAACACATCCTTCTTTATTTGATAATATACAGGATGATCTATGTAAGAATGCGAAAAAAAAATTACCTAGCCTATACCATTTGAGGAAATCAACGGTATTGCATATATTTCATATATTTTTCGATATTCATGTCAAGTTTTCTCTATTCATAATGATGAACCCTGCATGTAGAATATATTCAAACAGACTTGTACGGAGTAGCATAATCAAGAATAATAGGGCATATTCCTCCGCATTTCCTCAATTCCGCGAATTTCCAACAAACGTTCACAGATCCCTACTACAAACCACAGTTTTCTCCCCCCTATACCCCTCCATAATGTAGGCCAAACAATAAAGCCAAAAGACTTTGCGGCAATCATAACTTTGAGTCGAAATGTATCACGACTCTTGTGACACTCTGGAAGCCACTATGAATATTTGCGTCATAAGTATTTTGGTCTTCGAAGTTTAATGAGAAGTCGGTGAAAAGTTTTTTTAATTCCAAGGAAAAGTCTTGATGATGGTGTATAATATGTATACCGGATGTAACAGGTACATGGTACACCCCATTTTTCTCCTTGAGTTTTGGAGATACGTGAATAAAATTCGGAATGATTCATCAACTTGATGAACGTCACTTTTTGACATAAATAGGTTTCATTTTCCACTTGCGGTTTTACTGGAAGTGGTAATAACTTTTGATTTTCAAATGGATCACCCTATATATCATTGCATTTTCGAATTCTGCATCATTTTCTGAATCCAATGATACTATATAAGTGACATTTCAAACTTCAATATTGATTTTAATTTTCCATCTGAGTGTGCCGTGATTATTTTGATCGAGTCTGATGTACTCATATTGTCAGGTAAGTACCTATTATGCTAAAAAAAATTGAATCCTGTCAAAAATGTAAAATGTCTTAATTTATCACCAATTCAAGTTCATCAAAATGGTTTTGTGTACCATGATCCTGTGACACCCAGTATGTGTGGGTAAATGGCCCGCTATACACATATTTTGAATTGTTCTATTTTGAAAGGGGAATTCGTGGAATCTTGCTAAAGAGCCGAACACAGTGGTTGTTGTTAGTCGATGTATATACAAGGTGACATTTTGAAAGCTTTCCAACCTCAATATCTTCCTTCCAGTAAATAATAAATCGAGAAGACAGGTCTATTTTATTTTCAAAGAAGACACTTAAAATTAATATTTTTAGCCCTCTTGGTTCAACCCCCTAGGAGGAGTAGATGTTACGCTTAGATTCTCAAATGGTAAAGGGGTCATGCAATTCTTTTCCAACGGTAAGTACCCTAGTTTTCTGTTGAGCAGTTTCCGAAAAATGCCGTGTCAATTAGAAAACTTTCCACTCTCAATATCTTCCTTGCAGTAAATAATGTGAAAAATCGAAAATATATTTTTAGCTTTCTTGGTTCAACCCTCTTAAGAGGGGTAGATGTTACCCTTAGAACCTTATATGAAAAGGTGGTCAAGATGCACATTATTTGAAAAGGCGTTCAATTCTCTTCCCAACGGTACCCTCGTTTATCATTTTCTGTTGAACAGTTTCCAAAAAATGTCGTGTCACTTTCCACTCATAATATCTTCCTTTCAGTAAATATGAAAAATCGAGCGGACACGTCAATTTCATTCCTATATATAAGGAAGACACTTGAAATACATAGTTTAAGCGCTCTTAGTTCAACCCCTTAGAAGGGGAAGATGTAACCCTTAGAACCTTATATAAAAAAGGTGGTCAAAATACACATTATTTTGAAGGGAGTTCCAAGTGCCTCTTCAACAATACCCTAGTTTGTGTAGAATTACTTTGACTCGTGAAATTGGTGAAAAAATTATTCTTTCCAAATTCGACTCGTCCCTCAAATTTCCGATAATTTTCTATTTTCATCACTGAAAGTTTTTTACTTGAGGCAAGAAAGATCATTCAAACAAACCGAATTAGATAAAAACCGCTCGTCCTACGGACTCGTGATTGTATCAATCGGTTTGTTTTCGTAGAAAATTAACAAATTTATCGATAATATTTGAAGAACTCGTGGTATTACCTTCGATAATCCGACATAGGGGTGCCTTCGCATATACAGGGTGTTTCAAAATTCAGTATCAAGATTTTAGGGGCGTATTTTTCAGGTCAAAATAAGACGTTTTTGTCCATAAACATGTGTCCGCAAACGCTTCGTTACCGATCTACAGAGCGTTAAAGTTAAACAAATACACGATGAGACATCCACCAACTTTCAAATGATGTCAAATGCTTCAAAACAAACCTAAACGTCAAAATGAAAATAGCAGTCAAAGCCCACTAATTCGCTTTTTCATTGTTCCGTTGAAAATTTTAATTATAAACTCGAAAGAGAATAAATAAAAATTGTCATTTCAAGATGAATAAATGAATAAAATTATAGGAGATTCACGTCCCTACAATGATTATGGATTTCTCCTGGCAAATGATTCTTAATAATTCTCAGTCATTCTATCGGAATTTCATTCATTCAATTATAGGAAGTTTCAGTACAATCTGAGTACAATTAAATTAATGAAGTTATACATTGCCAAGTTCGGTTGAAACAACACAACAAATGAAAGTTGCTCATCTCCAGTTACCATTGGTACATTACACTCAGAAACACCGCTCTAAAACGCCCAGTTTGAAGCCTCCAAAAGGCAAGAAGTATATTTATTCGTCTTCGAAACTCCATTCGAACTTATTGTTATTGGGAATATACGAATGGTGGGTGATACGGGTTTATAGAAGGCATCTTCACAATTCGAGTTGGGAAAGAAAAAAGTCGAAAACAACTTTCGTAAAGTGGAAACCTCATTCAAAGACCGCAGAATGTTCAATCGTTTATTTTTGCTACAAAAAAGTTGAAAGTCTTGTGAATTCTCAATAAGTTCTCCGTTTGGCACCCTTCTGGAAAAGTCATGTAAATGACATCAAAATGTACTTTGTACCACTTCATGATTCATGAATAATTTAGATTGGATCACGAAGTTCGAGAAAAGTTCTGTTTGTAAAACGAAGACTGATCACTCATACGTTTATGTTCATTATCGCTGTTGATATTTCGAAATGCCAAAGAGAAAACCTCAAGCTTTGATTCATAGTGATGTTGATGGTGTTAAATACACAACATTATTTTCATTGAACCCGATCAGTCATTACAGGAAACCCGGTGCTGTGGAATAAAAATAGGTCTAAGCTATTTCTGGCAATAATGATTGAACAGTCTATTTAAAACAACTCGCTATTTCACTGGCTTAGTGGCTTGGGGTTTTGCTCTTCATAAATATCTCTTCATTATTGGTAGTGTCTACGAAACCGCCTAAACATACTTTATGTCAAAACAACATATTCGAATGATATCAGTAGGTATTAGTAGTTTATCCAAAGTCATTTGGTGCGCCACGAACCGCACGTGCACACACTTCTAAAGAAACGTCAAACCCGTCTACACCGCGCGATGCGGTAGCTGCTACAATTGACTTTGAGTAGACTGTACTCAATGTTCGTCATTTACATTCATCTCATCTTCATTGAAGTACAGGGTATATCTTCATGAGTTAATAGATCTATACAGGGTGATTCAAAATTCGATGTTAATATTTCAAGGACGTATTGTTGTGATCAAAATAAGACTTTTTTCTCCGATTGGCAGCAAATATCAATTTTTCTGACACATATCAATCAGCAAAGTATTACTTTTCCTGCCTAGGCAGCAAAGTGGTTACTTTGCTGATTGATATGTATCAGCAAAATTAATAATCCATAAATCGTTTATAATTTCCTTCATATTTCATTCAAGACTTCTCCGGCAACAAATTCAACTCTATATTTTTTGCCACCTCCCTTATTTCTGGAGGTGTAAGTACTTCCAGGTCGCTATCACTGTCCATTATATAATAATTCAAATATACCGATATTTTTTCACACAACTGTCAGAATTTTCATGAATTGTCAAACTAAAATTATCATGGACAACTGCGATTTCTATCAAATTTAATTTTAATTGAACACTACAGGAAAAATAAAGAGATTGTGAGAATTGTTATAATTTTCAATTACAATATCCTCCTATATCATAATGAACAATCGGAGAAAAAATTATATGTTCAACTCGGCAGCAAAGCAGATTGACTGCCTTAGCTGGATTCCTAGCCTCGCTACGCTCGGCTATGAATTCAGCCTCGGCAGTCAATCTACTACTTTGCTGCCTAGTTAAACAAATAACTATTTCTTCATATTAGAGCTTCGCGAAAAATAAATGTAGTCTTGGTCTTGATGTTTCAATACGCAAGACGAGACTGGCTCAGTCTTGATCTTGGTCTTCGTAGTCTTAGTCTTGGATGAAAATGCGTCTATAGAAATTTGAATTATTCAATTCAAATATCCAACAGTATACAGGGTGTTTCATAATTGGATGCTGATCCTAAAGGGCGATAATCCTTGAATGATTTTAAGAAAAATTCTTCATGTGAACATAGGTCCGTAACAGCTTCGTTTCTGAGATACAGGATGTTGAAATTTAACAAAAAAATCAGTTATTCCCCAATATCTCTGGAACCGCTCTGGCTTTTTTCTTCAATTTTGGTACATGCCGAGTATGAATAGAAATACATTTTTTCCATAATGAAGGATTTCTTAATTTCCATCAGTGGCGTCCCTGTTAACATACCCTGTCATATTTTTCATCAAAATAATGATACGCCACTGTCTTTTTTCCAATTAAATATTATTTTTGTAATTAGCCTCTATCTTCTTATAAAAATGGTTTCTTGTCTTTTTTTCGTCCGGCGAACGGTTTTTGAGTTAGAAAATAGAATGCATTCATTTGCTTGTCCCTATTCGATTTTTACTCTTAGTCATAATTTCACAATAATTGTGGTAACCAAAAGATCTGAGCATTTTATAATTTCATGGTAACTATTTTTAAGTATTTGTAATGAAGAAAATAGCCAGAGCGGTTTCAGTGATATTGAGGAATAACTGATTTTTTCGTTAAATTTCAACATCCTGTATCTCAGAAACGAAGCTGTTACGGACCTATGTTCACATAAAGAATTTTTCTTAAAATCATCCAAGGATTATCGCCCTTTCAATTATGAAACACCCTGTATATGCATATTATAAGTATTTCGTATTTCTCAGTCTTCGAAATTGTCAATTTCTGCGTATAAAGTAAGCGAAATGAATTTCTTCTTTTACCATAAGAATATAAGTTTTAAGAAACCTCGAATGTACATTAAATGAGGCCCAAATAGCAAACAACAATTATCGTTCTCATAATTGAATTATTTGGACTAGACCACTTCTTTTGGGAAGCCGAGGAAAACATTTCGTAACCAACTCGTAAGATGCCGTATATGCAACAAGTTGCTGTCCGTATGGTCGTGTTTTCAGCCACGACCTGCAATACCTAATTATCGGTCTGGCGTTTATATTATGTGGTTTATTGACAGAATATAAATATCGCATCGAAAGAATAACACCGACGTATCATCATCAATCATCATACATCGCCCTCTTATCTCCAGTGAATCGTCTACAGCACGTACTGTATTTCCCTTTATTCGTTCACGCAAATTCGATAGTACCCAAAGTGCATCAGCAAATTTAGGAGGTGTTTGTGATCGAGAAAATTATTTTTCAAAGAGACTCAATCTCAAGTGTTGAATGGTTTTCGATATTTTTCAAAGTGATACAGGGTGAGATTAAGACACTCATAATTAGGAATATTTGTTATCTGCATTCATATCTGCTAAAATAGTTCAAAGAAGTTATCTACTCATATACTATCTCTACGTTTGTTTTTCTGCAACCGCCACAAAAGTCGTCCATTTTAATACCAAAATTAGCCCTTGAATTGACGTTTCTATTTCTTCTTTCGGTTGCAAAAAAATAGTTACTTATTATACAAGGGAAAAAAGTAGCAGATTTTAGCTCCAGGTTGTGTTGTCTCCCGACGCGTAGTGGAGGGAGAGAAAAAACCGTGAGCTAAAATCTAATATTTTTCCCGTGTATAATACACTATTTTTTTCTGTGACAGAAGGAAGGATGAATCAATATTGAGAAGATATTACATTATTTTGAATTCTGAAAATTATCGACGTGAAATTTTAAGTTTTTAACAGTAAGGACATCTGCGTTGTAGGCATATTTATCATTCTTTTGAAGTAATCAAATATCTGATGTTACTTCTGTCAGTCTGATTCTGTGATTTGATTTCAAAATATTGGGAATTTAGTGGTTGTTTAGTAATATACGTAACCGCGAAGTCGAACGGAAGATAAAGGGACAGTTCTTTCTCGGAGACGGTATTATTGACACAATTTTCGGAACTACCTATACCACAACAAAAGCCATCAACAGTGTATATATATGTGATATATATCCGGGAAAATAGTACTCACTTTTTTTCCCACGGGAGAAGAGTAATTTATGAAAAGTGACATTTTATATCCTGCCAACAGAGATGATATGCCAAACTTTTTTCCCGTCACAGAAAAAGAGCATGTGTCATTCGGATCAAAAGTGTCACTGTTCCGACTACATAGCTCCTATATACATCCCAGTGCTTATTCCATCATGAATGTCAGACTCATCTCATCTGCATACCAAAAGTATTTGCTTCGAATGACCAAGTCCTTTTCTTTATTATCAGTTCTATCAATCTCAATACTCAGTTTTATCTTGATTTTACCCAGATATTTCTGGATATATTTTGATTCAAATTTCGATTTTTGTTGTGTAAAACTAATTCAGTAGGTATTTAAAAATGAGTAATAGAAGAATTTTGAAAAAATTCTGAAAGCTGGAGTTGAAGACGGTGTCCTTTTAAAAGTACAGTAGACAAATGAGTGACATTTCCTTGAATAAAAGTTTCCATTATATAAATTTCAATATCCTAAATATAGTATAAAGAGGACATGAAACAAGCAACTTTGCACTTTTCTTATTTGGTGAAAACGTTTTTATGGGAATATTCGTATCTATAGTCTTCTTCTCCTGCGTTACCAATGATCGTATCGGCAATCTTCGTTTTCTGATGGAGAGGGTTTCAAACGTTTGAAAAATTTTCTTTGGTTGTCTTCCAGAATTGGAATGACTTATTCGCTTTTGCGAAAAGATAAATGATCAAGAGAACTGCCTTGCATCCTATGCAATTGCAACGCGTCTTCACACATATCTAGCATGTGAAACATAAGAGTCACGTACCATTTCTTACCTCCTACAGCGCAACTCGATACTAACTTACATTTCCGTCGCTTCAATAAACGTCCTCCATGCTTCGGTTTTATAAAAAATATGAGGTTTTTAAACCGTACTAATGTCCACTTATCTCCACCGCTCAAGACCTAATCTGCGTAAGTGGTTTTCACAATAATTGAGAGGAGACATAATTGCCAAAGATATTTCAAATAGTTCATTATTAGTTTTGTCATCTAAAGATTGTATATAGAAAGTGAAACCACTGACAAAAAAGTTGCTTATATGCCTACTGTCCTTCTCAAAGAACATTTGAAATTTTGAGGTTGTGAGATGCAGTTTCAAAACACAATGCATTGACATCATGTCAACACAAAATCAATAATCGAAATATTTCAGTCATAATTGGTAACCAAACCGAATTGACATCAATCTGCTTAGCCCACTTGAACAGAATACTTGATTTCCATTTGTATTCACGTATCACCGATACCAGCTGTGTTGATAATATTCTATAACGAATGTTCTTTCATTTGATAAGAGAAGTGCCATACATGAGAAAATCCGCATAGAAAACTTTTCACGCAGCGTCCTTATAAAAGGACGGTAGGCATATCTGGGTTAATTTAATCATAATAGTCATTTTTCTTTCCGTTCCAGAACCATGACAGCGTGACCTACCCCGTTAGCTATGCGCGCGTGCCACGCGGCAGTACTCGCGCTGCCGGTGGTACTGGTACTGCTGGCGCCCCCTTCTGCGTCTGCGCACCGAAGCCCCGACGACTTCGACTTCGACGCCGACGACGACCTCGAGGTGGAGTTCGAGGGTGACGGCGTGTTCGATGGGGGCGATAGGGGCCGAGAAGCGACGGCGTATGTAGGAAGGGCGTTCCGGCTAGCCGTGCCCAGGGCGGGGGTGGGGGTGGGCGAGAGGGGGTTCGAGGTGAGTATACAGAGTCAGTCAATAGTGGGTTCTCCTTCGATATTGGCCAAACCGTCAGGTATATAAGAAAAATTCAAAAACAACAGTTATAAGGATTCATGAGAACTATCTCCTAATATGATTTTCGTATCTGTAGGGTGTTCGAGTTCCAAGATAATGGCTGATGATGTTTTTTTTTCAATGGGACACCCTGTATATTGTTGCAGTTTTAGGTTCTCCCTGAAGAGCTGATTTCATCAATACATCACACTTGGGGTCTAGCGGCAATGATTACAGAGAAATATAGTGTTGAAAATCGGGATTTTTCAACAAAAACGGCTTATTATAATTTTTTGGGATTTTCTCTCCTCGTTTATATAAAATAAAAATATGAATATTATTTCGATATACGTGTAGTAAGGACAAATCAGATGATTTTCCCCAAAATGTCACTGCGTTTAAAGAATGTATCTATCAGAGACCCTAAAAGAACAAAATCCCAAAAAATTTGGAATAATGAATGTACCACCTCCTCGATTTGTTGTTTTGGATATCTCATATCTCATAGAAATTTGAAGGAAATGAGTCACTATTGATTTTTGACAACTTAGCACAAGCTCAACAACTAAATGATATTGAATATTTGGAAATACTCTCAACTTGACTAGTCTTGACTAAATATCACAAATAGGCAAAAATAAGTATCGAAATGCATAACCATCTGTATGTGAGATACTTTTGTTGTCTGCAAAATACATTATTCACCTTTATTTTCCTCTTGAACCTCGACATTTTATATTTTATTCCATTTTGTGTGCTGACTGTCGAAAATTCTCTATGGAAAATTGTTATTGCAGTCGTTATCTTGAAAAATGATCTCCATTTATAACCACTGTGCCATCATAGTGCAGTGGTCGGCACAAATTTACTCGGATTGGGCCCATCACGTAAAACGAAAAATACGTATGCAATATGTTCATGCAATTCATAGTTTCTTAAGGTTGGACTGATGAAAAACAACAAGAGGCAGAATTTTCTGTTTTAGTACCGAATTATCACCTACGATAGAGCACAATAATGATATTATTGTTGTTTTTCGTATTTAGAAGCATTTATATCAAAGGTTATCTACATTGCGAGGATAATTATAGTTGATAACTGCAGAATGAATGGCTAGAAGATTTCTGTATACAATCCTAAGGGCGCCATCAGATATACAGGGTCAGCACAAAGTGTCAATTATCCTAAGAAACAAAAACGCTAAAAAATATCACACTAAATTTGAAGAACATGAATCGATGATCTCTTCACCTCTCAGATTTGGAATATTAATGTCTGCAAACATATTATGAAATCATAGGAAGAGAAGATGACAACCAATAAGAGAAATCAAAGAATCCGCTTGCATTCTTCTGAACTGAACTGAGATAATAATATTGCTAGAATACAACAAGTGGACTATCACTCGAATTTTCGACGTTTTTCAAAATACGATAACTTTCTGCAAAAAGATGCGTTTTTTCTGTTTAGGATTCATCGATCGAAACTTATCAATGTTATCCAGTTAAGACATACCAAGTGGTCGCAAATAGTGTCACATAATTGAAAAAGTTTAGGAGCTTCCCCAGGATTTTTTTCGTCTGCAAATCGTCTTTCTCAAATCTGCAAATCAATATCTCGAATTGGTTTTGGAATTTCCGACCTTCCTTACCATCCACAAAAAATGAAATGTCGAAATTCAGGCCTGGAAATGAAAGAACATGTTGATTTCCATTGAGCTAAAGCATTGAAAATGTGAATCTTACCCTTGTGAAATTTATGCGTTGCGAAGTAATTATTTTCGAATAAATTTCGTTGACAAACTTTCGTTTACGCTTATATTTATATATAATATATAATATAAATATATATATATGTATATAACCATATACAGGATGAACTTTTTGATAAAAACTGAACTATCAAAATTTTTCAAAAACGGTCCTGGATTTTCCCGATTCTGAACTTGTCAGTCGATTATAGTTTAGTAGAGAAATATTCCATGAAAAAATCAGACGAATCGAAGGATATTGATAGAGAAGAGAAGACACTTTTCTGATGGTCTGGATTAGGTATTCCCCCAAGGGCCCCTTGAAGAAACAGTAATTTCCAAACATTCGTTTGTTGGTATGAAATTAATAAACCTCTATAGTGTACATTTCCTTCATCACCTGATGGAAAAAATGCCCGTGAAAAGACGATTCTATATGCAAGTGATTGCATTTCAATCATCTCAACACCCAATATAACATGCCATTATGGAAGACCTGCCAAGATCGTGACAACAACTGTCATTATCCTACAACATTCAGTCGATTGAAAATCATTTGATTTGCAAAAAGTTATCGCCTTTTGAAAACGTCGAAAATTTGAGTGGTCCACTTGTTCCTTTGAGCACTTTAGATAGAACTTTTGAAATCTGAGTGTGATAATGGTGAATTCAAGATCAATTGAAAAACTCCCTGTAATTTAACGCTCTGTAGATCGATGAAGAAGGGTTTACGGACACATGCTTATTGACGAAAAGCTTCTAATGTGACCAAAAAATCATTGAAACCTTGATACTGAATTCTGAAACCCCCTGTATTGTCCCGAGTATTGTCCGATATACAGGATATCTTCAAAATAATCATTTCATATCAACTATCGCATTATCTTTATATACGGTTTTTATCTATCATTTCGCTACTTTGGCAAATGAACTAGGTCAGCTCTAGAATGGAGGACTACATTATGATAAACCAGCATTTTTATGGCCCACCATTTATATCGATATACCAGAGCCAGGCTAGCACACCTACGAGTCATTCCAGGCACGTAAACGAGCTATAGGGCCGGAAACAAAATGCGAAATAAATGGCCAGGAACAAGACACGATATATATCTTACGTACCTATACCCTATACCGATTTTAATGCAGCTGGAAAAGAATATTTCTTTTCCAGCCAGAGCTTTTGCTGTTGGAATCAAAAAGAAGACTCTCCCTACGCGTGAGAAATAATTACATTTATTTCCTGCTGAGTTGGAAAATATGAGGGGTAAGAGAAAACAGCCCCAAGTCATTTCCATACCTTTGAAGACATCCATTTCGATGCTTGGTATTACTATCAGCAATAACCTTTCTTGGGAAAATCACGTGAGATCAATTGCTAAAAGTGCATCCCAAAAACTTGGTTTTCTGTTTCGAGACAGGAGCTATTTCACTTCCAGTCAGCTGTTTATGATCTATAAGGCACAGATCCAACCTGTCCTGGAATACAGTTCCCATATTTGGAGTGTAGCACCCAATCATACCCTGAAACTGTTGGATTCTGTCCAAAAAGGGCAATTCGTCTCGTGGGTGATGCCTCGCTCACAAACTCACTCACTTCTCTGGAACACCGTAGAAAAGTTGTCCATCTGGCTCTATTTTATAGACATTTTCAAGGACGATGCTCTTCTGAAATATCAACAATTGTTCCTCCCTTGGCTGTCCCCACGAGATTAACCCGTCGAGTTGAGGCTTCGCACCCCTTCGTGGTCACTTTGGAGACCTGCAGAACATCTCTTTCCAAAGGGAGGTGTTCCCCGAGGCATATAACCTCCAGAAATTCAAGAAGACCACCAATTCCTACCTTATTTCCCTTGGTTCTCACGATGTTCCCTGAACATTACAGGATATCCCTTTTCATGGGAACCAGCGCATAAAAAAAATAACATCAAGTATGAATTCTGAAGAATGGGACTATTTGGAATTCATACTAGTGAAGAAAACTAACTTTCTAAGCAAATGCATCTGACCTTTATCATAAAAACGAATTTCACCTGCAATACATTTTTTTTTGTTTCTGAATGGCACAGACAATTCCACGACGTATACAAAACTGCCATCTCCTGCAATATAAGAACCAGACTGGTGTTCCGACCACGTCGTCAAGAAAACCACGGATCTGAATAGAACATCTTGTCAGCTGGTGTGACATGGAGATAACAGTTTTATTAGGTCGTGGAATTGTCTAAATAAATACAACTGGTGCTCACAATACTATAAAAAATTCTGTCAAAAAATCGATCAAATTGCTTTGAGGTTACCAAGCAATTGAATCTCGTTGATTTCTGACAGAATTACTATCGATAGTATTGGGAGCACTCATGGTATTAGATAGATAGATAACGTTTATTTGACTACTTATACATAAAGGTAATGTTTACAATTACCCCTGATCATTGTCCTGGAAGTACTGCAGCCCCCCCCTAGGAAATTTTTTCTGGCGACCCTCATGGAAGCAACAAAAACCCCCCGAATATTGAAAAAACGGACTCGTGAACCCGCCCCTCCACTTTTTCTAGGCGAAGCGCCAACCACCTGGAACCGCCCTCCCGCCGTGGCTACTCTTCGACCGGACGGACGGCATTTTCTGGGGTGCCCCCCTTCTCCGAGACTCCGGCAATTTGCGCCTGTCAATCAAGCCAGCGGGCGCCACCGGCGAACCGTACGACGTCAAGATAACGGTGGCTGAAGAGCTGCCAGACACCGCCGAAAAGTGCCCCGAAAACGAGGACGTCACCGTTCTGACGCTGCTGTTCGACAAACAAGCGGAAGCGATCAAGCCCAAGCAGCGGGTGATGGCTATCCACAACGTCGCCAAGTTTTTCGGACTGCCCTACGTGAGTATTTTTGGGAAGACGGTCGGTTGTGGCGGTAGACACTGCCAGCAACTGTGAAAAGCTGGGTGTGAGATACTCCTTGGCGGTCTTGAGATACTCTTGGTCGGTTCTGCAACTAGACACTACCTTGTTCTCGAGGCATTTTGTGTGTGTGATAGTGAACAACCAGTTCTTCGGGGTCAGTCTTGGTTGTGAAGAAACAATTTTGGTGCTTGTTGTAGCCACAACTATTGTTTTGGGGTCAAGAACTTTTGAATCGGTCTTGGTAGTAAAGAACCAGTAATTTTGTGGTAAAAGACACTCTCGGTTGGTCTTGGTTGAAGACACTACCATTTTTTTTTTGATTGATTGGTCTGTCTCAGTGACAAGGCACCTATCATATTCAGTAGACACCATTAATTTTGTTAAGTTCAGACTCGTTCGGTCCAGGGAGTAGAAACTACCATGTTTTTTTCGGGGTAGGGGACACATTGGATCGGTACCGTTGTATTCGTTGTACGGGCTATGGTACGAAACACTTTGAAACGTTTTTACTGTTTTTCTTCCTCTTCTTTCTATGATTCCTTTCGGTGAGTCAGGCACAAACAGGCGAGGCAGGTCTTTGGGTCCTGTACTGATAGAGGCCGATATTCTAAAAAAAAACACTCTGCAGGTGGTATTAGTAGGTTGGATGGTGATAGATGCGCTGCGACCTAATTAGATCTATTGTGCCCCATCTACTTCTGCTATATCAAGGATTTCTTGTTCATAGCAGCCCCTCAAGATTCAATTCCTTCAGCGTCACACTCCATCAGTAACTGATGGGGTGTTCCTGGTTCTTTTTCACTGAATCTGCAGGTGCCGTCCTCCTGTAAGCCTAGCTTCCTTAGGTGTTCTTTGAGTCTGCAATGTCCCGTTAAAAATCCCGTTATTGCTTTGAGACTTCCTTTGCTGAGGTTTATCAGTGTCTTAGATCTTTCTTGGTTGAAATTTCCGAGATCTTTAGCCTTCCGCAGTCCTGGAAGCCTTCTCCATTGCCTGGCTCTCAATGCTCCTTCCGCCTTTTCAAGTTCTTCTTGGAAATAGGAATTTCCAAGGCCGCAGAATGGCTCTGGTCCGATCAGTGGCGTTGAGGCCCCTTGTCGTGCCAGAGTGTCTGCTTGTTCATTTCCCTCCACTCCAATATGACTTGGCAGCCAGAGGAGGATCACTTAATTGTTACTGTCTAGCTCATTCAATTTGCTTAGGCATTCCCATACCATCTTCGAGTTGATGTTAGAAGAGCTCAACGCTTTGATGGCTGGTTGGCTATCGGATACAATCGCGGTATCCTTCTTCCGGTATTTCCTGTCTAGGTTGAACTGGATGCATCTTTCTATGGCGTCTATTTCCGCTTGAAAGATGATTGAAAATTGTCCCGTGGATTCGAAGTATTTGGTGCGAGGCCCAAAGACTTCTGCTCCAGTTCCCTAGAGTGTTTTAGACCCGTCCGTATACCAAGTAATGGTGTTCCTTCCCAGCGCTCCGATGGATTCTATGCTCCATTCGCGCTTGTTGCTCAGTTCCACTCGGAAGTTCTCCTCAAAACTGAACTTCCTAATGATTTGGTCTGTTGGAAGATCGGCGAGGTGTGCAATCTCAGTAGGGGGTGAGTCCCTTGCACTGTGCGTTTTCCCTCTTAGTCCGACCTTGGCCAACCTGAGATGCACTCCATAGGCAGTTCTCCTCACCACGATGTGTAGAGGTGTGAGTTCCAGAATAACCTGATACCACTGTACTCACATACCCTTTCTCTTTCTTCCAGAGTGCCTTCACTTTGGAACCCCAGCTAGCCGAGGACGACATCAACGACAGCTCGGTGATCTTAGCGGGCCCCGGCAACTTAGCGTCCCGGATCTCCAAGGCCACCACCACGCTCAAGGTCGCAGTAGGCTGCGACGGGCGATTGCGAGTGGCTACCGCTCCGACGGTGCGTCAACTCAAGAGGCAAGCGAGGGACGGCACGATATCCGAGGTGGCGGGGTTGCCGCTGATTGGCTGGCGGGTCAAGACGGAGACGAGAGAGGTAGTGGGGACGAATAGGGAGAAGAGAGATGTGAAGACGAGCAGGGAGAAGAGAGAGGTATGGGTGCCGGCTGACGAGGATGGGGATGGTGAGTACCGCGGATTCCGCTCTGACGGTCGACGAGACACTTGATATTTGACATATCATGATGCAGTATCGACAATTATTGGTGATACTGGCACATTCCAATATCGAAATTTAACGAAACTCAGAGAACTCTTCCTTCGGATTTACAAAATTAGCAGTTCAGCCAATGCAGGATGCTCATACAGGTCAAGAAATATTTTCTTCCTGATCGACCTAAAAATCCCAAAAAATTCATAGGCGATTCAGAAACATAAACAAAAAATTCGATGTCAGATTTGGTATATAGAAAGCTGTTCCTTCAGATGTTCGAAATCAGCAGTTCAGGCAATGTAGTTGGCTTCATACAGGGAAAAATATTTGTTCCCGATTGCCCTAAGAATCCCAAAAAATTCATAGACACTTTTCCAGACCCATAAAGAAATAATTCGATGTCAGATTCAGTAGAGAACTCTCCTTTCATATTTTCAAAACATTAGTTCACGCAATGCAAAAGGCAATTCTTTGTTAAATTTTGTTTGTTGGTTTCATACATTTTTTTTTAAATGACTTCTTATTTGAGGGAGGCGGAAATATCATATGAAAAGTTGCACTCTCCTCCCTTGTTACACAAATAGCTATTTTTCCGATTGCTCTTGAAATCCAAAAAAATACATAGACTCTAATTCAGACTCGATACTGAAAGCTGAATCAGTCGACACTGCTCTTTTTTTCTTCAGGAAGCGGAGACTACGATGAAGAAGATGAATACTACGACGACTACGAAAATTACGACGACGATGATCTAGGAGCCGTAGAAAAAGTTCCCCCTTCTCCGGAAATACCGGTGACGTTGCCCCCAAAAAAGACCACAACTACAACATCAACTACTAGTACCACTACCACCACTACCACGAGTACCACTACTACGACCGAAACTCCTACTCATCCTCACAGGCATCATCATGGAGAGAACAATCTGAGCCTGCCAGTAAGTTTTTTTTACTATCATAACATTCTACACTGCCCTGCAATAAAACACCGGAAACTAAAATAAAATATCACCAAAATTCATCAGTAACAATGCTGTAGTAGAAATTTCCATCTAGATTTCAATCTGAGCACGGTGAAAGCTCGGGTGAAAGTATGTATTTTTCAAAGGCTCTTTATAAGTCAGTATGAACATTTGCCAAATCGGACAAGTTTTTTATGACAGTAAACTTTCGCCACTTTTCATTAAAAAACCCTTATTTTCACACCTTTTCTAATTAAGAAGGATACCCTCAACAACGATGAAGGTGATCGTTTTCGAGATACTTACAATGGGGATGAAATCCGTCCAAACGTCTTTCAATCGATGAATCAAGATGATTTACATTTAATGTATCTACAGTGTGTCCAGTTTTCGATGCTTTTGTGTGATATCTCAGTTACCTTTGGAGATAGAACCTTGCGGTTTTCGCGGTCCTGTGCCACTTTTTTGTGAAACTCTAGATGGCCCAATCAGATTTTGCATAACTGTTTCCGTATATGAGATACATGACGATTTTGATAATTTATACTTCCTATATCTACGATATCTTTCTCAGCGAAAATATAAAATCAAAATCTTATTTTTATTTATTTTATTTAATTCTACATGGACATCAATTTGAACAATTCAATGACTAAATTACTGAATAATTTCGAAATTCAATTGTTTTGGTAAATATTTATTCAGTTGCTTATTCTACATTATGAACTTTTTATTACTATTTATTTGTTGCTTTCAGGTACCTAACTTTCGTGTTTTGTTAGTTAATTGGTGTTGATATGTCCTCTTCATACAAAAATCCGAAGAAATATTCCTTGAATTGGAACTCTTTTTATGAAAAATTCATTGCCCACTATTATAATTCAATGTTTTAGTGATTTTTGAGCATTTCTGAAATATTTATATATTATTTTTCATGTTGAAGTAAAAAAAAAGGAATTCAATGAGCTTATGAAGTTCGGGGTGTTCCATTCAAAAAATCATAATTTTGAGTTGTATCTGCAAAACCATAACCCGAAAAAAAAATTTGAGTGCGCCACTGGATTCTGCGTAAAAAAACTTTATGGAATAAGATTCCAATCTGACATTCTCACTGAGAAACTTTGTAGATATAGAAGTGGTTCAAAAGGTTTAAATTTTCAAAATCACCCTGTATCTCATAAACGGAAACAGTTATGCAAAATCTGATTAGGTCATCTTGAGTTTCACAAAAAAGTGGCACAGGACCGCAAAAACTGCAAGGTTCTGTCTCCAAAGATAACTGAGATATCACGCAATAGCATAGAAAACTGGACAAATTGTAGAGTAGATATTATGAACTAAAAATAATGTATATAGCAAAACAACGTTTGCATGGTCAGCTAGATGAGAATAAAAAAAAAACTTGAAATTTCAACGCTCTGTATATCTGCAACAGATCGTTTGCGGACACATGTTTATGTAGGTAAAAAAAGTCTTATTTTGATCTGAAAAATAACCCCCTGAAATGTTGATACTGAACTTTGATACACCCTGTATAACTTAGTGATTTGCTACATCTACAACGAAAGTGTATCTCAAGACACTTCAACTAAACGTATCCTTGTTTCAGGTCCACCACCCAACCACCCACAAAGACCCACACATCCCCATCACCTTCCCTCCACCGACCACCCCACAACAACCCCCCAAACTTCCCCCCACCACCACCACAACCCCCAAACCACCCCCAACTCCCCCAAAAACCCCCGTGAAACCGGGCGACGTGCTCAGCTACGAAGACCCCTACGACTACGACTACGACGATGAGGACGACTACGGCGAAGGCCCTGTAGAAAGCGAGACCGTAGTGCCGGAAGTCACCGGCAAAAATAAAGAGCAGACCTTCGTGCCCGCTTTCGAGGACACCGAGAGCATGACAACAGAAGAGATTACTTCGGAGACGTCCAAAGCTACGTACGTAGCGAGTAGGCCGACTACGACTAGCACTACGACTACGACTACCGCCGCGCCGACGACTACGACGATGGCTGCCACTACGACTGCTTCGACTGGCAGGCCTACTACTACTACTACTACTGGGACTGGAGTGAGCGGTACTGAGGCTTCGATCGCCGTCGAGGTCACAGCAGAAGTAAGCACGATTTTGAATAATTGCATTTGTTCTTGTTCTTACCAATGAACTCAATAGTAGAATTCTTTTTACCAACTTTGACTGAGATTAACCGAGATTCTCAGTGCAGCTCAATGTTTCATTTATCTTAGTCTGATGTGAGCTGTCTTAAGAACCTATTGAGACTATTTCTTCCCCCCAGCCATTTTATATTTTGGTTGAATTATGTTTTCTTCCCTTGCCATTCCTGACAGATAAAAACGTCTTATTTTTATTCAATCGACAACTCAGATCCGTCTCACCTCCTTCTAACTCAATTGATCTCAGTAGTGAAAATATAAGAAGGTTAAAAGAATTTAGCACCTGGAAGGGAGACTGCCAGTTTCTCGAATAGCACAGTGTGTCGGGGGGGCAGCTGCATTAAAAATAGCTTGTGTTACGGTAACCCGCCTAAATCATCTTTCTAGATTTCTAGAAAGTATATTTTTCAAAAAATAACTGTTTGTCGCCAACATAATTTTCTTTTATCCAACGATTGGAGTACCTACTTGAGATCTTTTTTTTCCATCTAAACAGTCAAAAATGTGAAGACAGAACTTCATTGTTTTTTGTTATGTGATATATCGCTAAATCTGGCGTGTTTTGTTTCTTCAAAAGGACTGAATTTGTTGGTGAGAATTGATTATCGTTGAAAAGATTTGTGATTTCACAACACAGCGTGTTTCATTTTAACACCCTCTCTATATTTCAGCTAATAGTCTTGCGATTCGTACCAAATTTAAACGGGTATGAATAATCATCAAAATAAATTTTCCAGAGATGAACATCCTGTTGGACAGTGTCTTGCTCTTTATTGAAATAAAATGGAGTCGATTTTTATGAAATCACATTAGGAATTTTCTGCAAGAAAACTAACTTCATATTATTGTTCCTTCTGCTCTCGAACCTCCTTATGAAAAAAAAAATCATATTCCAAATTAACAGGATTGGCTTCAATTTCTTTCATTTTCAGCTTGGAGAAAATAGTAAATTCAAATTAACTGCAAATTTGGATCGTTAAATAGCTTCGGTAGGTAGAAAATCATGATTTGAAATGAAAAATAAGATACACTATTCTTTGTTGAACTCACCCTTTTTGAGTGCCTATTTCTTGAAACACTTTATAGAAATTATGTAAAAAGTTACTTAAAGAGGTTCGAAACCATGAAGAACAAAATCATGAGGTCAGTTTTCCTGTGACAAAAATCCTAATATAATTTCATTTCAATTGAATAAAAAAGCACGACACTGTCCAGAAGGATATATATCTTTGAAAACCTGATAAAATTGGGTAAAGATCACACGACTAATAGCTGATATACAGGGTGTACAAAAAAGGCGCAGCAATATTCAAGGGAGTGATTCCTCACATCATTTTATGAAAAAAAGTTTCCATAAATATAGGTCCGGAAATGCATTGTTTCCAAGATACAGGGTGTTAAAGTTTTCTCAAATTCATTCAAATATATTAAAAATGACATTTGAATAACACCTGATTTCATTGTTGCAAGTGGTCACTTTCAACAGTTTTTGTAAATTTTTTGTATGATAACTGGAGATGCAATAATGATAATAATGGAAACGGAAGCAGATTGATTTCTGAACGATATGTCAAATTTTATGAACAGAGAGATCCTGTATTTTGTTTAGGATGAGATCACTACAGAAACTGAAAGACCTACAACCATCGTTCCTGAATTGACCCACCCAACGGAAACTAGTACCCCTGCCACAACCACTACCGTTACTACAAACACCACGCCAGAACTGTTAGTACCATCTCCGACTACTACAACTACAACTGCTGCCACTACAACCACAACTGAAGTCTACACCACCAAAGAAGAAACTACTCCCACCACGGTATGTGAAGCGTTTTATGGCAAGATGATTTTCAAATCGAATTGACTCGAAAACGGCACATACCAACTATCTTGTAGAATTTTTGGCACTTTACAAAAATACACATTTTTAAAAACCACCTTGTAATTTGAAAAGACGATAGATGCAGTTTTTACTATTGAGTTTTTTAAAAAACTTAACACTCATATATCGATCATCTATCTAATATGAAAATTAGACCTTCTCTTCCAAAGTTTACACACGATATACAGGGTGAGTCATGAGGAACTGTACATACTCCTACCACGAATAGAGGCCCTTGAGGGAAATACCTAATGACCATCAGAAAGTGTCTTCCTCTCTTTTTTACCAATATATATGGTGAATTATGAGATTTGGCAAAAACATTTTTTCGGCATAACTTTTCAACAGCTCCTTCAATTCCTCTGATTTTTTCATGGAATATTCCTCAACTGAACCCTAATCGACTGACATTTTCAGAATCAGGAAAATCCAGGACCGTTTTCGAAAAATTTCGATAGTTTAGTTTTTATCAAAAATTTCATCCTGTATATGGTTTTTGTAAACTGTGACAGGGAATTTTCAAAGCACACAAACAAGCATCAAGAAAAAAATATTCAAAATTCTCCTCACACTTTCACAGAATTCTTCAAAAAACGATAAATTATAGGCAAAAACAAAAGTTTGACAACCATTCATTCGAGAATAAGAACTTCGCAACGCATAACTTTCACAAATGAAAGTAAGACTCACATTTTCGATAGTTTAGGCCAATGGAAATCAACATGTTCTTTCATTTCCAGGTTTGGCTTTTTTTTTTCAAATCAGTGGATGGGATATCTGTTTAGATGAATGGTCATCGATTCAAATAGTTCAAGATAGTGGAAAAGAAAATAAAGGTTTATTCACAATTATTTTTCAAGAGCTATACCGAGAAAGGCAGATTATAATCTTAGTACGGAAAATTAGTGACCAAATTAACTGAATAAAACAAATCAAATAGATAAAACTGTTCATTGAAATCATGAAATTATTTATAGCGATGGTCATCAACATACTCTCAGATACCCCATCCACTGATTCAAAAAGATCTACAGGGTGATTATTATTAATCCTCCACAAAAAAAAACTGAATCACTAAATCCAGGCCTGAAAATAAAATGATATGTTGATTTCCATTGAGCTGAAGCATTGAAATTGTAAGTCTCACTATTATCCGTAAAATTTATGGGTTGCGAAGTATTAATTACCAAATAAATAAAGTTTTCGCCTAATTTTCGTTTTTTCATAAAATTCATAGTTTTTTTTTCAAACTACAGTGAAAGTCTGAGAAAAATTTGGAATATCTTATGTTTGATGTTTGTTTGTGACCTCTGGAAATTCCCTGTCACAGTTTACAAAAACGATATACAGGATGAACTTTTTGCTATAAACCAAACTATCAAAATTTTTCAAGAACGGTCCTGGATTTTCCGGTTTCTTGATGAGTCAGTCGATTAGAGGGTTGTAGCGGAATATTCCATGAAAAAAATCAGAGAAATCGAAGAAGCTGCTGGAAAGTTATGACCAGAAGATGTTTTTGCCAAATCTCATAATTCATCCTATATATTGGGAAAGAAGAGAAGTTTTGATGGACATCAGATATTCCCGTCAGGGGCCTCTATTCGTGATAGGAGTATGTACAGTTCCTCATGACTCACCCTGTATGACTCCATATTTGGGTATTTAACGCATGAGTCCGAATACATGTACCCTAACATACAGAGTGGACCTTTGAAAACGAAACAGAGGCTCTGTAGGTCGCCAAAACCGGATTATGAAAAGAATCTGGAACACGTCAACTACGTTTTCGAGGGGGACATCGTCCTACAATATTTTCAGCCCTGCGGCGTTGCCGCTGCTAACGAAAAGAAGCAACAACTTTGTTATTTCAAATGGAACACCTTGTATTTCATTGCATTTTTAGATTCTCCCCGAAGAGCTGATTTCATCAATGCATCACACTTGGGGTCTAGCTGTAATGGTTTCAGGGATATAAAGTGTTCAAAATCGAGATTTTTCAACTTAGACATTTTTTTGTGTCGAAACTATTCATTATTGGTCGAAACGGCTCTCATGTCCCTATATCAACTTGTGATTTACTATCTACTGACATTTAATTGGAACAGATACAGGGTGATCAGAATTCTGAATCTTGAACCACCCTGTATTTGTTTCAAATAAATGTCAGTAGATAGTAAATCACAAGTTGAGATCGGGACATGAGAGCCGTTTTGACCAATAATGAATAGTTTCGACACAAAAAAATGTTAAAGTTGAAAAATCTCGATTTTGAACACTTTATATCCCTGAAACCATTACAGCTAGACCCTAAGTGTGATGCATTGATGAAATCAGCTCTTCGGGGAGAATCTAAAAATGCAATAAAATACAAGGTGTTCCATTTGAAATAACAAAGTTGTTGCTTCTTTTCTTTAGAAGCGGCAACGCCGCAGGGCTGAAAATATTTTAGAAAGATGTCCCCCTCGAAAATGTAGTTGACCTGTTTCAGTTTTTTTTGATAATCCGGTTTTGGCGACCTACAGAGCCTCTGTTTCGTTTTCAAAGGCCCACTCTGTATAAATATTATCAAATATTGTGGAGCTTCATGAATTTCTACTACTCCATTTTGAGCTTTCAATTCAAATACCATTCTCATCGTCACATGACCAACTTTCAAAAATAATCGTATATATTTTTCTATCTTGAACCGTTTCTCAGGAGTGCAAATTCAAAGATCTGCAGCTACCTCAGATAGCAAAGCAACTCTTTCTCATTCTTGGTCGTGAAATCTACTGCCAAAGTATTTCACCCTGATAACGATACCTCCTCTATTTTCCAGATGCGAACCACCCCTCCTACTACAAAACCGAGCACCACCACCACAACTACCACCACCACCACCACCGAGCAAGTCGAGTACCACGACAATTTCGACCCCATAGTGTTGAACAGGCTGAAACAGATGTCCGTGACGGCAGGCAAAGTCTTCAGATTCGTCATTCCCCCAGACACTTTCAGCGATTTCGAAGACGAATACGCCATGACCTATCAGATACTGGACGCGAACGAAAGGACAGTCACCAACAACACTTGGTTGACCTTCAATCCTACCAGAAGAGAAATTTATGGTTTGTGAGTATCTACAGTGTCATTCATAAAGTCGGCATCATATGGGAAAAACTTTTATTAATGACTTATTTTGAAATTCGAGTTGGACGTTAAGTTTTGCTTCAAAAAAGATAAAAAATGGCCTACTCAAACGGGGTTACGTGACTTTCGCTACATGTCAAAAGTGACATTTTTTCAAATTAATCGCTGAAAGTCGTCTTATTTGTTCGAATATCGAAAAAGTTCACTTGAAAAAGTTGTTTCTATTTGAATTTTACATATGTGACTCGGATTTTATCTTTCTATTACATTTTTTAGATTTCAATATTTTTTTAAAATTTTCGAAATTTCTGTAATATTAAAAAAATTGTTAATTCGATACAACTACTTCATACCAGTAGTTTCATCATGCTACTAACTTTCAATTACTAATTATCACTAATTATCGTCAAAAATATGATTTTCTTCAGAAAATGATAATCTCCGCTTCAAAATTCTGTTATGTTTGATGCCAACATAACATCAAAATTCTGTTATGTTTGAGTCATGCATTTAGAAACTAAATTCATTTTAATTTATTTTTTCAGTACTGAAAAGATCAGTTTAAATAAATTTCGTTTCTAAATGCTTGACGATATATCAACTTTGCATCAAACATAACAGAATTTGGAAGCTGGTATTATCATTTTCTGAAGAAAATCATATTTCTGTCCATAATCAGTGATAATAAGTAATTGAAAGTGAGTAGCATGAAAAAGCTACTGGTATGAAGTAGTTTCGTGGAATCAACAATTCTCCAAATATTACATAAATTTCGAAAAATTAAAAAAAAATCAAAATCTAAAAGTTGCAATAGAAAGATCAAATTCGAGAAGCATGTGTAAAATTGAAATAGAAACAACTTTTTCAAGTTAACTTTTTCGATATTCGAACAAATAAGCCTACTTTCAGTGATTAATTTGAAAAAATGTCACTTTTAACATGTAACGAAAGTCACGTGACCCTGATTGAGTAGGCCATTTTTCATATTTTTTGAAGCAAAACTTAACGTCCAACTCGAATTCCAAAATAAGTCATTAATAAAAGTTTCTCCCATATGATGCCGACTTTATGAATGACACTGTATAATATTATGTATATTGCCATAAAAAACGAACTACTCAACACTCCCAAAATCATAATAGAACGGCAACAGTGTATAATGTTTCATTGTGAACTCCTGAACCATCGTTTGAACCAACATTTTTCCAAAAAAAACTTATTTTGACCTCAAAAATTCTCCCTCGAAATATACTGGGTGTTCGGAAATTATGCGCAGAAAATCAAGGGGGTGATTCTACATGATAAAATAAGAAATTCATTTTATATGTACGTGGGTCCGGAAATGCATAGTTTTCAACATACAGTGTGTTGAAAAAGATCGTTTTTTTTATGAATATCTCAAATGTCCTTCCACCGATTTTCTTGGAATTTGGCAATGATATTTTTTGTCATGAGGGGCTGATATAGACATAATTCAATTAGAATTATGAAGTCCAGTGGCGTCCCGGGGGGCAATTTACCGAATATTATTGTCAATAAAATGTGCGCCACTGATTTTTTTGAATTTTGTATCTTCATAACCCATTGACCAACTGAAAATATAACATTTAGGTCTCTTGAATTGTTTTGATATTTTCCTTCATTTCCATGAAAACAAATAAATACCAATTCAATGCATAATTTTGTGCCAAAAAATTCCTTCAAAAACTAGGGTGAAAATAAATGCGTGATCAATGTCTATAGATAAAGAATAAGTATGAAGATTCATTTGTTTCAAATATTTGTCAATACAGTGTAGTTTTCGATAATACAAAGTGTGTCAAACATGTATTATAACATATTTGAAGAAAATTAATCTTCATTCTTATTCTACGTCTATGGACATGGATCACACATTTAATTTGACCCATGTTTTTGAAGCAATGTTTTGCACAAATGTATACAATGAATTGTTTTTTTTTTTCACGGAAACGTAGCAAAATAGCAAAACAATTCAAGAGACCAAAATGTTGTATTTTTAGTTAATCATTAGGATATGAAGATATGAAATTTTGAAAAATCAGTGGGGCACATTTTATTGACAATAATATTCGGTAGGGTGCGCCCGGGACGCCACTGGATTTCACAATTCCAATTTAATTATCGTCAAATCAGCCCCTCACGACAAAGAATATCATTGCCAAATTTCAAGAGAATCGATGGATATTTGAGATAATCATAAAAAACCGACTTTTTCTAAGAAGTTCAACACACTTCTTCTTGAAAACTATGCATTTCCGGACCCACGTATACAGGGTGATCCACGGTGGATGGCCTATTAGGAGTATCTGTAGAACGAAAATACAGAACATTCTGAAAATTTGGATGCTTTGATAATTGAACATTCTCTATCCGTCTAAAATATTTTCATCGATACAGTGTTGCCACTTCTATCAGAATCAACTATCAACTTTGTTATTTCAAATTCTTCTTGGAGAGCTGATTCCATCAATGTATCACACTTGGGGTCTAGCAGGAATGATTACAGAGATATAGGGTGTTCAAAATCGAGATTTTTCAATTTTAGGATTTTTTTGTGTCGAAACTATTCATTATCGATCAAAACGGCTTACATATCCTTATCTCAACTCTTGATTCACTATCAACTAGAATTTGATTGGAAAAAATGCAGGGTGCTTCAAGATTCAGAATTCTGTTCACCCTGTATCTGTTCCAATTAAATGTCAGTAGAAAGTGAATCCAAAGTTAAGATTGGAACATGTAAGCCGTTTTGATCGATAATGAATAGTTTCGACACAAAAAATTCCTGAAATTGGAAAATCTCGATTTTGAACACCCAATATCTCTGTAATCATTACTGCTAGACCCCAAGGCTGATGCATTGATGAAATTAGCTTTTCAGGAAGAATCTAAAAACGCAATAAAATACAGGGCGCTCCATTTAAAGTAACGAAGTTGCTATTTGTTTCTGATAGAAATGACAACACTGTATCGATGAAAATATTTCAGACGGATATAGAATGTTCAATTATTATCAAAGCTTCTCAATTTTTCTAATAGGCCATCCAGCGTGGATCACCCTGTATATGAAATGAATTTCATGTTTTCTCATGCAGTATCAACCCCTTGATTTTTTGCGCATAATTTCCGGACACCTTCTATTGCACAGGATTATTGTTTATTGTTTTATTGTTTATTGAAAAACTAGCTTCCAGTCAAAAATAGAATTCTGGTATGAGGAAGTTGATTACAAACGACAATAATAAAATAATATAAGGTGACAACAACAACAACAAAAAAATCTGAAAAATCTGAAAATGCTAAATCAATCAAGTCATAAAAATAGCCACAGGGACTAATCAGTAGATGGCAAAGTATAAATTTTATCCATTTCGTAATGAAATCATGTGTTTTTTTAATTCAATTTTAAATTTTGAAATATGTCTGCGATTTTTTATATTATGTGGTAATTTATTAAATTCAGCTAGAGCAGCGTGAGTAAATTTTTTTTGGATTGAAAGTTTTCGACCTTATATTTTGAATTTTGAGTTTTGAGCCTATTGAGGATAAAAACGATATATTTTCCTAGACCCCTTGAAGAAGACATCTCCAAATGGGTGTTCTGGGTACAAGCGACAGACGGTGATGGTGGCTCTGCCAAAGACAAGCTCAACATCCAGGTTCAACAGCACAAACTAGACCTAGTCGTCAACCACGAGTTCAGCCTACACATCAGAATCGAGGTATCAAATTCAGTTTCCTATATTTTAACAACATCCATCTGACATTTTGAAATTGATTGACACAGAAGCAGCAGGAGTTCCCGCACTACGTCGATTGGTCTTTGAAAGTTTTGAGAGCACTCGGCAAGATTTACAACACTAATATGTCAGAGATCACTGTGAGGAGGATCAATTTCACCAGTGAGCTAGCCATATTCACTTGGAGCAATGATTCCATATCCGTACCAACGAATTTCTGCCCAAAAACTGACATAGAGGATCTATTCAAGGTTAGTATCTTCCAGCGTACATACATTAGACTTCCGAGGTATCTTCATTACCTAGGAAGTGTATAGACGGCCGGCCAGTCGGCAATCTACACTTTGGTAAAACTGCATTTATCATGCGATGGTTTTTTTTTTGAAAATTCTTTTTGGTACTTACGTATTTTTGTCTGAAAATCACGAATTTGATAATGAAAATGTGAACAAACCAATATTTATCAAGATATTTCACTATGAAGTTACAAATTTCACCTTCTTTTCCGTCTGTCTTCTGGATTTAGAACAATTTGTGGTAATTTTGCACTTATCATGCGATGAGTTTTTTTTCGAAAATTTTTTTGGTACTTACGTATTTTTGTCTGAAAAACACGAATTTGATAATGAAAATGTGAACAAACCATTATTTATTAAGATATTTCACTATAAAGTTACAAATTTCACCATCTTTTCCGCCTGTCTTCTGGATCACATTTAGAGCAATTTGCCCTTCTTTTTCCATCATTGGACAATTTATATATATCACACAAGGTTGGACACATTTTTATTTATCATGAGTCAACTAGAAATATGATTTTCTTGTGATTTATCCATGTTTAGTGAAAAGAAGTAAGAATATCATTTGAAATAATGGCGTGTGTAATGTCATTCCAAAGCAATGTATTGACATTTGACATCTCGTATTTGGATTGCATATGGATCAAAATGGCCGTCATCTGGTATGCTTGCTCACTAAATAGGAAAAACTCGCCATAAAAATCATATTTCCTGTTGAATTTTATATCTTAAAATGTGTCAGTGAAGTACATCATGAGTATATAAAGTGTCCAATGACAAAATAATAAGAGCAAGTACCTGTAAATGCATCCAACACAAGGGGGAAAAGAAGGCAAAATTTCGAACTTTTTCTTGAAATATCTCGATAAATAGTGGTTTGTTCACATTTTCATTATCAAATTCGTGTTTTTCAGACAAAAATACGTGAGTACCAAAAAACATTTTCGAAAAAAAACCCATCGCATGATAAGTGCAAAATTACCCAATTTGTCCTTCCTTTTTCATCATTGAACAATTTATATAGGGTGATTCACGGTGGATGGCCTGAAAATTGGGATGCTTTGATTGAACATTCTCTATCCGTCTAAAATATTTTCATCGATACAGTGTTGCCACTTCTATCAGAAACAACTAGCAACTTCGTTATTTCAAACGGAGCACCCTGTTTTTTATTGCATTTTTAGATTCTTCCTGAAGAGCTGATTTCATCAATGTATCACACTTGTGTCTAGCGGGAATGATTACAGAGATATAGGGTGTTCAAAATCGAGATTTTTCAATTTTAGGATTTTTTGTGTGGAAACTATTCATTATCGATCAAAACAGCTTACATGTCCCTATCTTAACTTTTGATTCACTATCTACTGACATTTAATTGGAACAGATACAGGTTGATCAGAATTCTGAATCTTGAAGCACCCTGTATTTTTTCCAATTAAATTCCAGTAGATAGTGAATCAAAAGTTAAGATAGGGACACGTAAGCCGTTTTATCGATAATGAATAGTTTCACAAAAAATTACTAAAATTGAAATATCTCGATTTTGAACACCCTATATCTCTGTAATCATTCCTGCTAGACCCCAAGTGATACATTGATGAAATCAGCTCTTCAGGAAGAATCTAAAAATGCAATATGTTTCTGATAGAAGTGGCAACACTGTATCGATGAAAATATTTTAGACGGATAGAGGATGTTCAATTATCAAAGCATCCCAATTTTTCAGAATGTTTTGTCTTTCCGTTCTCCAGATACTTCTAATAGGCCATCCACCATGGATCACCCTGTATATATCACATAGTACGACAGATGTTTTTCTATTATATGAGTCAACTAGAAATATGATTTTCTAGTGATTTATCAATATTTAGTGAAAAGAAGGAAGAATATCATTTAAAATAATGGCGTGTGTAATGCAATTATTAAATGGCCGTCATCTGGTATTAATGGTCACTAAATATGTAAAACTCGCCATAAAAATCGTATTTCCTGTTGAATATTCCATATAAAAATGTGTCATTGAAGTACATCATGGGTAGAAGGCGAAATTGTTAGTGGTTTGTTCACATTTTCATCATCAAATTCGTGTTTTTCAGACAAAAATACGTAAGTACCAAAAAAAAACTTCGAAAAAAAACCCATTGCATGATGAGTGCAAAATTACCATACTTTTTTTTGGGTTGCCGATCGATTTTATACAGAAAGATTGTATTCCACTAAATGGTCGGCAGTCTAGAGAAAAAGTATAGAGTGCCGACTGGTCGGCAGCCTATACACTTTCCAGTACCTACGGGAACTTTTGGATTAGAGATTATATTTGGATTTTTTCCGTAGACTTTGACAGCCAATGATATGGGAGACCCTTCCAAGGAACTGAACATGGCCCTGGCCCCAGAATTAAGAGTGAAAAAGGTGACTTACCGAGAAATAGGAGTCTGCGAGCAACCCATGACACCAGTAACACCACCTGTAAACTTCTCACCGATTCTCAGGAACCCCATCGATACAGTCAATGCCACTGTAGGAGAATTGCTAGTTTTCAAAGTCAGAGATGTAAGTAATTGCGACACAATCTTTATCAGCAACTGCATTGCATTTTGCATTTGCAACATATTTTGCTTGTAAACACACTATTTATTCACATCAAAATGGATTCCCTCCTAGAACTTTCAAATTCAAACAATTCCACAGCATGGAACACAAAAGTAGTCAACACCCATAAAACATGCGGACTTACCACAGAACAATAACAAGTTAATCGCGATAGGTATAAGAATATGGTGTTTGAACTGATGCGCTTTCGTTTTGCCCAAACATGACGGCAATAAACAGTGTAACATATTATTCTGATAGATGTCGCTGTACGATTTCTTTTTAAAATGGGAATAGAAACTCTTTTATTCAACACTATCAAAAATGTACGAAAGCGTAGAAGTGCCAAATGATATATTATTATACACAACTAGCCTAATTGACAAATACTAAGTGGTAAGTAGTCTACGTGACAGATACTAAGTGTCAACTAGCATAATTGACAGATACTAAGTGGTAAGTAGCCTACTTGACAGATAGTAAGTGGTAACTAGTATACTTGACAGATACTCAAGTGTCAACTAGCATAATTGACAGATACTAAATGATGTCTAGCCTACTTGACAGATACTCAGTGGTAACTAGTATACTTGACAGGTACTCAAGTGTCAACTGAGATGTGTCAACTAGCATAATTGACAGATAGGCCAAGAAACTCGCCATCGCCAAGAAACAAAGACGAAGAAGAAGAAGGGAAGATCTTCAAATTTCCATCAAAGTCCGGTCTCCGGTGGTATGGTGAGCTGGTGAGGCGATTGACCTATCCAAGATGCTGTCAAATCATCTAAATCAATATGGCCGACTGTAGGCACACATACTTTCGTGTCGCAATATCTTTGTTATAGTGATCCAAGGATTATAAATATCCACTTTTATTCAAAACAGCCATTATCATTATTTGATATATCTACCCAAGATTACACCGCTGCTACGTAAATCGACAAAAAATATTTGTGTGCCTACAGGCGGCCATTAGAAATATGTCAAAAGTCACGTGTTCTGGAATGCCTAATTAATAATAAGTCTCAATACTAAAGTTATTATTTGTTGTGTGATCAAATATTTACTATTCATCTGTCAAGTAGGCTAGTTACCACTTATTAGTATCTGTCAATTATGCTAGTTGCCACTCAAGTATCTGTTAAGTATGCTACTTACCACTTAGTATCTGTCAATTAGGCTAGTTGACACTCAAGTATCTGTCTAGTATACTTGTTAACACTTAGTATATCTGTCAAGTATGCTACTTACCACTTAGTATCTACCAAATAGGCTAGTTGACAGATGTGGCTCTCCTACGCATTCCTAAAAATGAACCTACTTACACCATTTCTGCATTTCTTGTCGTTAGTATAAATGATTATTGGATTTTCTATGAACGACCTTATGAGTTTCGTCAGTTTTTGACCAATATAGCCATAGCAACCCATATATTCTGCCCACTCCTGCCACGATCCACTGAACGCAGTGTTGTTTTGTCAATTTAGAAATAAGTAGGAAGGAAACGTATACTTTGAGTGCAGAAACACCCCACCAGTTCCACTGACCTGTTAACAACAACACCATTTCATTCCAGTGGAATACAGCTATAACTTTTTCCACATTCGTAGGACACTTTCTATGACCCAGAAGACGTCGACCCTAGAATGCTGAACATATCGCTGCTCACCAAAGACAGGCAACCTCTACCCTCGCACAACTGGCTGCAGTTCGACAACAAAAACCGCGAATTTTTCGGCATACCTCGCAAAGACGGCACCACCGAATACCACTTGGTGTGCACTGACAGCGGAGGCCTACCGGTAACGGACAGCTTGGAAGTGGTAGTCACACCGCCAGACAAAAAGGCTTACAACGTCGAATTCAGCATGAACGTCAACATCCAATCGGACGAGTACATTACGCACGAGATGTTCGTGAACAATGCGGTGTTGCAGAAAAAGATGGTCGACAAATTGATGGTAAGCACAGAACACGATAAAGGTGACAAACGACATTGACATTTTCTGTTTAGCTCTTATTTGGAGAAGCGACTCCGTCAAACTTCCATTTTCCGCCGTTCAGGAAAAGCGAAGATTCCACAATCGTCACGTGGTTCAACAAATCTCTCCCAGTGCACAGGTGCCCTTTCGAAGAAATCAAGCGGCTTGAAAGTATCGTACACAACTTGAATGACAGGTAAGGAAGGAGCCGTTCATGATACTGGTGTGATCCTCTCGTGACATATTCTTATATTTTAGATCGATCTCGCACAGGGTCCACGCCATCATGGAACCGGAATTCCGCGTGTCCACCATAAAAGTGAACTTGATGGGCAGCTGCAGGCCAAAGAAACCGAAAGATAGCAGACCCGAAGAAGGTGTGCCGATCGAAGAAACGACACCCCGATCGAGCAACGACGAGTACCTCATTACCTTCATAGTACCGGCTGTTATCATCGCCATCATGCTTGTCTTGGCAGCCGTGGCTGCCATCATAATGTACAGAAGAAGACGCATGGGCAAAATGAACGTGGAAGAAGACGGGAGACAGAGCTACGGTAACAAAGGTGAGCAACAAGTGTACACCTGTTGATGTGATCTTCATGCAATGAACTCAACATAAACAACTGGAAGGGACCCTCTGTGAACGACAAGTGAGGCAAAAATATTGTTCAGGCAACAAGCAGTGTTTACGGATACCTATCTCTTTCTATCTTATGTCACTCGTCGTCCACAAAGGGTCCCTTCCAGTTGTTTACATTGAGTTCATTGTCTTCATGTTCTGTGATTGTTCAGGTATACCGGTAATATTCCAAGAGGAACTGGAAGAGAAGCCAGAACCAGGCACGAAAGCTCCCGTGATCCTCAAGGACGAAAAGCCGCCGCTGGCACCGCCAGAGTACAGCAAGAGCGGCTCCGTCAAACTGAGCGACGACTCGGAGCCCTATCAGCCGCCTCCGCCTTTTACTCGCACCCAGGACAACGGAAGACAGCCCAGACCAAAGCCCACCCCTACATATAGGAAACCGCCCCCTTACGTGCCGCCCTAACAATTGCACTTCACCTTTTTCCAGCAATAAGGGTTTTTAAATGGAAGCTGTACTGCCAACGCATACGTTCAAATCGTCGAGTTTTTTTTTGTAACCCTGAGAAGAGCAATTGTTTTTGACTAGTTTTCGTAGAATCTCACTGTTTTGTGTTCATAGAACAATTTATACGATAAGGAAAAGCTTCTGGTCGTGATCACAGAACGCAGAAACGAACAAATTTCGTTCCAAGAATTGTTCAGAATTTTCGTTAGTGGGGGAAAATCAAAAATACTAGGAGACCAAGATTTATTTCCATCGAACCTCGCGTGTGAAATTGACTAATAACAGGGTTACTACTGATGCCAAATTATCATGAATCACCCACCAAAATTTCTAATTTTATTAATTTCGTATAACTTTTTACTCATTACATATCTTCTGTGATATTCACTGCTATTATTTATTAGGTTTTATTTTTTTAATCTCTACGTGGGTGACTCACATGGTCACATATGTATCAGAGAATCGGACATCACAAGTTGGTTCTTTTTTAGGGTTGATTTGTCATATAATCAGCCATATAATTTTACTGCCAAAAAAGGCTATTTAGCTTTAAGGACCACTCACACAGGGTGATCTCTTCAAATAAATCGAAATTAATGCAATTGAACACCCTGCGATTCACTCATAAAAATGATCATTTATTCAACAAAAGTAGTGGTAAATGAAAAAATAACATATAGACTTAGTAATAAATAAGGCTGTTTTAATTCGCAACTAGAGATTTGTTGGTGAACATGAAAAAGGTACTTACCACACAGTATACACAAGGTGTCCGGAAATTATATGGAAAGATTTCAACCACAGATTCTGGGAACAAAAATAGTTGAAAAAAAATCACGATATTCATTGTGCAGCAGAATTTTTGAATCCATTTAGCTCCAAAATGGTGAATGCTATCAAAACAGGAACAAGAGTACCATTTTTGAGTAAAAATGTTGAGATTTATTTATTTGCTGGTCAGTGCCGAAAATTGCATAAACCAAAAAGTTGGGAGAAATAGAGCACCTGGCCCCCACCTATTTCCGACACTCCTGATTAAAATTTCGGAAATTCCTCAACACTTCCGAATGGGTCCAAAAAAGTTGGATATATGTGCAAAATTTGGTAATTTCATCATCTCGTGCTCCCCTTTAGAGGCCATTCATTTTTAAACTTTTTTCACAATTTTTATTCCTGGAATCTATGGTTGAAACCTTCCTATGTAATTTCGGGACACCCTGTATGTGTAGGATATCTCAATTCTTCCTATTTTATACTTTATTTTTAGACAATCCAAATGTTCATGAACAAAAACCACCAAATACGAAGCACATTTTTTTGTATAGGCAATTTGTTTTTGTATGGAATATATTTTGTAATTAGTTACCAATAACCATTTTGTATAAATATTTTTGGTATATTTCAAGATACTACTTTTTTAATGTAAGTATTTTATCCATATCAATAATATTATTATAGTACTAATATAATGAACTTATCAAGTTATTTTATCGAAAATATAATTTCTATAGATGTTTAAGTGTATCATATCAGAAAATTCACATTTGATATTTTGTCCCCATATCATACTTTTGTAATAACCAGTCATAATTAATGTATTGTATGAATACACGAAAAAAATATATTAATTTCCATTTATTTTTACCCTTCCTCCTATTTACCAGAGCCAAAATAACGCACAGGAAAGGGCCATTTTTCAATAATTTTGCATGTTTCATATGCCTTTGGAACATTTTGATATCAAATGACGGCTCACTCACTCTTTCTGTTCACTTTCACATTCTGGCAAAATAACAATAGTGACAAATGAGATTCAAACTTGGCAGATTTTATAACTATTGGTCCTATAATCATTTTCAGAACTGCAGAAAATGAGAACCTCAATTTTTTCCTATGGAAATTACGAGTCTGCCAATATCACAGAAACTTACCTAAATATTTCAGTCTTCACCATTAATCCATTATGATTCTGAGATCCAATTGGTCATTTTTTTCAAGTACACATCTTAATCATTCCTTATTATGAAATTGAATGACATTAACAATTGAACAGGCCTTGTAAAAAATATACTCCACAGATATTCATTCATTTTGTATCAAAATTATATATCAATATATTTCAACTTTACCACCTTGTAAATTGTAGGCCAATTAATCCAATTATAATTATTGTCATATTTTGATATCAGGGTTCTACATGGTTTCTACACCCTTCACTTATAAAAACCATGTACCATTGCTTTGTGTACAATTCATTCATAATTGATCACCCTGTATACATACAAAAACATTTCCCCTTCTAGGAGGCCCAAAGAGAACCTACAAAAATGTCATCACTATCACTGCAAATATAAGTAAAACCACTGCAGTATTTTATTACATGATAATATACAGTGTCATTCATAAAGACGGCAACATATGGAAAAAACTTCAATTTCTAGGAAATGTTTGTGATATTACAAATGAACACCGACGAAACTATTTATTTCAATAATTATTATTGATGAAGATATGATTTTCTTCAGAAAATAATAATCCCACTTCAAATTCCTGTCAAGTTTGATGCAAAGTCAATGAATGGGCGTGTACACCCTACTAGAACTTTCAACTGAAACCATGTTTATAATGATACACATAAATAATGATTGATGACATAATTCGATCGAAAAATTATCTGGAATGTTTTATTTTTGGACATAAATAATAGTACCTCCTGAAAACGGACCCTCTTATGACATAGAAACCTCATCTCGCCATAGTTAAAAGAAAATACCAAACGCCCGACGGAGACTGAGGCAAATGGTATATTTATTCTTTCAACTGTGATCTGGCGCTAATTCACTCTGTCAGAAATCATGTATCATTCATCTCTGTCTGGAATAGTCTTGTTTCAGTATTAGGGTTTTGACGTCACATCATCGCCTCGTTTTCAGAGGTCCGAAAAATCGGGGATTTCAATATTTTTTTATAAAACGTAGGGAGCTCACAGCAAGAAACGGTTTGCGGTGGTGAGCTAGTTTGGGTGAGAGCCCATTGTCTATCATTCAAACGTGAAATTTATTTAAATTGCTTCTTCAGTACTAAAATGATGCCAAAGTCATCTATCAAAATATCATCAAACTACTTTACATACCTATCAAAGTTTTGGACAGTTAACAATAAGAAGAAATTAAAACATTTCAAGAACTAATAGAATGTTCAAATTCACACACACATGTATAAAATTGGAATAGAAACAACTTTTCTCAGTAAAAGTTTTTGAAATTCCTACACCAATGAGCCTATTTTCAGCAATCATTGATTTTCAGTGATTAATTTGAATAAATGTAATTTTTTTTTCAAAATAATTTTTTATTGAGTTATATAACTTTTTTCTATATGATGCCAACTTTATGAATGACACTGTACTGTGATAAAAGTATGGAGCTCCAGCATAGTAAAATCAATGTTCAGTTCTTTCTTCCTTGACCTTGAAACTTGCCATTCATCCGAGATGAATTGGCCAGTAGGTATGCAGTGCTATGCAGTCATCAACTCAAATATTTCAACTTCTCAATGCCTTTCCCCCTCCCAGTTGATATTAAGTCAAGTGATGATTCATTTGGATTCTGTACCCATGTAATGATTTCACACCTTGATGTTGACATTCCTGTTTCAAAACTCACTGCACAGATTATAGGAAAACAATTTTATTTACTTCAGAATACATCATATGGAAAAAATTTAAAGCTATTACAATCAAAAGGCAACCAGCGAACTATAATACTATAACAGTTGCCTGAAAATAAAATTATTCCTTTCTGAAAAGTATTCACTAAATCAAACAATATAATTCTTAAAATTTAAAAATCTGTCCAGACTATACCCAAAGAGAGTAAAGTCCAGACATTAATAATGCACCATTAGTTGGAAAATATCTGAAAATACATCTCCATTAAACTATAAATGTAAATACTACATATGAATATTACTATGATAATGAACTAAGTGGACGTTCAACAAATTTTGTGTACAGGACATTCATTTTGTATTTGATAAATTTTGCCTCTGCTTGCAACTCAAAAAAATTCCTGTCTAATTTGTATCTAGCAGAAAAACTACAGCTCAAAATTTTCATGGCACTTATATGATTCGATAACAAGTCATAAGAGTTAAATTTCTATATAATTAAAGAATCTGAGTTTTGAACTAAGTTCTCTGTTTAAGTTACATAATTGGTCAGAAGTGAATGTTCACACTTTTCACAAAGATGTCAACACAAATATTTATTGGTCTTCACTGTATTTTTCAGATTTTATTTTTTCTGAAGAGTACAGCAACATCTTTCCAATTGGATATAATTTTTTATGGAATCAGGCAATTTTTAAAAATACTGGATTTTATGATCTTCAACAGAATCTGAAATAATTGAGGACAATTGAAGAATAAAAGTGAACTTTAGTAGAAACAATAATATGGAAGTAAACAAGACTTTCAAAGTAGTCCCATTATTCAATGTGTTGAGTTTTTGTGTAGTTATGGAAAATATTTCATGATCACTGAACATCTGAATACTTTGGTATTATTTGCCAATTGTTCAAATTATGATTTTTGAATAATGCAAAATATCCTCAACAAATCATGCTTCAAGAACAGCTAATGATCATACATGAATTCAGGAAGGAAATATCAAACATGCAGGGTTAAGAAATCAATTCTTTTGTCTGACAAAAATATACAAAACCAATAAACCAATAAAAACAACAAGCACATATTCAGAAAAATAGGACTACTTACTCTACTTTCTGGGTTAGTAAATATTGTGTTGAATATTGAAAATAGGGATAGAAACAACCTGAAATTGGTAAAATGCAGAGATGTCAAAGAAGTTTCAAAAAGTAGAGCTTCCACATACAAATTCCACTACTACATATCATCAAAACTGAAAGAACTATCACAAAAACTGGAGTTGAGGCTGCCTGCAAGATAAAACCAAACAGGAACACAAAATAACCAAAGCAATGATAATCTAGTCCACAGGCAGGAGAAGGTTTTCAAACAAAACAGAACCAAATAGATAAATGAGGGGTTTATTTGTTAGTTGATACATAATGCAGAAGCCCCCTTGAACTCATTAAACACACATAACGATTAAGAATATAAAATTTATGTAGGGGAGCTCAGAACATTACACAACGATGCTTCTTCTTCTTTTTGACCTGCAGAGCAGCACGAGTTGCATTCTCAAACACCTCTCTCACACCCTCCTTGCTCTTGGCAGAGCACTCCAGATAAGCAAAGGCATTGATCTTTTCGGCCATGGACCTGCCATCTTGAGGCTTAACAGGCTCCTGCTTCATCTTTTTCAGTTCGTTTATGGTAGCCGGATCGTTCCTGAGGTCCTTTTTGTTGCCCACCAGGATAATAGGCACATTGGGACAGAAGTGTTTCACTTCAGGCGTCCACTTCTCTGGGATGTTTTCCAAGGAATCGGGCGAGTCCACCGAGAAGCACATGAGGATGACGTCAGTGTCGGGGTACGAAAGGGGCCGCAGGCGGTCGTAGTCCTCCTGGCCCGCCGTATCCCACAGGGCGAGCTCCACTTGCTTGCCATCCACCTCGATGTCGGCCACATAGTTCTCGAATACCGTGGGCACGTACACTTCGGGGAACTGGTCCTTGCTGAAGACGATGAGCAGGCAAGTTTTGCCACATGCCCCGTCGCCGACGATCACCAGTTTTTTTCTTATGGCGGCCATCGGACCTGCCAAAACACACACACACAGTTGACGCCTATTCAACTGCCAACTAAGATGGCGGACATTCGGGAGCGAAGAACGGGGGAGCGGGGATAAATGTCGAGATAACGATCACACGCCCTGAAAAACGTACCTTTTCCGTAGTCCTCTTGATCGGACAGACAACAAAACATTCAGCAGGTTTTCTTGCTGGTTGCGGTGCACTTGTTTCTCCACTTCGATTTGTCACTACTTTGTTGTATTTCGTTAAATCGCGATTCCTCTTCGTCTGACAAACTGACGAAGCGAAAGATAAACAAATCAAAAGGAGAGACGATTTTGCGCGATGCGCATGACTGGCGGCGGACGTCTCTTGTCCTTATCCTACTTCTACGAAAGCGCGATGATGCATCCTTGTTTTTGTATGAATTCATGGGTTGATGATGTCATATTTTGTTTGTCATTATTGTCAACAAAGAACTCTCTGGGTCATTTTATGATTATTTTATTTATAACTTTATAGGAATATATTGAATTTCACGTCATCATTTTCAATATTGTATACATATTTGAATTATGATTGAAAGACCAATACAAAAAAATTAAACAGGTAATTATAAAAAAATTCCATTCCAAATATGCCAACTTCAGTTCAAACACGTCAAACCAAACTCCAAACTCCGAACTCCGATACTCCAAAGTCGATTCTGTCGATTCCGTAAAAACTGTCACCACAGTGTCTTTCACAAAAGGTGGATCTATTTTCATCATGTCTTTCACACATCATTTCAAATCACTTGTCAAATGTTCTTTCTAATTGGTCCACTGAAGGTTTGTTAATCTGTGACTGAACCTATGATCACGATGATCGCAGTTGGTCTGTTCGCTGTGCCTCCATAACCACAAAATTTATACACCAGAGTACATTGTGTAGCACTGATACCCTTCGGTGTTATACGCATAGTTATACGGTGTAGCCTCACACTCTGTTCGTTGTCAAAGTGTATAAATTACCGCCAAAACAGAGTTTTAAGCTTTGTTTTCATGACAACGTTTTGCGTCGTGCGTTGCATCGTTCTGATTGGCTAATTCAAATGACGCAAATTCAATGAAATTTGTTATAATTTTCATACATGCGTCCGCTTCCAGATTTTGACAGGTTGAATTTGAATCCATTTTGAATCAAATATTTAAAATTTATTATAGGTTTTCAATAATTAATTATTGCCAATAGTAATAATAATTTGACCCCTGCAGTGTTAAAATATTTATTTTTCATATATGAAATGGATGAACAAAATTGGCGAAGGAGGAAATTACTAATTTTATTCGTGATTCTGTTCTATTGATTGAATCGGTTCCATAAAATTATCTGAATCAACACTTTTGTATTCCATGGCCCTGGAAGCATTCATGTATAGGGTGATTCACCATAAATGTTCCACCCTCTAGCTCAGTTATTTTTGAACGATTTCAAAATTTGAAATATTATCTTAAATGATTTTCGATAAAGTTTTTCTCCGCTACATCAGAAAATACAGGGTGCTCGGAACAAAGGATCCACAGGGTACTATTTGATTTTTTTAAATGGAACACCCTATTTTTCATTGTATTTTTAGATTCTTCCTGAAGAGCTGATTTGATCAATGTAGCACACTTGGGGTCTAGCGGGAATGATTACAGAGATATAGGGTGTTCAAAATCGAGATATTTTTTTGTGACGAAACTATTCATCATCGCTCAAAACGGCTTTCACGTCCGTATCTCAACTTTCGATTTACTATCTACTGACATTTAATAATTGAAACAGATACAGGGTGATCATAATTCTGAATCTTGAACCACCCTGTAAATGTTTCAATTAAATGTCAGTAGATAGTAAATCAAAAGTTGAGATAGGGACATAGAAGCCGTTTTGACCAATAATGAATAGTTTTAACACAAAAAAATACTAAAGTTGAAAAATCTAGATTTTGAACCCCCTATATCTCTGTAATCATTCCCGCTAGACCTCAAGTGTGATGTATTGATAAAATCAGCCCTTCAAGAAGATTCTAAAAATACAATGAAATACAGGGTGTTCAATTTGAAAAAATCAAGTAGTACTCTGTAGATCGTTTGTTCCGAGCACCCTGTATTTTCTGATGCAACGGACAAAAAAATTTCTGAAAAATCATTTTAGATTATTCTTCACATTTTCAAATCGGTTCATGAATAAGTGAGCTAGAGGGGGGGACATTCATGGTGAATCACCCTGTACATAAATTTCTTCCTCTGTTAAGGGCTCCCTGCATTCCTCACATATAAAACTAAAAACAGTATACATTAGTTTTTGTTAAAAAAAAATCTATAGTATTTTGGTTGACTAATATTCCCTGATTTTAATATAGGTACATACAATGGAATTCTATAGTAGTCACTTACTTTTTACACTGTGAATAGAATGAATTTCATTGAATTCAAGTTTTCTTAAATCTGTGCGTTTCCTGTTTTGGGTGATTGGAAAAACCTAAAACACAAGAGTACAGGTTCTCTATCCCACATTTCTCGCTTTTTTGCGTTCGACGCACAGAAGTTAAATATTTTCAACTTCATTCCTACGGAATATTGCGTTAGTCAAAATAGCCAATCAGAACGAGGCAACGCAAGACGCATGACGCAAAACGTTGTCATGAAAACCAAGCTTAACACTTGATCTGGAGGTGTAACGGCGGGTTTCCACTGTGTGGAAAATACGAAGCGGATTTTCAGTCACAATTCTAGCAATTCTATTGGATGACTTGAAACTGAGATTTAACCGCCAATTTTTTGCGGATATGCAAGTAAGTTGACGTAGTTCCAAATTTTTGCGGATTCCACTAGATTTATAACATCAAAATATGATCAAAATCGAACTCAGTTTTTGTGTGTATATTTTAAACTGAGATTGACCCTGATTATTATAATTACCTACCCCTATATGTTCATTGGAGAAAATAGGTAACTTTGACAATGAAATGAGAGAAATATGAGTATTAATAATAATACAATCAAACATTGAATTATTTCCCATAATCATGCAGGCACATTTTTCGTCAATTAGGTGTATTTCCAAATTCGCGAAAATCACGAAGTGTGCGGCCTCTGGTGGCTAACTTTACAAGCCTTGCGAGTATGAACAACAAATATGGCGACCATTGTTTTGAGTTTCAGTGTTTTATTTGAAAATAATTTATTTGTTGAAGTGCATATTCCAGAACCTCATTTTTTCCTGATGAAAAAACTCGAATTATTGCATGAACTTTTATTGTTTACAATGAAGAAGCCAGTACCTACCTTATAATAATATAATATACATTTTCTGAAGCACAGTTAGAATCCTTGTATAAATGTTGGTTGCAATAATTTAATCTTGAGAATAACTCCAAGTCTTCAATTGCTGGAGATCCTTGTTTATGTAAATCGATGATATTGTTCATTTTGAGCAGCCTTTCCAATCATATCTTCTTTTCCCAGCCCCTTCACTAGAATTCCATCTCCTTCATAAAAGCCAGTGATATTTCTTGATGAATTCAATTATTTCTTCATACCTATTTGTAATAGCTGATTGCTTCCAGTCCATGCAAGTGTTGAGTGGACCATTCCGACCATTCCATATGTTTGAAAACTGTGGAATTGTAGTGTGATATCAATGATGAATACCACCATTATCCACATCCAAATAGCAATTTCTCTGCACAAAAAGTAATTTTTTCCATACTGGAAACCTTGTACGTATTTCACGAAGTCAACTCATTATTCACTATTTCGCAAAATGATTTCGAAATAACCAATTTGCAATGAGTGCATACGGCAATGTTTTTGTTGTTCATACTCAGTTTGAAATTTGACGTTGATTTGACGTTAAATAGAGCCATCTATTGGTTCGTGATTTTCGCGAATTGTGATTTGCAAAAATTTCGCGATTTTGAATAAGCATAAACAAACCTTAATAACAGCAGTGTGCTATTGATGGAATAAACCAATTAATATTCTTCATTAGCTGGTGAACATTCCCAACTCTAACATATAAAATTCTCGCCATCAATATTCAAATGAAGAGGAACAGGGTATTCATGAGGAAAACTCAACTTTATTCTTTATCCTAAACATCACAATGGAATGCATGAAACCTGTTAGATTTCTTAATCATATTATAATAAAAATAGTCAGTAGAGTTCAATCCAGCAAAGTCCATGTCATTTTCAACTCTAAAATCATCATCTTCATCAAAAATAGACTTCCTATATATAAATATTTCCACTTACCGTTTGGTGATTCTGGTAGGAGCCCTGATCTGAGTCCATCTAGAGACTTTGTGCTCATTGAATATCATCAAGCCCAACACAGATATCCATAAAGCAAATAACAAAGTCTCATGACGATCCGTCCAGTTTTCCAAAAACTTCGCAGACATGCTGAGAACTTCTGCGGCTCTCCATGCGTCTCGAAGTTCCCCAAAATACCTTGCAAAAACACCTTCATTTCATCATTTTGAAATAACTGGAATTCTCAATTCTCTTAGAAGTTTAATGTTCTATGACCACAGAGAAGTTAATGTTCTATGACCACACAAATGTTAAGTCATATATGTATTATTTCTATATATGGCCCATCGCCTATACGATATCACACGATATCTCAACAAAACTGGGACCAAAATGAGAGGTACTTTTTGAATCTATAAGGACGGAAAGTGAAGGAGGGAAACAGCCATATTGGTTTGACAAGTTTCGTTTTATTTTTTCCCTACGTCGGCATCAACGCCTATTGGTCGATTTCGTTACCTATAGAGACAGAAGTTCGTCCCGTTTTGAGGACAGCTATGCTTCATATATGAGTAGTAGATATATGTGATTAGAAAAAAAGAATGAATAGTTTACATAACGTTGAAGACTGAAGATAGACTCTAAAAGACATTCAAATTGATGGGAAGAAGAAGAGATAGACAGCTTAAAAAAAAGAGAATGCACTGGTATTTAATCACATTACATCATATCTACTACTCATATATGAATCCTAGCTCTCCTCAAAGTGGTACCAACTTCACCAACTTCTGTGTCTATAGGTAACGAAATCGACCAATAGGCGTTGATTCCGACGTAGGGAAAAAATAATACGAAACTTATCAAACCAATAAATCATTCCAGAATTACGTCATTTGACAGGTTGCTGAGGGGCAAACATTGTATTTTGTCAAAATTTGTCATATGAAACCAGAATTAGTTGGATCGTTTTCCTTGGAACCAGAGAGAATTTCATAATTTTGTTTGGTGAAACTGTTATTATATTGTGGATATGGCAGGGATGGTCAGGGCTGAGTCAGGGCTATGCTCATCAAAGGTAACCTAACAGATAGTTTGTGTGCCCCTCAAGGAACCATGTCAAAATCACGTGTTCTGGAATGGTCAATTTGGCTGTTTCCATCCTTCACTTTCCGTCCTTATAGATTCAAAAAGTACCTCTCATTTTGGTCCCATTTTTGATATCGTATAGGCGATGCGACATATATTGAAATAGTAGATATATATGCATTGGTGGAAATTATTCATCAACTAGGCAGAAATCAAATGTATTTTTATCATTCAGATTTTGTATGAAATTCAGATCACCTTTGGGAAATAATCCAGAACCAGCTCTGGTTCCAAAGAAAGGGAAAAAATTATTCCAAAAGTACATTAACATTAGTACAAGTGGAATTTTCCCAGGAAAAACACTATAACCAAAACTGGTTATATAATTTCAATGTATGATTATTACCCCAAAATAGGAATGCCGATTTATTCAAAAATAAATCGATTTCTGAATCAATTCGAATCCGAAATCGCCTAAAAAAAGATCAAGGTAAAAATTAGTCACAAACCGCGCCAAATTTGAAAATAATACTGTTTTTCTTCAGATTAGGTATCATTATGAGATAACTTGAGGAATATTATCATGAATGCAATGAAAAAGTATAGAATATAATGAAAAATGATTAAATATAAAAATAAATTCCCAATAAGGAAGAAACATAAGGAACAAAATTATTATATTTTCCCAGTCACAACAATATAAGAAGTTCCAGATCGGTCTTTGTAAAAAAATAATCCATTGGATGAATGGCATCCTTCAGAAAAATTGATTAAATAATCGATTTTTTTGGGGCGAAAAAGATGGATCTCTGCAAAATCGATATTAGAATCGGCATCCCTACCCCAAAAACGTTAATAAATGTAACCCATTACCACCCCATTACCCTTCACCCCTGGAAAACACAAAGAAGAAGCTACCTCAAGTAATTTTCAAACAGAAATGAGTGAAATTGTTGTGGCTGTGTGGAAAACTCATCTATCAATTTTTCCATATCATAGTTGAGTCTCCAACCCTCTGGGACATCCTTTCTCTTGGGGTTCAAAACTCTCCCCAAGCCATGGAATAATCCCAGATTTTCATCCCTTGACATCGAAGTTTTAGATTGAACAGCATTTCTTTTTCTTTTGGTCCCAATTTGCATTTTTGTTGCAACCACTGGAATCTGTTCACAATCTAGAAAAATATGCACCATTTTTAACAAGAACATTTTTTAATCTGCAAGCCTCAACCTTTTAGACTAGCTATATGAAATTGGTTTATTGCATTCCTAATATCCCCCATTGCTGATGCTAAAATAGCTTCAATAATTTCAGTTGATGGTTGCTTATGAGATTCTGGATTAGCTCTGACCAAATCTTGAGCCCTTTTAATAGCTGATTTCATCAATGAAGGTGCACAATTATTAAAACTGCAATGATAAAAACTCAGATAAAAATGTATCAGAAAAAATAAAGTGTTATTCTTGCCTTATGTGTGAGATGTTGAATTTACTGATAATTTCATCAGTGAACAATGTTCTCAGGAGACTGATATTACTGCCACTTGGATCTGTTATTATAAATATCACAGGATGTCTTGTTTTGTATTGACAAGTTCTAAAAATAATCACTGAATTATAAATCATGGCTAGGTTTGAATGAAAAACTCACTCTAAAATATCCGGGAACTGATTTGGTTGATGTATCAATGCATTTGGAAAATCCTCAACCAATGTAACTCTATTGTCAGAACTATCAAACAATGAAGTCCACTTGGACTCAATGAGGTATTCAATGAACTGACTTATTTGGTTCATTCCTTTATACTCATAGTCCTGGTCTACTGGGTTTATGTACTCTGAAATTGAAACATCTAAGCTTCTACAGATCACTTTGATAGTAGCTGTTTTTCCACAACCAGTAGGCCCTGACAATAGCAGAAATGGTGAGAGATCCTAAGAAAGTGAGTGAATCACACAATACATATATTATTCATTGTATAATTACAAACCTCTTGCTGAGAACTGACCACATACTGATTGAACCAGTTTTGTACTTCTTGTATTTTTTTTGAGTGAACAGCAAGATCACTGATGTTCTGTGGCTCTAGTCGACTGTGAAAATTGAAACATTTTTTTGATCCGGGATTCTCACAAGCTCTTTTAATTTGTACTGGGATATCTTGTTCAATTCCTTCGGCTTTGGAAGACTCCTTGGACAGGCTTGGTTCTTTTTTTGCAGGGCCGAAATCGAAAGCCTTCCACTGGAAAAATAATGGCAAATAATTTATGATTTTTTTGAACAATTACATACTTTTGTGGTCATTATCTTTATGAATCATCAATTTCTCTTCCTTTCAGTTGATTTCGGAAATCTCCAGTTTTAAAATCAGTTAATTCAAAAATAACATACTGTCAAAAACTCAAAACTTGTCAAATTCATAGAAGTCATAGAATTGCATAGAACCACACAACACAAATTCTCGAACGGTCAAAATCAAATATGACAGTTGAAGTCTTAGGCCATTTTTCGCGATTAATCACAACACTAAAAGTGGTTACGTGTTACGTCCAGTGGTAAAAGGTTAGGTAACTTCAACTCACCACCTTGACCTAACCAGGTAAACAAACGAAATTTCAAAGATAATGAGAATAAAATTTGATCGTGTTGCTTCAGTATCAACTTTATTCCACTTTCATCAACATCTCGATCATCAACAAATTAAATAATATCAAGAAAATTAGATCATTTTACTTCAGTATCAACTTTATTCCACTTTCATCAACATCTCGATCATCAACAAATTAAATAATATCAAGGATCTTGTCTTTATACAATTCTTCAAAATTCCAGCAATTTTCATTCACTATTTTGATTTTCAAGTTGTTAGCTTGTCAAAACCTTTTTGTTGGATATGTCTTTCAGCTGTAGCTTCTGTTAACTAAAAATTGTAACAAATTACAGGAAACAATGTAATTATTTATATACTGAAAAATACCTACCATGTTCAACATCATCTCATACTTGAGCCTCAATAAATTATTTTCTTCTTCCAACTCTTGTACTCTCTTCTTCAGCTTTTGTTTGGACTTGAAACTATTACTATTTTGCCCAGATTCTGTAAAACAGTACAAATAAAATCAAGAATTGTACACATGAATCACATACTATCCTACTCCTACTACCTACTAACCTGGTATCCAATCACCTTTTCTGAAAGTCAATTCTTGATCTCCTAAAGTTAAGACGACGTTTTTCTCTTCAGTTAATAAATCACTCAAAGATTCTTTAGAAGCACCAACATGTCTTTTACGGTTTGGTGGTTTCTTTGGAGAAAATATTGAACCAAATATTGGCATCTTTAGAATGGTCCAACCCAATTATATTTTGTTTTGTTGACATTCACAATCACCATAACAACTCTCTGGATCAAATCTGGATATGCAAAGGTATGCCTAGTCCAAAGGTTCTTTGCTATATTTAATTTGGATATGTGAAATTGACTGAATCAATAAATAAATACTGAACTAGGTATGCACTTGGAACATTTTAATACCATTAAAACTGGAATATATAATGTACCTACATATTCTCACAGAATACCAAATCAGAATCACATCATACAAAAAAATACACTTGAATATCTATAAGTATTATTAATCCTATGAAATGTATGACCCCTGGAATTATTTGTACCATCAGGCAACCTCTAACATGTCACAGGGTAACCATTTGGAACTTTCTAGGGCATCCCACAAGTTACAGTCTGCATCTAGCCTTTCTCTATTCATCTTATCCACATCAACAGGTGCAGAGTGTTCTGAAAAATACTTCTATCACATCTGATGACCCAAATATTAATCAAACTATACCTATGAGATCCAAATCATCCTCCCTTTTTGTTTCCATTGCTACACTAGAACCATCATTAGCAACTTGATGCTCTGATGGGTCAAAGTATCCTTGCTACAAATAAATATAATGAAATAAAATATCACCAAGATATCACCAAAAGCATTCTTACTGTTTGCCAATTAGCATAGTTTTGCCAATATGTAGTGGGATCATAATATTGGCTATAGTCAGTCCCACCATTGGAAGTAGCTGAATTTGTGCCAGTAGAACTGCCAGGAGTAAGTGCCCCTTTAGGTTTAGGAACTGCATTACATATTTTCAAAGCCTTTGTCCCAAGTCCAATATAGCCATTCATTGATATCAAGCTATCTTTCATTTCTTCTTCACTTCCAAATCTTACAAAACCATATCCTTTACTGAACCCACTGTTGTCCAATATAACTGGATAGAGAAGAAAATTATCTCATTTGAAAACTAGTTATAATAAACTATTACCTTTTGCAGTTTTGATAGTGTTATATTTTGAAGAAAACACCCTGTACAAGTTATAATCATCAACATCATGGCTCAAATCACCCACCCAAACTGAGAATTCCCTATCAATAAGTGATCTGCCAGTGTTACTGGCATTATTCAATCTGAATCGAACCATTGGGTTTGTATTAGGGATAGGCTTGGAATTCAATTTATGCATAGCATCAATAGCTTCTTCATCGTTTGCGAAGTGCACAAAGGCATAGCCTGCCGGTTCTCCAGTGAATTTATTTCTCATTACCTTCACACTCATAGGAGCCTCGCCCATTTTTCTGAATGCTGTGAGAATGAAGGTTTCAGTCATGTAGGGCTCCAGCTGAAAGGGAAAAGAAAGGTTAGGGATAGGTAATATGATTTGTATTGAATACATACGCTGCCCATCCATAGCTGACAATGCACCATACTACCCATTTTGGAAGATATTGAACAATAACTTGTAGGTTCAAAAAGGTCTTCCTGCAGTGTTGTTTCAACTACAGTTTAATTTACTCAACAACCTGAACTACCAAGAAATCCAAACCAAAGATATACTTGAAAACTTGAAACACCCTGAAGTCTCAATTCCTCAATGAAAATTAATGATCATCAAAAACAACCCTTAAAACCACACAAAAACACGAAAAAACATCAATAAAGGTTATGTTTAGGTCCACCAGTTTAGAAAACTTTAGGCACCCACCACAGACAACACAGAACAATTAAATATTACCATAGTTATATTTGGTTTTTTATAATTTTGATTTTTGTGAGCGGCAACACTGAACTTTGAAGGAAGGCCATGTCAGTCATGTGTCACAAACATATATCTACTATTTCTATATATGGCGCATCGCCTATGCGATATCTCAACAAAAATGGTGTCGTACTATTTTTTCCCTACGTCGGCATTAACGCCTATTGGTCGATTTCGTTACCTATAGAGACAGAAGTTTAGATATGGTAAATGTCAAAAACATAAAAAAGTGAAGAAAAAATATTTAAGTTAATTCCGGGAATTTTTTGATGATGTATCTCGAGAGTACAGCCTCTTTTGACTTTTGATACTCTGAAGTCTGAACTCTGATATCTACCAATTATAGAATTGCTCCCTATGCTCCCCCCAATGGCCCCAACTAGTGATAGATGAAGGATAGAGATGACAAAAACTATGAAGAAGTAATCTTTATGCAAATGGATGTGAATCATCTCAAACATTCAGATATTCATAATCTTACAACCAGGCCAGGGCAGCATGAGCAAGACGTAGAATGATACTAAATACAGATACTCTTTTCTCAGATGTAAAAGTATAATTTTAAACTCAACATATAAACCAGTCTCTTGCAATGGCCCTGTTACCGGTACTTTTTCATTTACTTTTGTTGTTGATATGTCCCACACACTCAGAAGTACCCAAGAATGATAATACACAGCTTGTAAAAGTGAACAAATGTTGTGATAAAAACAAAATATACATGGGAAAACATTGTACAGCAGTTAATCAAACCAGTGAGGAATGGAGACCTCTATTTACCACAGAAAAAGGGGCCACCAACCTTCAGAAAAACTACAGGTGAGTTGAATGAAGCTCATGCCTTTTTGAACTTTTTCACCCTCTTGTAGCTTAGTCATAGGTCTACCAGACTGTGGTCATATGCAGTTGTGGCCTATTTATCACTATCAGAACTCCACAGATCGTTTGAGACTTTTGCCAAATGGAGTTATGAGGCATTATTTTGACCATCATGATGTACCTGGAGAAGAAGATCCAGAAATCCTCCAAACCAATTCACCATATCATGACTATGAATTCAGCAAATATTGCTTAGATAAAGTAAGTAACTATTAGGGACAAAATATTGTTGCCTACATAATTTTATTTTCAAGAAAATAGATGGCATTAGGAGTGAATTTGCATGGGTGTGTGCCCCAGATATAAACAAGAATTGGCTGACCAGTACTGAATTTCTGATGCATAATATAGTAAGCCCAGCTACACATGGCATGTCTATAGCTTGCTTACTGGCTATAGCAGTTATTTATTTTGTCATGCCAACTCTCAGAGACTTGTCTGGAAATATTGTTACTACAATATGTATGTGCCTTATAGTAAGTCAAACTGGTGATATGATAAGATTGTTGACTGTGTTCACAAGCCACATAAGTTTACTTATTGCAGGTAAGATCTATATTTTTCAAATGCCTACTAATAAAATCAGTCAATATTCTGCTAGAACCCCTATTTCATGCCCTACAAAGTTTATATGTCTTTGATTCTACATTCTTGTTATTTCAGAGACAATATGTTATATCAGTTTATTAGGTGCCTTTTTTTGGTTGAATAGTCTTGGATACTACATTTGGAAGACCTTCAGGTAAATTATCCATGTTTCCTTGTTTCTTGACCCTTCATCAAGTGTGATTTTTGTAGATCCAGAAATGTATTCTTAAGAATAACTGATGGCAAAAAATATTGCTATTATGGTGGATATGCTTGGTCTTGCACCATTATTTTGGGAGTATTAGCTATTTTTGCTCACTATACCATGGATTACCCAGAAATAAACTCTAAGGTCATGTTGACCTTCGATCAACAAAGGGAGCAAATAGGTATCTATAATTAGTTCATTAAGTATGTGGCCACACATCAAGGGAGAATTTTTGGTGGGGTTAGATATAAACATAGGCTGTACTTTGCAGGGTTGGGCAAATCTTGATTTTTTTAGAAAAAATCAAAAATCATTGATTTAAATAAAAAATCATGATTTTTTGGATTTTTTGGATTTTTTTTTGATTTTGGTCTTAATGCGCGATAAATATAGGTACCTGTCAACATTCATGTCCATTTTTTAACTCAAAACCATTTTAATTTTGTGTATTTCATGAATTTGAGTATTATAAAATTGAAACAAAATATAATTCACAAAGAAAGCCATTCTCAGTAGGACGATGTGGGTCGACCGACATGTCTGTACAAGAAAATTCCGGTTTTACTATTTTATTTCAGTTTAATATTTCTTATTATTCAAAAATAATAAATGTTCTCGAAATTATTATTTCGATTTAAATTGTGATTTAAAAAAAAATCACTTGATTTAAATCATGATTTTTATCTTGATTTAAATCAATTGATTTAAATCAGCCCAACCCTGGTACTTTGAAATGTTTTTTCCATACAATATGGTGCAAATGATAGGAATAAATTCATTTGTAGTCAAACATACAGGGTGATCCATGTTTGAGTTCTGACGTCTGCAATTTTATCAAATTATTAAATGAAGTGCTCTGGTGAAGTAGTGAATAATTTCATGTAAAGCAAAATTATCAATTTCTGAGGAATTTCCTGAAACAGGTAGATTATTTTTTATTATTATCTTCCACATTTATAAATGTAAATTGAATAGACAGAGTGATCCACGTTCGAGTTCTGACGTCCGTGATAATTTCTTCAAAAACACCCTATATATCATTCAATTTTTGGAATCTCCATGAAAAGCTGAATTTCAAAATATATTACACATAGATTTTATATACAGTGCGACCCCATTTTACGAGAGCACTGAATTTAATGGACGCCCTTTATACAAACCCCATGTGTGATATAATTTTGAATCCAGCTCTTCATAGAAATTCAAAGAATAGAATAATATGCAGGGTGTTCCGTTTGAAAAAATAGTCGCGGAAGTCATAAATCAAACGTGGATCACCCTGTATATTCAATTCTTCCTCTAGATGTGACAAATTGAAAATGAAAATCAGTCTGTATTAGGAGATTCCCCAGAAGTTGAAAAGTTGAAAAATCTCGATTTTGAACACCCTATATCTCTGTAATCATTCTCGCTAGACCCCAAGTGTGATGCATTGATGAAATCAGCTCACAAAGGAGATTACGAAAATGCAATGAAATACCCATAAGAAAAAGTATAACTTCGATACGTAACGTATTTTTGAGTCACCCTGTATAACGCGAAATATTTTCGAATTGTGCTGCTCATGAGCCTAGACAATCACAAAAATTTTTGTTCATCTATCTCAAACAGCGGAGTTGTTATCTCACTTTCCCATTTCAATGACTCACCCTGTATTATGAGAATTCCAAATCTGAGATAAAATTAATGTTGTGTTTTTAGGGTCATTAGGTATGATAATATTTTTTGTACCAGTAGCCTTCACAGTTCTTGCCAATGTATTTTTCTTCGCCACCACATTGAAGGCTATAAATAGGATGCACACTTATGGGAGGATTCATCACAAACTTCGACATTGGTAAGATTTTTAGGGCCTGTCAACTATTTTTCACCATTATAATTTTTTTTGTGACTGGAAAAAAGTTTGACATTTCATCTCTGTTGGCAGGTTAAAAAATGTCATTTTTCATAAATTACTTTTTTCCCGAGGGAAAAAGTGATTACTTTTTTCCCGAATATACTTATACACTGTTGATGGCTTTTGTTGTGCTATAGTTCCGAAAAATGAGTCAATAATACAGTCTCCGAGAAAGAACTGCAAGTCCTTTTATCTTCCATTCGACTTCGCGGTTACGTATATTACTAAACAACCACTAAATTCGCAATTTTTTGAAATCAAATCACAGAATTTGACTGACAGAAGTGACATCAGATATTTGATCACTTTAAAAGAATGATAAAGATGCCTACAACGCAGGTGTCCCTACTGTTAAAAACTTGAAATTTCACGTCGATAATGTTCAGATTTCAAAATAATGTAATATCTTCTCAATATTGATCCATCCTTTCTTCTGTCACAGAAAAAAATAGTGTATTATACACGGGAAAAATATTAGATTTTTGCTCACGGTTTTTTGTCTCCCTCCGCTACGCGTCGGGAGACAACACAACCTGAAGCTAAAATCCACTACTTTTTTCCCTTGTATAATAAATGAATATTTTTGAGATCACTCTGTGAATAAAAGAGATAAGGAGACAATTCGATAACTGTCCCAAGATAATGAGATCATCTACATGCCTCTACAGTCAAAGTTGAAAAAATGTTTTCTTGATTTGGCATACTTTTAAAATTTCCGAAATTTTTCACAGTTTCAGGTAATACCCTGTATCGATTTTATGTGAAGAACCTTATGTTTTAAAAAATTACGAGATTATAGCTGAAGGACTGGGCTAGCGAACAGTGTGACCCGAATTCAAATCGTTGAAAGCAGAAAAAAGTTATTGATTTTTCTACTGAGGCAAAATTTTGGGGTGCGACGAAATTCGTTTTTGGATGTATGATAAATTGACATTCATCATACAGGACGTGGAAAGAAATTAGTGTTGCGTAGTTTAAATCAATTCTTCTATTCCAGTTTCCGCATGTTCATCCTCGTCCTGTTGGTGGTCACCCTGTGGTGGCTCTTCCTCCTCTCCTCCTTCTCGAAATTCGAAGGGCTCGTCTACACCCACATAGTCACCAACGGTCTGCTGGGCCCCCTCGTCCTCTACGTGTGCGTCTTCGATCAGAAGCACGTCGCCTATCTGATCAGGAAGACCTGTTGCTACAGGAGCTGCCCCTGTTGCAGGGGCGAGCCTGAGGCCGAATGGGGCGACGAGATGACAGCGATGAACACCATCAATAATTACTGAGCGGTTTTGGTTTCGTGGGGTTCTTCTAACACGTGATTTTGCTTGAAAATGTGTAATTTTACATATTTTCACACAAAATATGTAATTTTACAAATTTTTACATAAAAATGTCTATTTTCACAGAATTATCATGTATTTTATGGAAAAAACTCTTGTTTCTGTCTATGTATATCTAATCTATTCGTTATGCGAATCTTACGCTCACTGTCCTAAGTCATGTTTTTCTCTGGAAAACTGCTCTTATGGATGTTTATTCCATGTTCCATATATGAACACGAAAATATGAATTTTTACTTCATATTTAGGTGAAAGTTGGATCAAAATGGTTCTCCAGTTTACTCCTGATTTTTATTATACATCAAAATAATAATATTTCACTGACGGAACATCGAAATTTTGAAAAATACGGAAACCGAATGGGGCGACGAGATGACTGCGATGAACACCATCAATAATTACTGAGCGGTTTTGGTTTTGTGGGGTTCTTCTAATACGTGATTTTGCACGAAAATGTGTAATTTTACATATTTTCACACAATACATGTAATTTTACAAATTTTTACATAAAAATGTCTATTTTCACCGAATTATCATGTATTGTTTCTGTCTATGTATATCTAATCTATTCGTTATGCGAATCTTGCGCTCACTGTCCTAAGTCATGTTTTTCTCTGGAAAACTGCTCTTATGGATGTTTATTCCATGTTCCATATATGAACACGAAAATATGAATCTTTACTTCATATTTAGGTGAGAGTTGGATCACAATGGTTCTCCAGTTTACTCTTGATTTTTATTATACATCAAAATAATAATATTTCACTGACGGAACATCAGAATTTTGAAAAATACGGAAACCGAATGGGGCGGCGAAATGACAGCGATGGACATCATCAATAATTACTGAGCGGTTTTGGTTTCGTGGGGTTCTTCTAATACGTGATTTTGCTTGAAAATGTGTAATTTTACATATTTTCACACAAAATATGTAATTTTACAAATTTTTACATAAAAATGTCTATTTTCACCGAATTATCATGTATTGTTTCTGTCTATGTATATCTAATCTATTCGTTATGCGAATCTTACGCTCACTGTCCTAAGTCATGTTTTTCTCTGGAAAACTGCTCTTATGGATGTTTATTCCATGTTCCATATATGAACACGAAAATATGAATCTTTACTTCATATTTAGGTGAAAGTTGGATCACAATGGTTCTCCAGTTTACTCCTGATTTTTATTATACATCAAAATAATAATATTTCACTGACGGAACATCAAAATTTTGAAAAATACGGAAACCGAATGGGGCGGCGAAATGACAGCGATGGACATCATCAATAATTACTGAGCGGTTTTGGTTTCGTGGGGTTCTTCTAATACGTGATTTTGCACGAAAATGTGTAATTTTACATATTTTCACACAATACATGTAATTTTACAAATTTTTACATAAAAATGTCTATTTTCACCGAATTATCATGTATTGTTTCTGTCTATGTATATCTAATCTATTCGTTATGCGAATCTTGCGCTCACTGTCCTAAGTCATGTTTTTCTCTGGAAAACTGCTCTTATGGATGTTTATTCCATGTTCCATATATGAACACGAAAATATGAATCTTTACTTCATATTTAGGTGAGAGTTGGATCACAATGGTTCTCCAGTTCACTCCTGATTTTTATTATACATCAAAATTTCACTGACAGAACATCAGAATTTTGAAAAATACGGAAACCGAATGGGGCGGCGAAATGACAGCGATGGACATCATCAATAATTACTGAGAGTGTTTCTATTGGGTGGTGTTTCCGCGCAATAATGTGTATTTTTACATAAAATATGTTATTTTACACAATGATCATGTATTCAACAAACATTTTTTATTTCTGTGTGTTAAAAAAAATGGCGAATCACAGAAACTGAACAAAATATGTAGTATCACACAGAAATATGTATTTATTTCGTGTATATGTATTTTTACACAACTATTTCGGTGAGGGGTGAATCACAGGTACATAACCAAAATATGCATTTTTATACAATATGTGGAAAGTTAATCACAGTGATTCACCAGTAAACTTAAATTTATTTCCCTTAGAACCACATTATAGTATCAGAATTTTTCAAAATATTTTATAATGTGAAAAATAGATAAGTTCCAGTTTTGAATGAGATAAGAAGAAGAAAATTCGAAAAGTATTCATATTGTGATTCTATTTTTATAAGACTATTTATTTGAATTGTTGACGAGTAATCTCAATTATTTATATTATAGGACTATTAATATTGAATAACGTTTGTTGTAGATTGACTATAATATATTCCACACTTTTAGTGCCTTGTACTTTGACGGTTGTTCTCAAGAGGGTTTAAATATAATAAAAAGTAACCTCTAGTCCCAAATAGGTAGGTAGATAGTATTAAGTATTCTCGAATATGAATCAAAAGTTGAACAAAAATAATTATATCAGTTAGCTTTGCTTACACTAAAAACTCAAATTCATTTCAACTTTTGAGGATATCTGTTTTGAATAAATGCAATATGTGATATGAGATTTCCATGTGTTCACATCATTGTCATTTACGAATATTTAGTAAAATCATTATTATAATAATTATTATACAAAATATTTATAATTCTGTTATTCTATGTAGATGTAATATTACATTCAATTCCCCTTAGTTTTACCTGCCAGTCAAGTAGGTATACCTATGTGTTTTCATCGTTTTTAATATATTTTTACACGTCTAGACATTTTTAACGAGCAGCTATTCACACAATACCTCTGAATTCATTTCAACAAATTTGACATGAAATATAAACTATAAAAAACATCATTTTGTACGCTTCTTAGATATATCAATTACAAAGTACCTTAGAGTTTTAGGAAAGTTGTAAATCGCAAGTTACGCATGCAAATTAACTCCACGTGAGCGTGTGTACTATACTTTTTCTACGACTACATGAATCTACAATCAGATTCGGTATTTTATATGTTTCTGAGCAGAAAGAGGACAGTGTACCAAAAATCCTGATGAATTTCATTAATTGAGGAAAATTTAAGTTTCAATGAATACTGTCTGAACAAACTCACTCATATTATTATAGTTGTAGAACACTTATAGTAGGTCTTAGAAAAAGATGATCAATGTATCTTTTCACTATGATATTTCAAGACTCATCATTCCATTTCAGATAATTTACTGGTCAAGTTGGGTATTGCTTTTTTACTTATTTATTCTATGTACTTAATTTTTTATATGAAATAAAACTATTCAGTGCCTTGAAATCAGCATTTTTTATTATTTCAGTCACATAAATACCTTGCAGTTAGAATTCGTCTGATATACAGGCTGATTCACGGTGCAAGGCACATTATTAGAGGTTTCTGGAGAACGTAACTCATTGGGATTATTCTGAAAATTCGATGCCTTGGATAATTAGTTGTGCTCTATCGACATGCAATTTTCTCAGCGCTGCGACCTTGCCGCTCATATTGAAAAGTAGCAACAACTTTTATTTTTTAAAATGGGACACCCTGTATAATATTCCATTTATTTTCAGATTTTCCCTGAAGATCTGATTTCATTGACGCATAACACTTGGGGTCTAGCAGTGACAATTACTGAGATATAGGGTGTGAAAAATCGAGATTTTTCAACTTTACGATTTTTTGTGTCGAAACTATTCATAATTGGTCAAAACGGTTTCCATGTTCCTATATCAACTTTTCAATACCAATCAATTGATATTTAAGTGAAATATAGGTACAGGGTGGTTCAGAATTAAGAATCTCAACCACCCTGTATCCATTTCAATTGCTGAATATCAATAATTGATAGCACATGAAAAGTTGAGATAGACACATAAAAAACATTCTGACTAATAATGAATATTTTCGACACAAGAAATTCTTGAAGTTGAAAAATCGAGATTTTTCACACCCTATATCCTTGTTATCATACTCGCAAGACCCCAAGTGTAATAGATCGATGAAATTAGCTCTTTAGGAAGAATCAGAAAATAGGAATAATATATAGGGTGTCCCAGTCAAAAAATCAAAGTTGTTGCTACTTTTCAATATAAGCGGCAACGTCGCAGTGTTGAGAATATTTTAGGTGGTATGAACACAACTAATTATCCAAACCAAATTTTCAGTATAATCAAACGTTGCGTTCTCTAGAAACGTCTAATGTGCCATCCACCGCCCACACAGCACATGACATCCATTGGACGTCCATTCTAGGCCCATCTTAATTCCAAAAACGTCCATTGACATTGAATGAACATCCAATGTACGTACAAACATGGATTATCATTGGATGCACTGAATTGTATGTACAGTGAACATTCACTCAACAACCGCCCATGTACGTAGAATGTACATCCATTGTACGTATAAAGATGAACAATGTATGTTCCAAAATTAACGTTCATTGGACATTCGTCATCTCACGGACTAAAACTCTCATGGACGTTTGATCAACAGCCATTGTACGTACAGAGACGGACGAACATTATGGGACGTCTATTCAACGGCCATTCTAAGTCTAAGCATAAAAAGAATTGTTCAAAGTAAATATCTATTTGAAATTTTCAATTCTGAAGGTTTATGGACGTTAAATGAACGTCGGTTGGACGTCCTCACGATCCGAAGTGGACGTACATTGTTCGTACATTGGACATACATGTGCTGTATGGGCGTGAATCAACCTGAATTATAAGTGAAAAGATTGTTGAGGAATACCACAGTGCACATTATTTAATCCAAAAATGCCTTATCTCAACAATGGTAAACCAAGAAAAATTGCTTCAAGAGGCCGGATACGGTAGCTGTGAAACAGATTTTACATACTAGCTCAGTGGCTCAGTGCATTAGATCTATGCTTAGTGCAAGGAAATGACGATTTTGCTTCAAGGAAATGACGATTTGGCTTCAACAAATCGTCAAATGTGAATTATACATTTTCAACAATGACTTCCATTGAAAAAGCAGCAGCTTGTGCGATTTTGGAATGTACCTACCTCTTTCAGTGAAAAATTTCATTTATAAATAGTATGTGACGGTGAAAATTCTCAGCGTTGTTCTTCTTTGACGAGAGTTTGCAATAATGCAAAATAGGAGTAAGAAGTTTTGATAACCTGTAAAAAAGGAACATTTTATCAGAAATAATCAAGAAAACTGATATTCTGATATAGGTGGAAGGATAAAAACTTTCAACTCACTGACATGAATGAATCCAATGATACAATAGAAAATTTACCACTTGTTAAGAAAAGTGGTTTCTTAGAACGTTCCATAATGTAAATCAAAGATTTTCTAGTTTTCAAATCGGAATCATACCACTTTGATTCGTAACATGCATCTCTAATTGCTGCACTCTGGAAATAAAATAACATACAGGGCATCTAGCTAAATCCAAAATTAATTGTTATATACCTTCAGTATTATTTCGTTACCATACCAACAATACAGTAGTAGTTGAAAAAGCATTGCGGCGAAGAAGAACGTCATTTTTGCTAGCTGTATAGGATCATCAAATGGGGTCTGAAAACATTTTCGTTACGAAAAAAAAAACAAAGATATGGAGTTTTCTCTTCTATCATTAAACTTACATGAACCAACTGGAATCCAACATTACAAATACCCACAGCACTAGTCACGTATAGAATAAAAATGCTCCACGAGAATACATCATCTAGACTTTCAACAAATCTAAAAACAATAGTATATTTCATTCGTGAATTATGCAGGGTGAATCTGAAAGTGAGGTACCTGTTCTTTTTAACCAGATATATACAGGGTGTTTCAAAAAAACCTGACCCCCTTGCTAGGGTAGGTAGAACACTGCAAAATAAGTTGGGTTTGCTCAGTGAAAAAATGTCGTAACGGCATCCGTTTTCATGATACAAGGTGTTGAAAAAATAATTTTTTACACATTTTTCACGATTATTCCGAAACTACTGGCAACATTGTAATGAAATTTTGTATGGATGTTTCTTGAAATCTGACACATCGCATGAATTTGTTTGTATATCTGACTCTCATAGAGGGCGCTAGTTACACGGTTCGTACCGAGTAGTTTTGAACATAACTTTTTTGACATTAGATTTTTCAATCCAAATATGATATAAACTTAAACATCATTCAATTTTACACCAAAACGGTACTCCTGGTGAAACTCGATACTATGTTCCGTTTTCGGAATATTTCGATTTAAAAATAATGGAGTATAGTTATGATGCTGGTATAAAATTAATTTTATTGAGTTCACTTACCTATTTATTCAGATTCAAAAACAATGAAATTATTCTTGTGCTGAAGTTATTGATGGAACAAAGAATCATAAGTAGAAAATTAAGAGATATTTGACTAGAAACATGAAATATTGAATCAGAGTACCTAAGTGTTCAAAATGTCCTACGTTTTGACGAATACACGATTCTATAAATTCTTTTCTGAAGAATATTATTATTCTTAACAGTTGGGAATCAGCTGTTAGGTCATTTAAGTGATGTCCAATTATGTCTCACAACTCTTGACGTGAATTTACCTATGTAGCATAGACTTTCTGCTCAAGATATAACAAAACTGTGTAATCCATGTTCTTAGTCAAATCTGTTTCGATGTTATTCTTGTGATTCATTGTTGAATCAATAAGTTCAGCATCAGAAATGTATTGTTGTTTTCGGTTTTCAATAAATAGGTGATAATTTTTCATAATAGTCACTCTAATACATAGCTTTTATACCAGCAACAGTTACCACTTCATCATTTTCAAATCAAAATATTCCGAAAACGGAACACAGTATCGAGTTTTACCTAGAGTACCTTTTTGGTGTGAAATTAAATGATGTTCAAGTTAATTCACATCAAATTCGGATTGAAAAATCTAACCTTAATAAAGTTATGTTCAAAACTATACTCGGTACGAACCGTGTAACTAGCGCCCTCTATTAGAGTAGAATATAAAAACAAATTCATGCGATGTGTCAGATTTCAAGAAACATCCATACAAAATTTCATTACAATGTTGCCAGTAGTTTCGACATAATCGTGAAAAATGTGTAAAAAAATCATTTTTTCAACACCTTGTATCTTGATAACGGATGCCAACTTATTTTGCAGTGTTCTACCTACCCTATTAAGAGGGTCAGGTTTTTCAAACACCCTGTATATCTCACCAAAATAAGTCATTTGGCAAAATATTGCTGATATAAAATATTTAAAATAACGGAGGTACCGTACAGTTGCATTATTTCATCAGATAAATTAATCAAATACCTCTTTTCAAATTTTCAACCTATTATAATTTTCGTTTTATAGTGATGTTTTTATCATATATGTGTAGTAGGACAAATCGATTTCATAACTTTATAAGAAAAATAGTGGAAAATTATATAATTTTAGTCGACCAAGATAAAGTCCGATTTTGTTGATGGAATTATTTAACACAGCTGAAACTGGCCCGTAGAGGAACACCCTGTACATGGAAATTGTCCAATAACCTGTTTCATTCTCTATTGTTGACGAACCTTATGATCCAATTGTGGTGTCTGATACACTCATCAAACCTATGATCATTGTCATTCTTTCCCTCAACATTATCTTCGATCGAATTGTATTCCAAATTTGAAATTTTCGAATTCAAAATGTCGATTTGAGCACTGCCAATTCCCATCAGACTCACAATCAGGACATCGATGCTAGTATTGCTAGCGACAGCGTTGAATAATCCTGAAAAATAATGTATTGTTTATGCACGACTGGGAGTAAAGTGACATTTCAGCGCCCGGTGTATAGGTGAATCGTAATAAGCATTTCTGTATAATTCAGGACATCTATATGATTTAGTTGAGATGGTTCATTATCTAATATCAAACAGTTATCTTGATATTTCTGAAATGAACAGTTTTTGCACAAAATTCTTCACCATGATTTTTCCACAGAAAAATAGGTTGAGCTGGGAGAAAAAGAATGGCTTTATTAACATTGACTTACATACCTCAAGAGAGAAGAGAGGAGCAATTTGAAAAAGAAAGATTGAGAATACCTCAAAAAATCAAATTTTCAAACCAACCAATTCTTCACCTTCATTTTCATACAGAAAAATAGGTTTAAGATAGTAGAAAAATAATGGCTCTATTCACATTGAGTTATAGTCAAAGATATGACAACACATTTCATTGTCCATTTAATAGATCGATGTCTCCTATCCTATACCTCATTGTACTGCCTTAGTATTATTATTATTATTAAAAACTGGATCGGGATGTCTGGCAGATTTCAGTGGTGGAGGTGGCCGTGGGTATGGCATATATATAACACTTTCTTTCACAAAAGTTCCTGAATTTCATTTATGATCGATTCTGAATTTATGCAAAATGTTGTCTTTCAAAATGACTGAATTGGAAAATTATGATATCTATATGACTCGAAAATCATCTACATCAACTTTTGTCCTTTGATTTTTTTTTCATTAAAAGTCGAGATAAACTTATCTGTTTCGAAGCTTATGTGGTCCTGCATAGTCGCAAAATGTTAGTTTGCACTAAAATGAGACAAGTTTCCGGTTTTTGACTCTTGATTTCGGCTGTACTACTGAACCGAATTCGAAGGGATTGAAACTATTTACAGCTTAGGCTGTTACACGCTACGGTCCATAATACTTATTTATGTAATAGGTGCGTAATGTGGTACTTTTTTGTACGATTAGGAAATGTTGACACGACGCCGAAGGCGGACTGCAGCAATTCCTATGAGTAAAAAATCACTTTACGCACGTGTTACATACAATATTTTTCCTACAACTGTCAAAACAGATGACAACCTCATTCAACTTATGATCGTGGCGCCTTCTTCTCGCTCCCATCTCACTGACACTCCATACAAAATACGAAGTCTGTCGTCTTGTTTTGTTCGCTTGTTGCCTCGCTTCATCCCGTAAAGGAGCCCATAGACTGTTTTGTTCGTCGAACAAGTCTGTTCGAACAAAAATGACGCAAAATCGAAGTGTGTGGTTTGTGGTGTGTGGCTAGCGAAAACGATCATTTTGCAGCCACGCACTTCGGTTTTGCATCATTTCTGTTCGAACATACTTGCTCGTCGAACAAAACAACCTGCCAACAACGCAGTGTATGGGCCCCTTTCACGCAAACATTCATTCCATCGCCTAGCAACAACCGTGAAAAAAAGTGTACTTTTTCCACACTTTACCGTAGAATGATGAAACAGTATCTCGATATTGAAAAATTGTACATTTTTGGCACACAAAATATATGAAAAAGGGCAGTTTTTTGACAGTTGTAGGAAAATAATTATTTCGTCGTGACATTGCTTTTCCACGACCTGACGACTGGACTAGTGCCCTTACCTAAGACTTGGAAAGCGTACATCCCCATTGAAAACCAGCGCCCCACATTGTAACTGAACATAATGGGCAAATCGACGTTGTATATAAAAGGCGTGATGCTGTACAGGAGGATGACCATGAAAGCGGTGACCTATAATAATAATAATAATGAGAATAATCATAAGACGACAATTTTGACGAAAGATTCATAAACTCCGACCCCAAAAACCCCCAGATACTAATTTTGAATAGAATCGGAACATGATTACAAAGCTCGTCTGCTATATTGGATCCGCCATCTTGAATTTCCCAATTTTGACAAAAAAATCATAGACTCCGACCCCGAAAACCTCCAGATACTAATTTTAAATAGAATCGGATCATAATTACAAAAGTCGTCCACTATAATGAATTCGCCATATCTTCAATTTTCGAATTTTGAGGAAAGAATCATAATCTCCGACCCCGAAAACCTCCAGACACCAATTTTGAATAGAATCGGAACATAATTACGAAGCTCGTCCGCCATATTGGATCCGCCATCTTGAATTTTCAAATTTCAATGAAAGAATCATAATCTCCGACCCAAAAAACTCCCAGATACCAATTTTGAAAAGAATCGGAACATGATTACAAAGCTTATTGTCTACCATATTGGATCCGCCATCTTGAATTTTCCAATTTTGACGAGAGAATCTTAATCTCATACCTCGAAAACCTCCATACACCAATTTTGAATAGAATCGGAACAAAATCACATAGCTCGTCCGCTATATTGGATCCGCCATCTTGAATTTTCCAATTTTGGAGGAATGAATCATAATCTACGACCCCAAAAACTCCCAGATACCAATTTTGAATAGAATCTGATCATATAATTACAAAGCTAGTCCGCCATATTTACCCGCCATCTTGAACCTTCCAATTTTGACGAAAGAATCATGATTTGAACAGAATCGGATCATAATTACAAAAATCGCCCGCCATATTGGATCCGTCATCATGAATTTCTTAATGTTTTCTTTCATACCTAAGTACCTGACATTAACAAACATAACAGAAAGAGAATGTGAAATGTGATGACGTGACCAAGGGAAATAGGAATTCATTTTTATAAAATAAAAAATGACAATCATGACACAAAAATAATAAAATACATTCATGAAATTTACAAATGAATGTGAAATGGTACCTGGTACGAATTGCCCAGCAGCCTGGTGAACTTTATCTCCTTCTCCAGCAACTTCAACTCCTTCGAGTAGTTGAACTCCCCCAAGTCGAGATGCTTCATCAGCTCCAGAAGACTCCTCGACTTTAACTTGAAGACCACGAGCTTGACGTGCATAAAATTATGAATGAATTCGGCTATCAACCACTTTTTCATGATAAAAAAACTTGTAAATTTCTGATTCTCGATTCTCGAATTCAGTATAGTATAGTCAGTATAGTAACGATCGAGACAATGTCCTTTTAAAAGGACGGTATGCTACTATGCGGTTTTTTACAGGTATAGAAAAAGCCACTAACCATTGAAAAAATAATGGTGGGTATACTTACCTATACTAGGAAACCACCTATACAGGGTGTCCAGAAATTACATAGAAAGATTTGAACCACAGATTCTGGGACATTCACGTAAGTTCTTATGCACGATTTGGAAATGTTTAAAACTTTCCGAATTTTGATCAGAGGTGTGGGAAATAGGTGGGCCTAGAGGCACTTTTTTAGACAACTTTTTTGTTCAGACAATATTTGGCAGTATGACCAGGAAATATGAAAATCTCAAAATGTTCACTTGAAAATGGTAGGTACTCTTGTAGTTTCGATATCATTCACCATTTTTGAAATAAATCGATTTCAAAGTTCTCTGCGTAATAAAAATAGTGCTTTTTCCTCAATAGGGTATCGATTTTTTCAATGGTTTGATGGAAAATAACCCTTCTTTTAAAATTTATTTTTGATGATTGATTTAAAATATGGGCAGGTGCAATTTTCATTACCCAGTAAACTTAAAGAATCGATGATGATGAGTGGTATCAAAACTGAACAAAAAAATAAGCTGATGATAATTTCTCGAATACGAAACAATGAATTTCAAATTGGAAAACGCCAACTTGCAGAAAAAAATGGCTATGACGAAGTTGTATGCATCTCGATTGATTTCTTCAAATAAGTATAGCTTGCAAAAAATAAAAACGGTTTTAGGAAATTGCAGTTTTTTCAGATATCTACGAAAGTAGTTTTACAAGTTTCCGAACGGCATCATGTTAAGAATAAAATTGAGCAACTCTGCCATAATTCAACCAATCCTGTATCTTTTCTGGTTTAGGAGATCCCAATAGATGGGGCTCTAATTCCAGCCACCCTGTACAGTGTGCATACAGTGAAGCAAGACATGATCGTGTTTTTTCCAAAAAATCGTTTCTGAAGAGTTCTTACATTTCCATTGGATTTCCATTAAGTAACCGCTGATTCAATGAAAAAATAAACGCTGATAAAAATGTTGTTTTTTACCTTATTCTGAAAAACCATGAGAAAATCACATTTTCGGTACCTACAACTCAAATATTGATGATAAGCTTTTTGTAAAATTGTGGTCAAAATATTCTGGATTTATGGGTCATTCTCATGAAACCCATACTTCACATGTCTCATACATACTGGGTGATCACAGTTGAAGGAGTAGATAGATGGTTCAGAATTAGGATTTTCAACCACCCTGCATCTATTTCGATTTAATATCAATTGATAGTACATGAAAAGGTGAGATAGAGACATGAAAACCATTCTGACTAATTATGAGTATAGTTTCGACACAAGAAATTCTTGAAGTTGAAAAATCTCGATTTTTCACACTCTATATCTTTGTTATCATTCCCGCTAGACCCAAAGTGTAATAGATCGATGAAATCAGAACTCTTTGGGAAGAATCTGAAAATGGAATGATATATAGGGTGTCTTATTCAAAAAATCAAAGAAATTGCTACTTTTCAAAACGTCTAATGTGCCATCCACCGTGAATCAGCCTATGGGTGGTCCGTTTTTTAATACGGAAAATTCAACAGCGTATAGTACTCGTTGAATAAATAAATAAACTTCCTATGAACATATACTTTTAAACGCTTCGTTTTCGTGATATAGGGTGTTCAAGTCCATAAGACTTTATGTAAAAAGTCGTTATTGTTGTCAACTTTATTTAAGATAAATTCCGAAAAAGACACTCTCTTCTCAGGATCTTCAGGATGTAAATGTTGTACCGTCATCAAATGAAAAGGCTTCCTGAAAAAAAGTCGGAACTATTACTTTTATTTATGCGTGCAATAGTATAAACTGATAACTAGTATTAAACGAAAAAAGAGAACCAAAATTACTAAAAGCATGACATGATATTAGTTTATAAATTACCTGCAACTGTTGAGCTGCTTTTCTAGAACTGATTTGTTGGTTAACATCAAAAAATCTAAGAATGTGATTGTTATCATTTCTTCTCAGTGGGCCATTATTTCGGTATTGTTCATTATTGCCACGTAACCCAAACTGACGGAAACGTGAGTGAGTATTGATAAAGACTCGTGCATTAGGTACCCTTCTCCTAGGGAAGCGATTTCTGTATTCCCGAACTGCTGCCTCTGCGTTTCCATTACAAAATACGTAAACGAAATGAATATCTGCATACTCTTCAGTACTAAATCCCATAGGCATATTGACAAACGGCAAAATTGGAATAAAATTATTACACTTTTTGATAAGAACACGGAATAACTCCAGTTTGTTATTTCTTTGACAGAACTTTCAGAGTGACAGCACATATAAACAGTGAACAGTGAGCAACTGAGCATAGCCTACTCCTTTAATTGATATCAAGTAGTATTATTTAACTAAAAAAGCGTTATAAAATCTTACAAGCGAGCTTTTTTCATTGAAACTTGAAAAATAAATGAAAAATAATTACCCGAAAAATTTGTGTAATTATTACCTTCGCCACCCCAGATTCAGCCGCCACTGAATAGTTTTTATGGATAATTTTTATTTAATCTAATAAAGCTCAAAAAGTTTAGTATCTGTGAAAAATGTCGTTAATTTATCTACCGGTTCTAACTTTCGATTAAAATAGTAGATTGTTTTATTAGGATCAAAAGTGACACTTTGTTTGACAAGCGAATTTTGAATTTGCGAGGCGGAGCGTTTAGCGAAGCAGAGCGAAAGCAAAATTTGCGAGTCGAACAAAGTCACTTTTGATCCGAATGAAACATGCTATTTTTTCTGCAACCGAAACAATTAACTCAAATAAACATGTGAAGTAACCACCAATGCCGTGCCATATGTATGCAATGCAACAAATATTGACAAATAATCCATGTGGTGAGAATATTCTACCTGCATTAACAGCAGGTTAGGTTTTCAAGGATGTTCGAATTGTAGTTTCAATATAAATACAACCACAGAGTGACATATTTGTGTATGGACCAGGTGCTCTAATGGCAAATACCGCGCCAGTACCAGCTATTGGAACAAGACGTGGAAAATGTTAGTGTTTGTGGTTAGTGAGCATATCAACAATGATAATAGTGATTATTTATTCCTCTCCATACTACACTGTGTTTGACTTGATAATCAAATGAAGCTAAACAATATCGTTGTTTGAGACAAAAAAAACTATTGCTTGCCGTGATTATTCAAAAACAAGTTATCCATTCCGAGAATAACGAATGAAATACAGATCAAGCAAGTATTTGAATCTTGAAGGCTTCCCTGATCAAAACCAAAATACTCGACTGAGATATTTATAACTCCAATACTAAACTATAATAAGGTGTATTTATATCTCCAGCATGGGTATGAAATGCCAAATCCGCTGAAATCGGAAACAAATCAGGTATGCTTCTCAACCCAAATAACCAACCGTCCCAATGTTGTTTATTCTTGATGACGTCCAGTAGATCCTTTTTAGTTCCTAGGAGCTAAAGTTCAACTTAGCTCCTAGGAACTAAAATTGAACTTTAGCTCCTAGGAACTAAATATGTTGCTTAGCAACATACCTATTTTTGTGTCCGTAATAGAAACGTCAATTTAAGAGCTAATTTTGGTATCAAAATGGACGACTTTTGTGTCGGTTGCAGAAAAAAGTATATGTTCATAGGAAATTTTATTTATTTATTTATTTTAACGAGTACTTTACTCTGTTAACTTTTCCGTATTGAAAAACGGACCACCCTGTATATTTAATATACCCGAAAAAAAAGTCTACCTCCCGAAGAATTTTTTTCTTCAAAATCGAACCAGTTATGCCTATTCTGAGAATGACCCATGAATACGAACCTTGAAAACCAGCGCCGTAGGGGGAATGAGGATGGAAACTATCTCCGACAGGATCTGGTAGTCGTCCAAGTGTTTCGAGCACTCCATAACCATGCTCAGGGAGAATGAAAAGGCGACCACGAAGGAAACATGGCTCATTACCCTGTGCAAAACTGTAGATGATGACACAGGCCATATCCCGGTAAGGGTGAGATAAAATTTGGGGATTCTTATAGCGTCATGCATCAGGGTGGACATCTTCAAATGTGTGAAAGCCACACTGAACGATTCAGTTTCCGAAGTTTTTTTTGTGGGCAGGTCTTGTGAGTTGTTTGTTTCTTTTCTTAGTTGTGTAGGAAAAAAAGTATTTGTTTCGGAATGGTTATTAAATCAGATGACAAAACGGGAGGTGTTACAAAAAACAAAAAGTTCGATGAATAATTGATTCAATTTAGTTAACTGTTTGAATTAACTATAGGCATATCTTAGGCCACTTTCTTTGACCTGAAGGATTATCAAAGTTTTACTACTTAGATCAAGTATTAATGCGACAATTATTGAGAAAAACTTTCATAAGTTGAAGATATCTGACAATGGAACTCCGAATTATACAAATAAGTTTGAGATGAAAGTAAATGATGAATGAAAGGATAATATCTTTAAAAAAACTACAATTCAACTATGTGAACCAAACAACTCACACTATGATGATCACTCTTTTTATGAGAGAAAAAATAACGAAGATGCATTGAAATAATATATTTAAATGACCAATAGGCAAAGATACTGCATCCTATAATTTGCTTTCTTATGCAATGAATATCTACTTATATTTTTGTCCCATATTCTTCAATGCTGAGCAATTACTACACGTGTTCATATAATATTAATATATTAGACAGGTTATTTTGTACAGGATAAGATATAAAGTTTCATACCCACCAGATTATCTATTTCTGTATTGACTCAGACATTACTTGATGGAAATCCATAGAAAATGTGAAAATTTTCATAAATGATGAGATTTTCAGATAGTCAAATCCATCGCGAAATATACTGCCCAAAAACTCGGATTTTCATTCTACTTTACATCTCAACTGCTTCTCATGATCAACAAATCACAAATACGGCTAAATTGAGAATACTATTCCCACATATATGGGGTTCAACACCCACACATATGCTGATGCTCTTAATAGATTCCATTCGGTGACGCGCCATTCGCCTGGTTATTGATGCCACACTCACGAATTCCCCCAGTTATATTAAATGCATGTTCTTATTTTCAATCAAATCGCAAATAAATTAGTATCGTGAGATTCGTCAAAAAATCTTTTCTTCGGAAAGTGCCTGTCAAAACATGTTTGCCATTTGAAAAATAACAGTTATACATGGGAATGTGATTTTGTCAACTTGTCTTTCTCCTATCTATTATACTATTCACTTAAACTGCGCGATCATAATTTTCTTACATCACTTGAGGTTCTTAGATAAGTTCACGACTGATCATGGCCACCGAGTCATTTCCGCTGAAACCGGAAGTGCCTAGAAAGTGAAAAATATGCGAAAACTTTCCTCTTCACATATCGTATACCCATATTAAATTTCATTTTGATACATCGAATATTCTAGAAGTACTACAGCTTGAAAAGCTTCCATCAGAAATATGGTGATTTCAAAATTTAATTAGGTAGTCAGTCAATATACAAACTTACTTGTAATTATTGTCTTCGTAGATTTCTTTTCTGGCACGCAATTATTTCATTCATCATAGGAAAATGATATTAGAAGCTGAGAACCAGTGAAAGGTAATGAAAATTTAATGATTTAGTGTCATACAAACTAACGAATGCCAAATCAACCTATATTAAAGCAATCACGATAGGCACTTTCATTCGGTTTCATTATTCCATCGCATAAGTTGAAAATGAGGAATTGGAAATCGATCTTTTTTCGGAAAATACTGGCCTTAATGATTCTTAGTTATGACAAAACTATAGCTATGAAAAACCGCGTTTCAATCAAACCATGTAAGTACAATCAAACACTTCACAGATACTGAAGAAATAATATAAAGAAGGTGATTATTTCTGTATTCTTAACATTTATTTTTTCTTCAATAGACGATATGAATGAGATGAGAGAAAAATTTGGGGGAGACCTATCCACAGCAGTTTTCGATATGATAAAAGGCTTTCCATTTGACAGAATAGCTATTTGTTTCGACAACCATACAGGTTGGTATGCCATGAAACTGGGTCTTTTGCTATGAATAATCTGAATGAATGCATTCACGACAGTTGGAATATGTTTTCAGAAACCGAATTCGTTGAGGTATTACTAAAACAGTTGCAGAATGGCAGCATTTCCACAGTAATTTTCAATTTATCAACAACCGATATGCAAGAGAAGGTCAATACACTTAGTAAAATTCTATACCAATACTAATAATCGCAATTACTTTTTACACTTTTACAGTATTTTGATTATTTATCCTTCAACACTGAAAACTTTTATGAAGTTAACAACATATTTTTTGGTGAACATCGACTGTACGAACATATATTATTAGAGGTAATCAACAGAATTAGTAAAATGAACTGTGACATACCTACTTTTCGTAGATTTACGATAGAAATCTAATCCGCAGAAATGCAATATACATATTCCATTGGGGAAAATACCCATTCAAAAGATACTTCATGAGGAATATCAACTATTCCATGAAGGTATATGCAATCACAAATCCAAGAAATGACACGTAAGTCCAGTGCTATAATACCTAATTACGAACTTATAACAATACCAGTAGGTATACCTAGTACTCACCAGGTTAGCTAGAATGCAACGCTAGGTTTTCAGATACAGACTCTACTATAGTGAAGCAACATCACACAGAGAACACCACTTGGATATGGTGAATTGGTGGGTACATGGTAAGGGTATTTTCAACCACCCCACTCTACCAGTTACCAAATCGGTGTACAAAGATTTCAAAGGGAGGATTCTGCAAGTACCAGTACTACATGTAGGTCACTAATGATTCTTATAAAAGGTGTTCCAGAACAAGGTACCATAAATTCTGCAGGGTGAAGTGAAAAACAAAATAGGCCGATTGAAATTTTATTTCCAAATTTTCTTCAAAATCCTTGAGATGTGTATACCACTCTTGATTTCGTTGAGCCACTAACTATTATGACTATGCATGAAAAACATGTCACACCAACTTAATATACAGAGAGATCGGTATTTCGCATTCTCTTCGATGAAAATTGATTCAACTTTTTTTTAAGTACGCCACTAACCACATTATTATATTTCAATTCCGGCGTTCCACAAGGATCAATTTTGGCACCAACATTATTCCTTCTTCATATCAATGATGTGTTGGGAGTAACAACTTGCCCCATCCACAGCTTTGCAGATGATAGTACCCTCCATACTGCGTTCTATTCCAGAATTCCCATTTCTTCCCAGGAAAATAAGAACTCATGGCGCAGACAGGTCAATGCTGTCAATGAAGACCTTGCTGAAATCAAAGCATGGGGAACCAACAACCTAGTTGAATTCAACGCCACCAAAACTCAAGCCTGTATTTTCTCTAGGAAGGCGGAACTCAGTATGCCCGATATTGTAATGTCTGGCACCACCATCCCCACCAAGCCCCCTATATCTGTAGGATAGCATCCTGTATATAAATGAGATGAATGAAAGAAGTAATGTATGACGTGTGATAGTAGAAAGACGAGAGTACGACGTGTCAAGAAGATATGTGTGTTATTTGTTGTATTTTAGCAGTATTTATGTTGAAATATACCTATTCGTTCCGTAAAGTTGCCTCAATCCTATAAATTTGGGGGCTCAACCGGGATTGGCATTTTTTTGGAGCGAATAAGTTCAAGCCTGTCAGAGTGACAGTGAAGTGAAAAAAGACGACAAAAATTTTACAATTTGACGACGGGATAATTCGAAGACGTGAAGACGAAAAGAATCAAAGAAGACGGGAAGACTATTGGATAAGAAGACGAGAAAACGATAACACACGAAGACGAGAAGACGAAATAACAAAAAGACGACGAAAAAATCGAATACCAAGACGTAAGGAGGGAAATACAAAAGAGACGGAATTGAAGACGGTAGAGACGGAATTGAAGACGGTAAAGACGAAAGAGGGGTCAAGAACGAGAATTATTTCATCATTCGGTAGAAGTGCGTGTTATTCAAGAACTATTCGTAACATTTTCGGGCTGATCTGAACTATAGACCAAGTGAAGATGATTTTGGTGTAACAGACATCCAACATATACTATTAAATATCAGGTAACATAAGGAAGATACGAGGTGAGCATTTCGCTTTGCATTTTAGCAGATTTGAAAAGACCATTGCTTAAGCTATTTGAAAGACATTCAGAAGTATAGTTGTTATTTCTGAACTAGATGATTCAAATCATCGTTTGAGTTTGAAACAGACATTTTGAGTGGACATTTTATGGAACTATACTACTTTCAGTGTGAAGTATATCACTGTATAAACTATTTCGGTATCTAACGAACTCTATTCCGTTTTGTTTTAAACACTGTTGTTCTGAAATTACAGACTTTTTGCGAATTTCCATATCAGATATTTTTACGAAAATGGTGACACTTGGTGACATTGACAATATTTTGAGCGGCATAAACGTTGCTCCAGTCAAAGTGATAAAAACTTTCCATAAACTTGTTTTCGATATTGAGGGTGATAGAAATAACAGGAAAAGACTACGAGCTTTTTCCGGTTTTGATTTTGATTTGAAATCTGTTGAATATGAACACAAATTAAAATGCATTAATGATAATTTTTCTATCAGCGATTTAACTTTGATAGCAAATATTTTGGGTTTAGATTACAATACCGATAAAAGTAACCTCATTATCGATATTATTGGTAATCTTATGAATTTGGAAAACTTGAAGACACAGCTAGAAAAAGACGAGGAAGATGAAGATGAAGATGAAGACGAGGAAGAAGAAAATGACGAAAATACTTTGATACTGAGAAATAGAATGAGGGAAGGCGATCGAGATCGGAGTAATTCGAAAAGCATACAGGGTGATTCAACAAATAAAGAGATAAATGAACAAGGAAGTATACAGGGTTGTTCAGCAGATTATATACAAAATAAACAAGAAAGTATACAGGGTGATTCCGCTTTCCATTCAACTTCGCGTAATCTACCATTCGCCATGAATTTTCGAGACGTGGAAGATTCTATCAAAAAATTTGATGGAACAAATTCATATTCTGTTGAAAAATGGATCAATGATGTAGAAGAAATGAGTTCAATATTTAGTTGGACCGATTTATGCACCTTTGTTTTCGCCAAAAAATCAATAGTTGGTTTAGCAAAACTATTTATACAAGGTGAAACCGGTATAACATCCTGGAAATCCTTGAAATATGCACTTTTGAGTGAATTTTCATCAAAAATGAATAGCGCGAAGGTTCATCGGATGTTGACTGAACGAAGAATGAGAAAAAATGAAGATGTGCATGAATATTTTCTTGTTATGAAAGAAATTGCTAATCGAGGTACAATTGAATCTGATGCATTGATCCAATATGTTATCGATGGTATCCATGATGAACAAACCAACAAGATTTTACTGTATGGAGCAAGAAATCTTAAAGAATTCAAAGATAAGCTGAAAATATATGGGGAGATGAAAAATAAAATTAAATATTCTGGTTATTCTTCCAACAGAGATACATGGAAAAATGATAGACAGAATAGAAGAGATGAAAGGACAGAAGAAAAATACCATAATCACACAAGAATCCGTTGTTTCAATTGTGGAATGAATGGACACAAATCCCAAGATTGTCGAAGCAAAACATTAGGCGCAAAATGTTTCAAATGTAATAGGTATGGACACAAATCATTTGAATGTTCGTCGGTGAATAGTACTAATCGCACAGAACCTAATATGCCACGAAGAAATCAGGAATTTACCCCAACGACGACCCGTGCAGAACCTTCAGTCAATGAAATCACACAGAATCATCTTCAGACAATGTATAAGATGGTAAGATTGAACGAACACCTTATCAATGTGCTGATTGATACAGGCAGTCATGTAAATATCATTACTGAAAATACTCACTTCTCCATTGGTTCTCCACCACTTACTAACTCAACTATCAAGCTGACCGGATTTGGAAGATCATCTGTTAATACTTTAGGGAAATTTGAAGGATATATTGAAGTTGATGGTAGCAATTTTGTGTCTACAGTTCATGTTGTACCTAATGAAACAATATCGATGCAAGCTATCATAGGAACTGAGTTACTGAATAAAGCCGAAATTTCTATTGATGAAAATGGAATTATTATAAGAAAACGCCAAGAAAATCAATGGTTATTGAATATCCAGATAAATGAAACTGAAGAATTGAACGTAGGAGAAGACATAAGTTCAGAACTGAAAGAAGATATATTAGAAGTAGTGAATAATTATAAGCCTGAAAAAATTAAATATACAGATGTGGAAATGAAAATAACTGTCAAAGATGACCAACCGATATATTCAAATCCAAGACGATTACCTTATGCAGAGAGAGAAGTTGTGGACAAACAGATAGAAGAATGGATTAAGGAAGGGATTGTGGAACCATGTAGCTCGGAATATGCAAGTCCAGTAGTTTTGGTGAAGAAAAAATGTGGATCCTATAGACTATGTGTTGATTATAGGAGAATCAATAAAATAATAGTGAAAGATAGATTTCCACTACCACTAATAGAGGATCAACTCGACAAATTACAAGACGCTCGAATTTTCACTACCATGGATTTGAAAAATGGATTTTTCCATGTTGCAGTCGAAGAGAATAGTAGGAAGTATACATCTTTCGTAACCCATAATGGACAATATCAATTTCTGAAAACACCTTTCGGACTTTGCAATTCTCCAGCAATATTCCAACGTTACATAAATCGAATTTTTAGTGATCTTGAAAAACAAGGAATTGTTATGTTATATTTGGACGATTTGATAATTCCTGCAGAAAATGAATTTGAGGCGATGAAGAAATTGAAAATGGTTTTGAAGGTGGCCAGTGATTATGGACTCGAAATAAATAAGAAGAAATGTCAGTTTTTAAAACGAAGAGTTGAATTTTTGGGTCATTTGATAGAAAATGGACAGATATTTCCTTCTAAAACTAAAACTGAAGCGGTACTGAAGTACCCAGAACCTACGAACATCAAACAAGTTCAAAGTTTTCTAGGTTTAACAGGATACTTTAGGAAATTCATCCAGTCATATTCCTTGATTGCAAGACCGTTGAGTGATCTCACGAAGAAAGATCGAACATTTCGATTCAATGATTGCGAAAGAGTAGCATTCAATAAACTGAAACAAATATTATCGAGTAAACCTGTATTGAATATTTATCGAAGAGGTGCTGAATTGGAGTTGCACACAGATGCAGCACAAGAAGGATATGGAGCTATTTTAATGCAAAGATCCCACGAAGATAATAGTTTACATCCCATATATTATATGAGCAAAAAGACGACAGACGCCGAGAAGAAATACAGCTCTTACCAATTAGAATGTTTGGCAATTATAGAAGCTTTAAAGAAATTTAGAGTTTATCTCTTAGGAACAAAATTTAAAATAAGAACAGACTGTTCTGCGTTCCAGAAAACGATGTACAAGAAAGATCTCACTCCACAAGTCGCCAGATGGGCACTACTCCTGGAAGAATTTGATTATACCATAGAGCATCGGTCAGGAGATCGTATGCGCCATGTTGATGCTCTTAGCAGGTACCCGATTATGGTTATCACAAGTGATATTGCGTCGATCCAAATGAGAAAAGCACAAGATGATGATCCAGAGTTAAGAGCTATTAAGGAAATATTGAAAGAGAAGCCATACGAAGACTATCTATTGAAGAATGATGTAATTCACAAAGTTGTAAAAGGAAATGAATTATTGGTTATACCCAGAAGCATACAATCGAAGATTATCAAGGAAGCTCATGAGGAAGGACACTTCGCTGCAAGGAAAACAGAAGAAATTCTTCATAGAAATTATTTCATACCGAAAATGAAAGAGAAGGTTGAAAGATGTATTCAGTCATGTGTTATATGTCTATTAGCAAACCGAAAACGTGGAAAACAGGAAGGATTCTTACAACCATTGCAAAAAGATGATATTCCTTTACAAACTTATCATGTTGACCATTTGGGACCACTGGAATCTACCAATAAAAACTACAACCATATTTTCGCTGTTGTGGACTCATTTACGAAATATATATGGCTCTATCCGACGAAGTCGACTACTAGTAAAGAAGTAATAGCAAAGCTAGAAGTACAGAAGAAGAATTTTGGGAATCCATTAAATATAATTTCAGACAGAGGGTCAGCATTCAATTCTCAAGAGTTCCAAGACTATTGTAGAAATGAAGGAATCAAACATTTCATGATAACTACCGGTCTTCCGAGGGCAAATGGACAAATTGAGAGAGTGAACTCAATAATAATTTCAGTTTTGACCAAATTGTCAAACGAAGATCCTACCAAGTGGTACAAATACGTAGATCAGGTGCAGAGAGTTGTGAATGCCTCATTTCAAAGATGTATCAACACCACACCATTTGAATTATTATTAGGGGTGAAGATGCGAAATAAGATGGAAACTGAAATTAAGAAAGCGATAGAAGAAGAAGCACAAGTTTTGTTCGAAGAAACAAGAGAAGACTTGCGAAGAGAAGCTAAGAAGCAGATACTCAAAGTCCAGGACGAAAATAGGAAGACATACAATTTGAGAAGAAAAGATCCTAACAAATATGGAGTTGGTGATTTTGTAGCTATTAAACGAGTTCAACAAGGCCCAGGACTAAAACTGAAGTCGAAATATTTGGGACCTTATCGAGTTACGAAAGTAAAGGGCCATGATACATATGACGTCAAGAAAGAAGGATATCACGAGGGACCAGTCAACACATCTACATGCGCCGAGTACATGAAGAAGTGGAATGAAGAAGATTCATCCGAGACGGACGAATTTCAGGATGGCCGAGTTGTAGGATAGCATCCTGTATATAAATGAGATGAATGAAAGAAGTAATGTATGACGTGTGATAGTAGAAAGACGAGAGTACGACGTGTCAAGAAGATATGTGTGTTATTTGTTGTATTTTAGCAGTATTTATGTTGAAATATACCTATTCGTTCCGTAAAGTTGCCTCAATCCTATATATCTATGCTCGGTATTTCCATCAGCAACACTCTTTCATGGAATAATCATGTCAGATCTATCGCAAAAGCTGCTTCACAAAAACTCGGATTCTTACTCCGTGCGAAAAGCTACTTTACACCTCAACAGCTTCTCATGATCTACAAAGCGCAGATACGGCCTGTTCGCCATTCGCCTAGTGGGTGACGCCACACTCACTCACTCTTTGACATCATTGGAACACCGTAGAAAGGTCGGCGACCTTTCACTTTTCTATCGATACTTCCACGGGAAATGTTCTTCGGAAATCTCTGCTATCATCCCTTCATAGCAATACCAGTCACACGAACTAGACAAGCCCAGTCAGCACATCGTTCCGTTGTCAACCTTGAAAGATGTCGAACAGCACTTTATCAAAACTCCTTCATTCATAGAATAGCTATAGGCTCTGGAATTCATTGCCTGAGGAAGTATCCCCAACGACATATAATCTTCAGAAGTTCAAAAAAAAATCCAATACCTTCCTCCTGTCCCTATCCTCCCTAGGAACGCACGATGTTCTTTGAACATTATAGGGATTTCCTTTCGTGCGCTCCATGCGATAAAAAAAAGAATGATAAGATCAATTATTTTATTCTAACTACAGTATTTTTATTAATTTTATTAGTTTTAGAGATATCTAACATAGTTAATTTTGGTGCTTCTTCATCTATTGATCACAATAATCATGTATATGAACTACTTTAGCATATGATAATAGTTCTGGAGAATTTTTTTTTCATGGTTGGGTTCCCACGGAAAGGGATATCCTGTAATAAGGATCCTGTAATGTTCAGAGAAGATCGTGAGAATCAAGGGAAATAAGGTAGGAATTGGTGTTCTTCTTAAATTTCTGGTGGTTATATGCCTCGGGAAACACCTCCCTTGGCAAGGTGTTCCAGAGTCTCGCTGCAGGTCTCCAAAGTGACCACGAAGGGGTGCGAAGCCTCAACTTGACAGGTTAATCTCCCGGGGACTGCCAATGGAGGAACAATTGTTGATATTTCAGAAGAGTATCGTCCATGAAAATATCTATAAAATATGGCCAGATCGCCAACTTTTCTACGGTGTTCCAGAGAAGTGAGTGAGTTTGTGAGCGAGGCATCACCCACGAGACGAATTGCCTTTTTTTGGACAGAATCCAACAATTTCAGGGTATGTTTGGGTGCTGCACTCCAAATATGGGAACAGTATTCCAGGACAGGTCGGATCTGTGCCTTATAGATCATAAGCAGCTGACTGGAAGTGAAATTACTAGTGGCTCGAAACAGAAAACCAAGTGTTTGGGTTGCACTCTTAGCAATTGATCTCACGTGATTTTTCCAAGAAAGGTTATTGCTGATAGTAATACCAAGCATCGAAATGGATGTCTTCAAAGGTATGGTTACTCCTGACAAGCTTATGTTGGGCACAGTGAGATCATCTTCAATTTTTTTTCGAATAAAGTATTTTTGCGAGGAAAAAATGAATTAAATCTGGAAAGGACCAGCTACCAATTCATAGTATGATGATGAACCATATAGTGACAGAGTTGATGGTACGTTGTTCTGAGACACCTTGTATATGGTTCAAATTCAAGATTGGAGAACTTGCCACTTTTCCAGAAACCTCCATGGTATTTTGTACACTATTCTGACTCTAACCAAGAAAATTCCAACTTGTCCTCTGTGAACAACACCATTCAAGTTTTAGGTGGCAGAGATGATCGTATTCTGACACTTTTAGCGGAAAAACTCAATTTCAAGTACTTATATTCAACCAAAACTACTCTGGCCCATGCATTCAAAGGATTATTATTTTTTAGGTACCACTATTTCGATCCTCCAGAGAGAACACAAGGAACCTCTGACTCGGAGGGTGGATTTTTCAATGGAGTCATCGGTCTTATTTGGAGAAGGGTATAACATTCATATTTCTTTATCTGAATAAGGGATTCGTATTTTGTGGTTTACTAAGTCAGGTTCAACAGCCTGTTCGCCATGAAGTTTTCTGTGTCGTACTAGGACGCAAATCTTCATCCGTGTTCATTCATAAAAATACCCATTCACTAACTCAAAGACCATGTACTGTGTATGAGCAAAGGTTTGAAATACCTACCAAATCAGGCATTTTGGTTGAAAAAATCCAACAAGGGTCATAACAATTCATCGAATGGGGAACTTTGCTCCAAGTTGCCAAACTAAAAACCTTTACCAATGTAGAAGCAACTATATGGAAGTTTTATTACTCAAATGGCTTAATTTTGAAGTTATTCAGAAGAAAAATTAATTTTTGTGAACTCCAGTTCTGATTAGACGAAAATTATATTGATGCACCTGCTTTCATTCTGGAATATGTCATATCGTCGTCAATTTTATTACTAGTCACATTTTTGTTACATATTCAAAATTATTTTATTCATGGACAACTCTATATTATTTATCAATCTTTGGTAAAGAAGTTTGATCGTTGCAGTAGGAATCTGTTCTAAAAATCGATACAGACATGACTAATAAAATAATGAAGTATCAACCTTTTCCAGAAATGAAAAACAACCCAAGGATGTGTCTTTAAGTGGATGAAATCATAATTGTGTGGAATCGAAGAAATCACAGTCGATATCACAAATAAAAATACCAACATACCTATGTAATAATAGGAAATCATTCAATGAATACTCAAATTACACGTCTCACCTTGGATAAAGACTGGTCAAATATAATACAATAAATATAGACCTAATGAAACAATGTTATCTTCATTACCATAACGATGAGTTGAGACTCGAGAGTAGCCCCAGACCAGATAACTTTATTGGAACCCTCACATCCAGTTTATTATAGGTTTGCACATTTGTCATGAGAGTTTCTTGATCATTATTCGAAATTCGAACGTGATTAGAACTTACTGATTTATTGATTCATTAGGCCTGTTCGTTTGTGTTTGCTCTACCTGCTTAACTCTATGACTTTAAAATTAAATCAGATATTGGTAAAAAATCCATCTATCACATGGAATGACTTGAAGCTGATTAATAGGATTGAAAAATTTAAAAGAGAATTCAAGAAACATCTACTTCTGTAATATTGACATCTTATCTCATTTTTATAGTTTTCTTGTACAACTACTATTGGGTACTTAACAGCCAGAGATTATGGTGTGTATAATCTTTGTAACAGCTGAGTCAATTGAGAATCATTTTCAGTTGAACTTGAGTGTGAGTCTTATTTTACTGTCTTCTTTATTTTATTTTGTCAAATATATTCATGAATTCACCATGTTCCCTGCTATGAACAAATGTTGTTTCTTGGGATTGGGCGTGTACACCTTAGTAGAACTTTTAACTCAAACCAATGATTGACGACATAATTCGATCGGAAAATTAACTGGAATGTTTCATTTTTAGACATAAATAATAGTACCTTCACACAACGGGCCCTCTTATGACGAAGAAACCTCATCTCGCCATAGTTAAAAGAAAATACCAAACGCCGGACGGAGACTGAGGCAACTGATATATTAATTCTTTCAACTGTGATCTCGCGCTAATTTACTCTGTCAGAAATCATGTATCATTCATCTCTGTCTGGAATAGTCTTGTTTCAGTATTAGGGTTTTGACGTCACATCATCGCCTCGTTTTCAGAGGTCCGAAAAATCGGGGATTTCAATAATTTTTTACAAAACGTAGGAAGCTCACAGCAAGAAACGGTTTGCGGTGGTGAGCTAGTTTGGGTGAGTTCTATCGAATTATGAAATGAAAATTTTTTGTGATATAAGCCCCGATTTGTTTACATTATGCCAAGATTAAAGACAACTATGAGATTGAAATCAACTTTAGCAAGTTCAGCTACACAAACGAACACACCTATGGATGTACCATTTTTACTAGTGGAACTACTGACACTATTGATAGCATTGACATTTCAGTATTGACGTACCGGTCGGATGTGAAGTTCACGAAAACTAATTTTTCTTCTGAATAACTTTCATTAGGAAGCTGATTAGACTCCTATCAGATTTCCCAAAAATGAAGCTATTTGAGATATCAAACTTCCATAATATGTAGCGAAGTCCCCCATTGAAGTTATAATGAGTCAAACTTGATCAAAAACTTCGAAAACTCGAATGTTGACCAGTGTATATTTATTCTGTTTTTTCTTATTTTTTTTCTGAAGGAGGCGGATCTTGTTCTGGGAGACGTAGGATTAACGTACGAAAGATCGAACTTCGTCGAATTTTCTTTTATAACGTTAGCAGACAGCGGTGCCTTTGTCACGCATGCGCCTAGCGGACTGAACGAAGCTTTGGCTTTATTGCGACCATTCCAGTGGCAGGTTGGTATGAGTCATGATGGAGTCATGTGACATGTCATTTCCTTTCATTTGAGAAAGGCTTCGCTCAATTCAAATAATAATTTTAGAAGACAATGCCCTAACCTAACCGAACCCAACTTCGTCTTTTCTATCCATCCCTCTGTCAAGATTCTACAGTGTGTCCCAGCTAAAACTTGTCACCCTCCTTATCAGCTATATCTCCGTATAGCCGTTTGAAAAAAACACATCGAACTTTGTATTGTTCGATTTGTAATCATAATCACTAACCGATCATGGAGTAAAATACAGGGTGTTCCATTTGAAAATCGAAAGTTGATGTCCGCTTCGCTTCAAGGTTTTAAATTTGGGATATTTTAATTACAGAAAAATGTATCCTTCGCCAAATTAAAATAGTCTTATCAAAGCCATTGTATAAAATATTCATAATACATGTACTTCCTTAAGCAAAACGGTAGCCATTTTCTCACCAGTGAATAATAGCAGTGAATAACCATAATTCACTGGTCTAGAGTTCCTAGGGTAGGCGATATAACATATGAGGAACTTTAGACCAGTGAATACTGATTATTCACCGCTATTATTCACTGGTGTGAAAAATTGCTATCGTTTTGTTTGAGGAAGTACAACAGTCGTGGACAAATAATTAATATAGCAGGTATCTTCAATTTTTAGTTTTCTCAATGTCAAATGAGTTATGATAAAACAGTCCTTGAGAATAAATTCATATATCAAAAACTATAATAGTCGTGGACAAAGTATAGTATTCCACTCGTATGTAATGAGCTATCAATTCAGTCAGGTTAAATAGGCCACTCGCTACGCTCTTGACATAAACTTAACCTCCGTGAATAAAAGCCTTCACTATATGCTAGTTGAATAATATACTATTTCTGCTGCTGAGTTTTCAGGTTTGGCCAGCCATAGGAATTACATTTCTAGTAGTCGGTCCAGTTTTCTACGTCATAATAGCGTTACCAAACGCCTGGCAACCTAGATTCAGGGTCAGATCTCATGCGAGGTTGTTCTTCGACTGTGCCTGGTTCACAGTCACGATTTTGTTGAAACAAAGTGAGCATATTTAATTCGTTATTTTATGCACGACCGGACGTAAAATGGCACTTTATCGCTTGGATTCACGGGCGTAAAGTAGCACTTTATAAGCGCCCTAGAGCGGTAAAGGAGTACAACGGGCGGTAAAGTAGTCCAGCAGTCGCTCATCCATTGTTTTTCAAGGAATTTCTCTACCATTCAAATTGAAAATTATTAATAAATTCCATATTCACATCAGGCAATACATGTCTAAAACGGTCTTGCCTAAAATTTTGTATGTATTTCAGGCGTAACTTGCTTTAAGCACCTCTTACTTACGCGCTGCGTTCCATAAATGACTACTTTACGCCCTTGATACATAAGTTACTATTATTGTGCTGCTTTTCAATTTCTGAGATTTTTTTAGCTGGCAGAGAGCTGACTTCCAGCCACAAAGCGAGGTTTTTCATAGCCCTCCTCTCGGTTTCGGCAACGTACGTCATCAGTGACATGTACTCGGCCAATCTCACGTCACTGCTAGCTCGACCTGGTAGAGGTGATCAAATCGCTTAACCATGATAACTTTTTTCTACAAACACTATTGAAACTTCGCCAGTGTTGAAAATAAAAAATATATCGAAGAGAAAAGACCCAAAGTCCTCTTCACAAGTTTTTGTTTTTTAAATTAATAAGCAGAATTGCCTGCACACTTAGCCATTAAACTTGTGGAGACGACTTTGGATTTTTTCTCTTTGATCATCCCCCTCCACTTCGAGCATGGACTACTTCAGAAGATTTTTTTAAGAAATATATATTATAAGAACCAATAAGATTTCTTCAATTTCCTGAATCCAACAAATCACCTGGAATTTGTAGTGTTTAAAAGCTACCTAGCTTTCCTAATAACCGATAGATATGCACCTTGCTTTCAATCACCACATTCTTCTTTGGCAACTATACTGTCTAAGCCTCAGCTGCTCATTGGGGAAGTATGCCTCAGTTTTTCAAGCAGAGGTAGACGCAATTTCCCAATGTGATGAAGAAAATAACAGGAGAACCGTGGAAAATTAGCAGATCCGTATTATGTCAGACAGTCAAGCGGTACTGTAGGCAATAGAAAGCCAGGAAGTGACATCTCGACTGGAAGATTGCAAGAGGAAACTGAGAACTTTGGCAGACCAGGACTGCGTCAAGCTAATCTGGGTGCCAGGACATCAGGGGATCGCTGGCAATGAGAAGGCTGATGAACTTTCAAGAAGAGGGTCGGACAACGAGCCAGATACAGACAGTGAAACGTACAGCACGAGAGTTAGTTGAAGACTGGATTCAGGCAAAACATAAGAGCTAGGTACTGGGAAAACATCCCAAGAAACAGACATGGGAAACAATACATTAAGGGACCAAGCCATAAACGAACTGTAGACCTGCTCAACTTGACCAGAGTACAGATGAAAACTGTTACGAGACTCATGACTGGCCAGTGACCATGCGCCAGTAAAGGAGCACCTCAACAGAATGGGACTGTATAATGGCATCCCAAGCTGCAGATTATGCGGAAAGGAACCAGAAACAGTATCACATATAGTGCAGATGCGAGGCAAAAGACAGAAGATTTTTGGGCAACCAGTTGGCGAACCAGAAGTATTTAACTCACATCCAGTGAAGGATCTGTACAGACTTGTTCAATGTAAAGAGATAATGGAGTGGGCACAATGAAAAAAAACCTACTAAGTAAGACGGTAAGATACAATGGGCCACCAGACCTAAGTGTCGTCGGAGAAATTGTCAGGACAAGCGGGGTGGGATGTTTAGTGGGTATACCCTGGCGAGATTTAGGGTACTCCCACACTATCATATGGGGGATTAGACCCATATAATCATGTCAGATCCATCGCAAAAGCTGCTTTACAAAAACTCGGATTCTTGCTCCGTGCGAAAAGCTACTTTACACCTCAACAGCTTCTCATGATCTACAAAGCGCAGATACGGCCTGTTCTAGAATACTGTTCCCACATATGGGGTTCAGCACCAAAACATACGCTGATGCTCTTAGATTCTATCCAGAGAAGAGCTATTCGCCTGGTGGGTGACGCCACACTCACTCACTCTTTGACATCATTAGAACACCGTAGAAAGGTCGGCGACCTTTCACTTTTCTATCGATACTTCCACGGAAAATGTTCTTCGGAAATCTCTGCTATCATCCCTTCACTAGCAATACCAATCAGACGAACTAGACAAGCCCAGTCAGCACATCCTTTCGTTGTCTACCTCGAAAGATGTCGAACAGCACTTTATCAAGACTCCTTCACCCATAGAACGGCTAGGCTCTGGAATTCATTGCCTGTGGAAGTATTCCCAACAACTTATGATCTCCAAAAGTTCAAAACAAATTCCAATACCTACCTCCTGTCCCTATCCTCCCTAGGAACGCACGATATTCTTTGAACATTATAGGGATTCTTTTTCGTGCGCTCCAAGCGATAAAAAAATATATGATGTCCATAAAGGATTTCAACCACCTCGAAATAAAAACTATACTGTCACCGTCACTATATACCGTCAGATAATTTCCGAATTATCTCCACACCGCGTCGTTTCTTCTGTCTTTATACTGTAGTTGTGTATTAATATTAATCTCCCATTCTAGAAATGTTTTTATTGATAAATCCATTTCAAGTTTTATCGTTTTGGCTGCTTCAATTATTTTAGCAAATAGACTCACTTGTAAATTTTCCATTCAAAGTTGACACTTCTCAAGAAAAATTACAAATTTGGCAACTAACAACAATAAACAATGGTTGGTATGTAATTGAAAAGAAGAAAATTTGAGCAAAGGATTACTACTAGATAATTTTTGTTTAATATTTTGGAGGTCTTGATAGTAACAATAGTGTTTGTAGAAAAATCTTTGCATGATATACTTGTTAAAAGTGCTCTTTTATTTTGTGAGAAGGAAGTTTGAGACACTACTATACTATCTTTTTTCGTATTTAGAAAAAGCCATACATAACCTCTACCATTTAGAAGATGCCATGAAAACGAGGGATGTTAAACTCTTCGTAGAACAACACAGTTCATCTTACGGTCTTCTAGAAGTAAATCTGAAATCGACTCTCCATGCGATGAAATCAATTCAGCGCCCTTTCTTTTTCAGAATGGGACCGGAATTTATGCAAGACTATGGGACCTCATGGAAAACAGACAAAATGGGAATTTCCTGGTCAAATCAGTCGAAGAAGGAGTGAAATTAGTAAGAGATGCCAGGAATATCGCTGTTATGGCAGGAAGAGAAACTCTGTTCTTCGATATACAAAGATTTGGTGAAAAATATAGTCTACTATACAGGATGTATCTAAAAAACACCAAAAAAATTCAAGGGTTGATTCCAGGTGATAATTTAGGAAATAAAGTTCATATGGACATGTGTCCTAACTTGCTTCGTTTTCGAGATACAGGGTATTAATATTTCCATGTAAAATCGTTTTTTTGAATCATTACTCAATTGTGTTTTCATCAATTTCAATAAAACGTTGTGGTTTTATGGAGCTTCTTGCTTCTTCTGGTGCAATTAGATTAGATATTTATGGTGAATGTCATTGTACGCCACGGTTTTTTCTGAGTTCCATATTTTTGTTAGATTGAACTATTGAAATAACAACTTTTTTATCCTGTGTATGATTTTAGTATCAAGCTTAGTTCTTGAGGAATCTATAAAAATTCGATTTGACTCCAAATTTCCCAGCGAGCACAAACATCCCTGGGATGTTTTGAAAATGTTGGCATGAAGATGTTATTTTGAGACGTAATATGCACTGACCAAAGAGGTCTTCGAAGGATATTGAAGTATTGTTTTTGTTCTTCTGTGGCATTTCTTTGTTTGCCTACTGAGAGGTATCCCTGGGATGTTTTGGGATGTTTTAGAAATGTAGGCATGAGGATGTTTTTTTGAGGCGTAATATGCACTTCACAAAGAGGTCTTAGAAGGATATTGAAAGTATTATTTTGTTCTTTTGTGCCCTTTCTTTATTTGCCCCACCACAACGTCTCATGCTTACGTCACAATACGATGAATTCTGATTTGTTTTCGATTTTGTTCTTCTTGTTCGCAATTGGCATTCGCGTTTGCAGCGTGTCACGCTTACATCACGCTGCTAATGGACAGAAAGGAATTTGGTGACGTTTATTGTGTTAGAAGACTTATTTAGTTTGTAATAATGACCATCAGATGCAAGATGTGTTGTTCGGTGCCTCAGTGTAATCAATATATAAAAGTACGAATTCATCAATACACAGCTTCTCCGCAGTTGCAAAATTATGCATTGTGGAGAAGATTTCAAAAATTGGGAAACCTATGTCCAATTATATGTCTGTGTGTAGTAAGCACTACTCAGAAACCGATTAAGAAGGTAATTTCATATCAAGAAAATATTTTTATGTTCAATCTATTTTTAATGCATTTTTCCATTCAAGGGAAATGGAATCCTAATGCAAAAGTTCATTTTGACAAAAGGCTTCAGAAAAGTACCTCGAAAATGTTTTTTTTACAGCGATTGAATGTGCGCGAGAAGCGTTGAAAATGTTCTGTTGTGTCCATGAAAAGGCTTTAAAAAAACTAGGGAGAAGGTAGTTTTGTGACATATCAAGGACATCTCGATAATTGCCGCCTGCGGCGGACATTGGCTGTTCTATAATAGTTCTATTCATGTGTGAACAGAACATCGCAGTGGAGGTTCAATGTCTCGGAATCTCGTACTTTTAACATCTCTGAGATGTTTTTGTGCTCGCTGGGTTTAATGTAGGTGTTTTCAAGACTTCCATTGAGATTACTCAATAACCCCAATTACAATCTTTTTGAAATATTAGGGCCTCCTCAGTCTCTAACCATACTGAATTTCGGCACCATGAAAGCTTATACAGGGGGGTTATAAATAAAAACAATTGATACTTCAAACTTCAACAACCTGTATCTCAAAAACGGAGCAAGTCAAGACAAATGTTTATATGAACTTTATTTGTTAGAATATCACAGGAAATCACCCCTTGAATATTTTTGGTGTTATTTAGATACACCCAGTATAACCTACACAGTTTTCCACTTATATAATTTAATTTCAGGTGTTAGCAACTTTCATCTCAGCGAAAAGTTGAATACAGCCTATTCAGCAATTGCTCTTCAACTGGGATGTCCTTATACCGAGGAAATAAATAAAATGTAAGTATAGTGGAAGAAACAAAAAAATCACCAGATTACCGCTGCAACTGAAACACTAGCTTGGAATTCCGAAATCTACATAGAACAGCCATTGGCTAAAGTTGAACTTTTCAAAAAAGCTGTTGAGGTTTATATTCCAGATTGATGTCGATATTTGAAGCTGGCATCATTACAAAAATGACGGAGAATGAATATGAGAAACTGGGAAAGCAGAAAGAACTGACATCTGATATAGCGGAAAATATAGAGAAAGAAACTAGTAAAGAAACTAGGAGGCCATTGGCGGGCAATGAGGAAAATGAAAAATCAAAACCGATCAATTTGAAAATGCTGCAAGGATCGTTTTACCTGCTTTGCTTTGGAAATGCCTTCTCAGGTTTGAATACAATAAAATTATACTATACCAATGTTCAATCTTTTATTTTTAGGTTTGATTTTGTTTGGTGAAATAATGATTCACAAGCATCATATTCAGTACAATTCGAAGAAAAAGAGATTTAAAACGATCAGGAGACTTCTGAAGCAGATCAGGGTCAAATGTAATCGGATGCGATCGGCCGCCAGAAGATTCCACAGGAATTTAATGCATGATGCTTTTGTATCTACTTTAGAATACATAGAATAATGTTCCATTTTTTTCCCTTTTTTGAATTGATTTGGCCGTTACTCGATGGAAATCCATAGTAAATCTAATAAACAAACGATAAGATTTCTACAAATATATTAAAATTTTTTTGGAAATCGTACTATTTGGAAAGTCATGAGAACCAAGAGAAATAAGGTAGGAATTGGTGTTTTTTCTTAAATCTCATATGAATGTCATGAGATGAGGCTTCAAAAATTAAAACTCACGTGTTTTTGGAATTTCTTCAAATGTCGCCCATTTTTGAAATAATGAATTTATTCCATACATTTGCATCATACTGTATATACAACATTTTTTTTATATTGGTGATTCTATTGAAATGTGAATACAACTATCATTGAATACAATAGTGAGTGAAGTTTTGAAAGGATATGGGCATTTGAATTGGCGCACAGTATATATTAGAGATTTTTATTTCCTACAAAAAAAGTAGTTTTTTGACGAATTGAGAAATGAATAAACGATAGTTGATCTTATCTATCAAACATCTTTTGATTTTATTTGATTCCTATAGGTGAAGCAAAATTTCTTTAAAAAATTATTGTCGAGTGTCAAGGTATATGACCTTCTTCTTGAACCTCGAGGCTTTGATATAACATTGACAAATTCCACAAACCAAAAATCAGTGGTATACGAGATGCTTCTAGTGCCAGTATAAGTGTACGCAGTTGTGAGACTTTCCACTCAAGAAATTTGGCTCCCGATGCAGGATTAATATAGGTAGTATATACAAGTTCATTGATTCATTGAAAATCTGATATTCCGATTGGAAATCACTGGTTGGTAAGTTAATGTCCGATTCCAATCGAATTATAAATTCACGTTCATCCGAACATAATTGTAAATATTTGCATTCAATTTACATTCATGAGTAGCAGGTATAGGTATAGGAACAATATGTATGTACCTAAAACAGAACCAATACCGTGAATACTCCACAAAAGACTATTGTAGGTATATTGGCACTTGAAAAAATGTATTGCCTTATCGTTTGTGATAAATCGTTCGGAGTGTTTGAATATAAACTGATATATCGTCATCAATATTCATATGAAAGATAAGCTGTGTCTTTGTTTAGTTCTCGCAGCTCCTGTATAGGTATGTTGGGCTAATTGAATTGGATATTTAGATTTGACGAAAAAAAAATCCAGAAGCTTTGAGAAAACATAGTTATTTATTATACAAGGAAAACAAGTAGTAGATTTTACCTCCATCAGGTTTTGTTGTCTCCCGGCGAGTATAGCGGAGGGAGACAAAAAAAAATTGTTTGTTTACAAAAAGATGCGTCTTATCTCATAAAAATAAAATAAGCATCCAGTATAGGGTTTTTATAATACTGATATAAAAAAAATATATCAGTAGATCCAGTTGATCAAACATGACACCATCAGCCTACTTGGCAGTCTTATTGGCAATCGCTTCACCAACCATCATACAAGCTCTGGACAATGGTCTGGCTAGAACCCCTCCAATGGGATGGATGCACTGGCAAAGATTCAGATGTCTCATCGACTGTCAAGCCTACCCCGACGAATGCATAAGGTAAGAAAAAAATTGTAGTTTGAAAAACTAAAAAAACACGCTTTTATTGGTAGCCAAACTAAGATAGAAAAGAAACTAATCAAAGTGTTTTGGCGTAATTTCATATTTTGGCACGCCAACACAATTATTTAGGGCACCCAAGGAAAAAAATGAGAGAGTACATATGAACAAAATAAGCAACGAGCATATTGAGAAAACTTCGAATTAAAAATATTTCACATCGAAACAACAACAAAATAATACAAAGGAAAAAAATCATATAATTATGTTTACATAATATACAGTGCTTTTCTTTAATGTCCCCTCCCTTTTATTTTTTGAACCGTAGAATATAAAGTTAATATCTTCAAAAGTAACAAACATTTGGATAATACTTTCCCCGGTTGGCCGTCGAGGTCCTACGGAATGACCAGCGCGTTCGCCAGATTTGACTCTTTTAGACGATTTTTTTATGTGGCTATTTGAAGCAAAATGTGTACGAAACTGGTCCTGCTTCAAAATTGGTATACGACAGAGAATCAATCAATCAACTTTATTATTCCCAAGAAACAACATTTGTTTATGAATATTTGTAGAAATATCGACGTATCGACTCGATTAACCTACAGAAACTTGTCATTTTGAAGGTATTCTAAGCTACGGAATAAAAACGAATATTCGAGATTTTGGTGAAGGAACATTTGCATTTTTGGTGTCGGAACATCATCAAATTATGTTATTATCATCGGCCCTTGGTGAGTCGACGTTTTGAAGTAGGTCTAGATTGTTGATTGTAGATGGGTCGTATATATATAGGCTGGGAGACCTCTCGATCACTGCGACCTAGAAGATCTATTGTGATTACCCTTATTTAGTTTTGGTCCTCTGACCCTAGACTTCTGATGAAGCCTAGAATTTTCCTGACGGTTGAATTTTCCACCTCAGCAGGGGTGATAGACCTGTTCTAGGTGGTTCAGCCTTTGGCGGACTAATACTTCACATGAGCAAAGTATGTGTTCCGCGGTTTCGGTCGCATTGTTACAAAAGCGGTAAGTGTCAGTCTCCGCCAGGCCCATCTTTTTGAGGGGGTACCTCAGCGGGCCGTGTCCTGTGAGAAAGCCTGTGATAAGCTTTAGCTCTGGTTTGCTGAGGCTGAGTAGCTCTTTGGCTCGGTTCTGCGAATGGTTGATGAACCTTTTCGCTTGTCGTTGACCTGGAGTTGCTCTCCAGTAGAAGGACTTTTCAATTTCTTCCCATTTCCTGAGTTCTTCCTCTAGGTGACATTTGCTTATCCCACAAAAAGGCTCAGGACCGAAAAGTGCAGATGCTGCACCTTTTTTTGCAAGGCGATCAGCTGATGATTTTAGGACTTTTAGTGCGGTTTGGCTGTCTGAGCAGATATATATGTTGGCACCCCTCAGACCTTTGCTCAGGCACCTTTGGGCTCAAAGGTTGATGGCATGTATTTCAGCTTGGAAGATAGTGGGGGAGTGACCTGAGGCTTCAAATAGCCTACACCCGGGTCCATATACACTCGCGCCTATCCCTTCTTCCATTTTCGAACTATCGGTGTACCAAACAAGGGACCCTCTGTCCAGCTGAGACTCAGCGTAACCGTACCTAGGGCGGCTTTTTATAACCAGTTCAAAGGTATGATCGAAACTACTGAGCCTGGCTGGCATTATGTCCGATGGTTAGTAGGTCTGAATCACCGTCAGAGATTTCGTTACATACAAACATACAAATATACAAACATACAAACCAAAGCTAATAAAAGCGTGGTAAAAACTGGATCGACTTTTCCTCTAACATTTCAACATTGATTTTTTCGTATTTAGCGAGAGACTGTTTCGTACAATGGCAGAACGTTTGGCAACGGATGGTTACCTGCAAGCTGGCTACGAATACATAATGATCGATGACTGCTGGGCTTCGAAAGAAAGAGATAGCGATGGGAAGCTACAACCTGACCCAGATCGTTTCCCAAATGGTATTAAGCCCCTAGCTGACTATGTAAGTATACATCCGAAGTGGATAATTGTTCAGAAGATCTAGAAAAATTGACAAAACACAGTAGTTCGTGAGCCTTCTAGTTGCAACAGACTATTCGCGGTCGCTAAGATCATTATAGATGACGTTGAGATGACATGCAAAACTACGGGGCATAGATTGGAAGTGAGACATGTTTTTCCATAGTTTTTAATGTGACCTTGGCGACCGGGAATAAAGATTACACATTGTTACAACTTGTTTAGTTATTGCCATTGCCAGTCCTGCCAGACCTGGATATAGGCGTAGCCTTGGATGTAGTTATCAGTAGTATTTCAGTTCAAACAGTTTTCATTCGAACAATCACTTTTCACTAGCACTTACCTGAATTTAGTAAATCATCCAGTAACACCCAGTTCAAACACAGAACGCTTCAATATATTATGCACATTGACTTTATCGCGACCAGTATTGGCCTAAACCGGTTCAGTCAAAAGGCACATTGCACTTTTCAATGCTTTGCACTGTACCTATCTATGATCTGGTGCAAACTGTTTTATGGAAAACTAAAACATGTACTTGCACTTACCTGCACATAGCTAAACTTCCAATTACACAGTACAAATACGAAACATTTCAAAATATGTGTGTTAACTCTATATCTTAACCAATATTCACCTCGAATTTACCAGAACCAAGTCAGAAGCCAGAGCATGCATTTCTCGATGACCTGTACTGTACGTACCTATAATTTGGTTGAGACCATTTTTGTTTGAAATTTCAGTGACACACAATACAAACATACAATTCAAAATATGTGCATTGATTCTATCATAACCAATATTGACCTCGACTGGTTTGAAATTTTTGAGAGCAAGTATTTTTCACTCTTAGTATCTACAAGTTGGTTTTTTCAGACCGTTTTTAGGAACATTTAAACTTCCGATATCACATAGTACAAACAATTCACTGACTTCATCATATTCAATTTTGACCTCGACTGGTTTGAAATTCACCAGAATGAAATCAGAAGGCAGAGCATGCATTTTTTATGACCTGCACTGTACGTATCCATAATTTGTTTGAAATTGTTTCGTGGAAAATTTGAACATGTACTTGCATTTATGTGTGAACTTTCCCAAACAACACTGTACAAACAAGGAACAATTGAAAAATATGCTCATCGACTTTTCATTAAATCTTGACTTCTACTGGTTTGAAATCCATCGAAATCAAGTCAGAAGGCAGAGGATGATTTATTTATGACAATCACTGTACGTATCTACCTATAATTTCGTTGAACTTGCCCTCATCTCGATATACAAGGTCTTTTTGAAATAAGTGCACATATTCCGCACATTAATATGATACAGTCTAAGGAATATTCCCATGATATTAGATTTTTTCTAATTCTTCTAATTAACGAGAAACTTCATCCCACAAATTGGATGAAATACGAGAAAAAAATCATGTACGCTAACCTCAAATTTTAATTTGATCCCTGAATTTTTTATCAGTGCCGATCGACAGTACACGTCGAGCTGTCTCAGTGTTTGATATATTTGCACTTATTTCAATGCCACCCTGTATAGTTAATTCTCCTGCAAACACAAAACAATCCAAAATATCTGCACTGAGTATATCGTAACCAATTTTCACCTCAACTGGTTTGAAATTCACCTGGATCGAGTCAGTAGGCGAAGCATTCACTTTTTAATGACCTGCACTGTACATAAAATTATTTTTTTCAGGTGCATTCGCTAGGTCTGAAATTCGGCATTTACGGTGACTACGGAATACTCACCTGTGGTGGATACCCTGGTAGCAAATACCATCTGGAGGTGGACGCCAATACATTCGCAGAATGGGGAGTGGATTACCTGAAATTAGACGGATGTTACACAGATTTTCACAATATAGAAGAAGGTGTGTTGATACAGATAGTGTCCATGCATCAAATCTTTGACTTTTGCGAGATATCTCAGCAGTCTTTGGAGATAAAGAGCTGCGGTTCTTACACAACTCTCTGACCCTGTTTTTTTGTGAAACAAACGATGCTGCAAGATCGTGAGTAGTACAAGGGGATTGTGATTCTATCTCGCAAATGTACTAAGACATTTTGAATATTCATTTTGGAACAGTTTTGAAGAAATCAAGCGAGCCTCATTACCAGGCTTACTGTAAACACTGTAAATAAGCAACTTTTGAAATTCGGCAGGAAAAATCAATAACTTTGTTATCCGTTGGAGGCCGCGAGGACAAATGTGTATATCGATTCGGAATCCTCGTATGAAATCTTACGTCGATGTGGATGGTTTTTAACCGGAAATGAGCAACAATGAATTTTTCAGGTTATGTGGAAATGGGTAAATACTTGAATGCAACTGGTCGACCTATCACTTATTCTTGTAGTTGGCCTGCCTATCAAGAACCAGAAGGATTGAAAGTGAGTTTTTATTCTCATTTTTCGAAAGCTAGTAATTTGTATTCATTGAAAATAGAGATAGAAGAAGAACTCGATGAGAATTTAATAAAAATAGGCATAAAAATGGGACAGCTGACATCTGATAGGACAGCTAACCTGACTCAAAGTGAATCACAATGGTGGTTGCTTCACTACTCATGTTTCATTAATTAAATATCATTTATCTTGGATGCAGAAACTGTTTTTCCCCGGTCTGCTTACTGAATAACTTATTTCATATTCGCCCATAGAAAAATAGGTAGGATATAGTATTTTTCCTAACAAGTGCGGAAAGTTATACTTTCCCGCACGCGAATGCCGTCAAGTGCATGAAAGACACTTTCCGCATGAGTTAGGGACGATTTTTTTTTCTACAAGCGTAGGAAATTGATTTGTTCAATCAATCATTCCTGGAAATAGAAACAACTAACAATAGTGAAAAATTCTCTATTTTCTGATAATTCGTGATATATCTATTGTGGGTTGTGGGTATCGGTTGAAGCATAGTATATAGGTATGCTTATTGCGGAAGCCAGCATGCCCATGGTGTTTGGCCTTTAGGTTTCAGACATCTCTAGGAAATGAGCCAAAAATACTTATTTATTTGGTGTTTTTACTTTTTTACTATTGCACCATTGCATTACCTTCCTTAAGACTTCGTTGGCAATAACTCATCTGTATCCCATCTGTAGCTGATGGAAGTTTTTCATCGCAATTCCACTGAATCGAGAATGACAGTAGCTTCTCTGTCTGTCACGCTGAGAATTACACTAACTAATTTGTGTTTTGATTCAAATGACAACAATTGTTTCCGACATCAGATCAATTAAAGGCTATAGGGGGATTTATATAACAATTAATTATTATTTCTCAATATTTCTTCATTTTCACAATGAATAGTGCAATTTGATGGATGATTTTGTACAAACTTACTGAATATTGCAACAAAAACCTAAAATTTTCATATTGTGTCACCCACTACTCATATTTTGCGAGAATATTTCATAAATGTTTTTCCCGCACTAGTGTGGGAAAGGCACAGCTGCGGGAAAATAACACTTAATTTGAGTGCGTGTATAGGGTGAATCACGCACGCCTGTAGAAAAAGTTATTTTTTGTATTTCCAGTCGAACTACACGATATTTTTCTCAAGTTATTTTTTGTATTTCCAGTCAAACTACACAAAACTAGCAGAGACGTGCAACCTTTGGAGAAACTGGGACGACATAGAAGACTCATGGGACAACGTCACCGATATCGTAGATTGGTTCAGTGGAAACCAGGACCGCATCGCGAATTTTTCGGGCCCTGGACACTGGAACGATCCAGACATGGTAAAGTGGACTCATCACATAATCTGACCAATCACAAGCCAGAGACAACGTGTGCTTATCACGAAAACATAAGCTGTCTTTCAATTCTGATTGGTCTATCAGCGTTGATGTTTTCAACGATGTAACCATGGATAGCGACAGAATTATCTCGAATATTCATAACATCGTGATATTACTTATCAAAATTCAAGACAAAACAAAAACACCCGCAGGAAAATCACCATCTCCAGCCAAAATGACAAGCGTCGTCATAAGATTAACAGATACCCACAGAGTCGAAATAATTGAACTACTCAAAAGATTGAGGAGGAATGCTCATCAATATCTTTGTTAATTCCTGGGGAATCTTGAAGTGATTTGAAATTCCAGGATTATGTCCTAATGATACAGGGCAACATAAAAATTGATAGATGACAAAAGCTATGATATTAGCGGAGCAATAAAATAAAAAGCACGTGTTCACATACAGGTATTTATGTCGGAGCGGCAGTGATTTTACAATTCACTGATATAAAATATAGTTATAATATAATTATTTAGTTACAAATGCTTCGAATGAAAGTTAGCTCTCTGTCAAGTCATTGCCAATAACAAGAAAACTGTTTTTATAAGAATGTGTAATACACGTTGTCGAAAGACGTTTGATAAGAGATGTTAGAAAACGTATATCACGTTTATTCATTTTCACCAATGGTTATAAAAGAGTAACTTGATATCATTAGAGTAACGACTATTCTATAGGAAAAATCAACATCTCGGATTAACGTGGTCGACGGAGTTTCATCCGACTCTCTCATCATAAATGCTGGTGTTCCGCAAGGATCAATTCTAGCACCAACACTATTTCTACTCCATATCAACGATTTGTTGGAAGCAACTTCATGTCCAGTAAACAGCTTCGCGGATGATAGTACCCTCCATACCGCCTTCTCTTCCAGGGCACCAATACCAGCCAGGCAAATCAGAAACGACCGAGGGAGAAATGTTGACAACATAAATATGGACTTGGCAACAATTCTCGAATGGGGATCCAATAACTTGGTAGATTTCAATGCAAACAAAACACAAGCATGCCTTTTCTCTAGAAAAGCCAATCTCACTGTGCCCAAGATAAGCTTTTCAGGAGTAACCATACCTTTGAAGACATCCATTTCGATGCTTGGTATTACTATAAGCAATAATCTTTCTTGGGAAAATCACGTGAGATCAATTGCTGAAAGTGCATCCCAAAAACTTGGTTTTCTGTTTCGGGCCAGGAGCTATTTCACTTCCAGTCAGCTGCTTATGATCTATAAGGCACAGATCTGACCTGTCCTGGAATACTGTTCCCATATTTGGAGTGCAGCACCCAAACATACCCTGAAACTGTTGGATTCTGTCCAAAGAAGGGCAATTCGTCTCGTGGGTGATGTATCGCTCACAATCTCACTCACTTCTCTGGAACACCGTAGAAGAGTCGGCGATTTTGCTCTATTTTATAGATATTTTCATGGACGATACTCTTCTGAAATATCAACAATTATTGTTCCTCCCTTGGCAGTCCCCGCGAGATTAACCCGTCGAGTTGAGGCTTCGCACCCCTTCGTGATCACTTTGGAGACCTGCAGACCATCTCTTTCCAAAGACTCGTTCATCCAACGAACAGCGAAGGCTCTGGAACACATTGCCAAGGGAGGTGTTTCCCGAGGCATATAACCTCCAGAAATTTAAGAAGAACACCAATTCCTACCTTTTTTTATTCGGCTCTCACGACGTTCTCTGAACATTAGAGGATATCCCTTGTCGTGGGAACCAGAACATAAAAAAAATAATAAAGGCATGATTTCTACAGATCATCACAAAATACAGGTTTTTTACGTTAATCAAACGATCAGATTGAACATTGAAAACTTTTCATCCAATGAAACGTTGAAAAAACGTTGAGTATACCCATTGGAAACCAAACCTAACGTGACTTAACCAGCTCAATCTAATGTCAGCGAACTTAAACCTAACCTAATATTTTCTAGCTGCTGATAGGCAACTATGGATTGAGTTACGAGCAAAGTAAGGCACAGATGGCGGTTTGGGCAGTGATGGCCGCCCCGCTGATAATGTCCGTAGATTTGAGAACCATTGAGCCCCAGATGAAGAACATTCTACTCAACGCAGAGGCCATAAGGGTGAACCAAGACCCTTTGGGAATCATGGGACGACTCGTTTTGAAAGTGAGTCTTACAATGGATAAATCGAATTACTGAAAAAACATTTTTTTAGAAAGAAAAAATTGATATTTGGACTAAACCAGTGTTGCCGATTGTGAAAGGGACGAATTCTTATGCGGTTGCATTGATGAGCCGTAGGGTGGATGGGTACCCTCGTAGAATCAACGTCACTTTATCCGAGTTGAATATAACACACCCTGGCGGTTTTATACTAAAAGTAAGTGACAGTTGTCAGATTATGCCTTATAATGAACCAACTTTTTTCTTTATGTATGAGTGTATTTTTTATAGCAGGACTTTGACAGCTTCAGGAAGACATTTTTTTATGATGAAAATGTCTACTCACCTTGTATGTCATAAATATTGGGACATAGGCTGAGGGCGGATTGTTTGGACCAAAACATGGCTTATATGCCTTATAATAAAATATTGGTGTGGAGAAAGATACAGGGCGTTGAAGTTTTATTATTTCGTGTCTTTATTCTAATAATTTCACTGTTTTTTTTATCAACTGATATCAAAAACGGAACAGAAGCATAATTTTATCCAAGGAATATTTTTTTATGTATGTATGTCTTGCAACAGCGCCTAATACTTCGAGTCCGTCCACACCACTCAAAATACTGACAGGCACAACAACAGGAAGGAGCCATGGGTGTCGGCTTCATTCTGTTCTGACCGATGACAGCAGAGATTAGGAAGGGTAGTATCATTGAATGTAGCCGAAAGTGATTCATTGATTCAATGATGATCTTTTGGTGTAGGATCGAGCTATATTCGAGATATTTCAATGCATAAATAACAAAACCATAACCTGTCAGAATGAAGCCAACTACCCTCTGCATTCCTGCTCCGAGTGCATTTGTGGTTATGTATGTTTTTGTTTAACAGTTTTACTTCTTCTTCTATTTTTTTCATTCGCTTTCCATTCGTTAGCTATTCGCTAGCTATATTTTCCACCATCAGCTATTTATAGACTAGATTCAGAATGTACGTCATAGTTTGCCGCCCCGAAAATTAGAAATTGCTTCAATTTGAAAATGGAAACGACTTGGACTTTATCGATCGCCATTCTGTACAGCGTGGACATAAAACTGGAGAATTCCGAACTCATTTTATGAAAATTCATCTAAAGGAAACTTCCACACAGTTCAAAGTCTCGAGAGAGGATTTCAAATATTATTAAATTTTTGAAGAGTCTATACATAGATGATTGTTGCTGGTGAATTACATTCCTTGTCTGTGAATAAATTTTAATACGAGTTTATAGTCGATACTTTTTCTATTGATGGCCCTGTATCTTTTTCCACAGCCACATTTTATTAAGGCATATTTGGTTCTTTTGCCATATTTTGCTACAAACAATCCGCCCTTAGCCTCTATGTCCCAATAGTTATGACTCACCCAGTATATGCCTGGTATAATATACAGTCAATGTCAAAGTTTTATGTACCTACTTTTTTGCTTTTCACGTACAAAAAATTTCGATTAACGATCACAGAAAGAAATCGCATTTTTTTCGAACCCCAAATTAATGAATCTGATCTGGTGAGGAATGAATCAACGAATTTAACACCGGTCAATCAGGATTTCTAGTTCTTTTAATGGTTTTTTGAATCTTCCACAGCCACTTGATATGACCTCTGAGTTCTGAATATTTTATGAATAACTGACTGAAATTGTAATATTGCAAGAGTCATTGATACTTCCGGTGCTTTTGACCTCGCTGAAAGCAAATGCTCGGGTTCGGCTGATATTCACCTGCAATCAATGATCAACAAATATTTCAGACAAACCTTTATTTATACTAAATAAATTTTGGTTTAATATTTAGTTTTCTATTAGCCACTTCATTCATAGATTCGATTTTGGAAATGGCCTCTGTTTTCTGGGTGCAAATTCTCAGTTGGAACTGTGAATTAGGAAATGTATTGAACAAAAAGTTTTGTTTGACAATGTCAGTTCAGATCGTAATCTCGAACTAAGTATTTTCAATCTTTCGATATGTTTCTGAAAATAAGATCGCACACAATTAGTCACATGTTGATTGCTGAATAATATTAACATAGATATAAAGACACCTATTGAGGTTTATGGAAATTTCAACCTTTGCCCTAGTATTTTCAAAACAAGTTTGGTATCAGAAGTCCGATCTCCAACCTATCTTTTTCTTTTGTTCCCTTTGTTTTCATTGGAATATTGCATACACATAGGTACGTATATGACACGAAGTGGAAATCGGCAAATAAAAAGTGTTGTATTGGTTACTAATTTTTTTCGAATTCAATCTGAAACACCTTGTATATATACAGAGTCTTCAAAGGAAAACTTCAGCTCTCCTAACCGAGTTCAATTTTTCAAAGAAACAATTTTCAAAGTTAAGCTAACTTGATATGCCCTAAACATCTAGCAATCCCAACTTTGAATTTTCAACCATATAATGATGTACCACCCTGTATAACCTAAAATATATTCTTATATAATTTGTAGGTCAAACTGAGAACCTAATTTCTTTGAACAAATCATGTTTTTTTATAGGATATCTTCAGCCCTCAAAATGAACCAGTTGCCCATAAAGATAAAGACGTCATCTTCATTAGAGTACCGCCCACTGGTAAGTTGCTCAATATATTTTTTGTATAAATTGTTTATTATTTTATTATCCATTGTTCGATTCGAAATATGTGAAACACATTTTTTCAATGGCAACGCACTTTTTTTTTGGTGAGTTTCATGTTGAAATGTAGGAAATAAGGCAACTTTGTGATTTTGTTTCATTTTCAGGACACTGAAGTGAAAAAACGAGAAAATACATATTGAAATATCATTTTAAAATTTTTCTACTTCAATGTCCTGAAGATGAAACAATAAAGTTTCGAAACGTCGACAATTCAATTGGTCTTCTTCAACATTTCGACAGAATTCCCCCTAATTGAACACCAGAAATTCTATTCGACGGTCGCCATTCTATTCAACTATGAAGTTTTGTGATTACATTACCTATCATTTCGAATTTTGGGAAAACTGAAATAATTATTTATTTAGAAATGATGTTTTAGTATTAGGGAATGAGATATTCGCGATTTTTTGCGTTTTTTTCGGGAATCATTGTATTTGTATTCATAGTACAAAAATAAAAATTTCAGTTCTCGGTTTGACAGTCTGAAAAAATTCAGGAAGACCAAATCGAACTCAGAGTGATATAATATACAGGGTGGCCCACGGTCGATGGTACCTTAGAAGTATACGGAAAACGGTACATTGGATTATCCTGAAAATTTGGTTACTCTAATAAGCGTTTGTGATCTAACGATTCAAAAAAATTTTCAGCGAAGCAGCGTTGCCACTTTTACCAAAAAGTAGCATCATCTTTGTTATTTCAAATAGAACACCCTGTATTTTATTGCGTTCTTAGATTCTTCTGGAAGAGCTGATTTCATCAATGTATCACACTTGGGGTCTAGCAGGAATTATTACAGAGATATAGGGTGTTCAAAATCGAGATTTTTAAACTTTAGGATTTTTTGTGTCTAAACTATTCATCATTGGTCAAAACGGCTTACATGTCCCTATATTAACTTTTGATCAACTATCTACCGACATTTAATTGGAAAAAATACAGGATGGTCCAAGATTCAGAATTTTGATCACCCTGTATCTGTTCCAATTAAATGTCAGTAGATAGTGTATCAAAAGTTAAGATAGGGACATGTAAGCCGTTTTGATCGATAATGAATAGTTTCGACACAAAAAATTCCTGAAATTGAAAAATCTCGATTTTGAACACCCTATATCTCTGTAATAATTCCTGCTAGACCCCAAGTGTGATGCATTGATGAAATCAGCTCTTCGAGAAGAATTTAAAAACGCAATGAAATACAGGGTGTTCCATTTGAAATAACAAAGATGATGCTACTTTTTGGTAAAAGTGGCAACGCTGCATCGCTGAAAATATTTTGAATCGTTAGATCACAAACGCTTATTAGAGTAACCAATCCAATGTACCGTTTTCCGTCTACGTCTAAGGTACCATCGACCGTGAGCCACCCTGTATACAGTAAACGAAAACCCGAAAATTTTCAAAATAACTTGGTGGTGTGCTGATAAATACCTAATTGCTCTGTTTTGGAATAAAATTGCAATATTCACTTTGGTCGCTAGTATCTTGAAAAATATAGGTCCTAGCTACATGGTCGAAGTTTTAATCGATCCAGGAAGGTCTGATGTTTTACCAGAAACGGAAACGTCGTATCGAACTACGGAGCTCTCTCTTTTTTTCATTCGAACTTGAACATCCAAAATTGCACAAAATAGGTTGGTGGTATTCTAATTGTGATGAGGAGGTCAAAACTACAAAAGTTGATGGTCGATTCGCTTAAGTAATACTTCTAGGCAGTAAATAATATAATATGTAAGCAGATGTTTTAGAAAGTATATTGAATGGAATGGTTTCACTTTCTTCATGAATTAATCTGGTGTGTGACACACTACACGATTCTTTGTTTTATACCGCACTGACCAGAAAAACATTATTGTATATGATTGACGCCAACACCATTTTTTTTCAATGGAACATTCCTTTTTTCAATGGAACATCCCTTTTTTCAATCTACGGATTCATTCGATGCTTCAAACTGGGTAAAAATACGAATATTGTTCATGGATATTAATATAGAACCTTATCTATATCTACCTGAGCATATGTCGTTAGAATAACTGTGAAAAATTGAATCATTGAAAATTGAGCCCATAAAGTTCCATCGTTGTCCACACTGTATATATTGTTTTCTCTTTTGGGATAAGCTTGTTCTCGGGCGCTGATGACACAGTTGGGACATCTGTAATCAAATCAAGGGCAGTATTTCGAATTATTGACCTCTCGTCATCAGTACTGATGAAATCCAAAGTTGAGTCTGATAATGGGACTTAATCAAAAACAGGCTATCAACTCATGAAATTATACCTTGAACTCTTTATGGCAGCCAAAATTCGACGACATTTTTTATCTGAACATCGCGCGATTACAAAAATCACATATAGGACAAGGGTCAAATTATTTATTTCGTTCATTTCTCTGAATTTTTGGAATCAAATGGGAAAAAAGTTGCGCATTTCAAAGGATACTTCCAACGATCTTCAAATCAGCTAAGTGAAAATGTGATATTTTTTCGATATTCCTCTCATTCACACATTTTTCAAACAAGGTGTCACTGTGACTATCGATCTTTTTTTTTTTTTCATTTCAAATAGCAAAATTCCAAGCGCAGAGACATTTTGGAACAAATAATTTGGTTTTTCCTGACCTCGGTCCTGACTACAAATGTATTGAACTTATTATATACTAATATTTTGATTTATAGAGACGAAGAGAAATCATCACATAAATTTAGAGAAATTAATATTCCACACTCCTTGATTAACCTAAAAGACATTATTCATTACTGTGGTGGTGTTGTTTTTGGGATTGAGGTATTAGATTAAAGAAAATTATATCTCAGACCTAAATCCCAAAAACAAATCATCAGTCATCTTACAAATGGTAGTAAAATAATTGAAATTTTTTATGTCATTAGTTTAATCATAGATTAAAGCCTTATCATGAAAATCAACGCTACTTGATGATTTTAAGAAAATCTACGATTCATATGACGTGCCTATCATTAGAAAGTATATCTATATAGTCATCATTGTGCAACGAAATTTACGCAAGATGAATATATCTATCATATACTTGGACTCATTATAGTAAATTATTCAGTACAGGATATGATGAAGTTTTTGGATAGAATTCAGAATAAAAGCCTATAACTCGGCCTATAAATAAGTATTTCGTCAACTAATTTTGGTTTCCCACTGTTCAATTTCCTACTATATTTGTAACTATTTGAGGAGTCTCAAATTAGTATCAGAAGTAAGCAATATGTTCTTTGAATCATTTGCCTCTGATTCTACATGTTTGCCCAATACAGGAAAGTAAAATAACAGCGAGATCAATTTTTTTTTTCAGCGAAAATTCAGAGCTAGCTCATCAATGAATAATCTTGAGAAATATCATTCTACAAGGTTCAAATTAAATAAAGTAGCTACAATAAAAAATGAAAAGCGTTAGGTTATTTAAGTGGTATACAGACTATACAGCGTGTAATAGTAGATACTATATGGTTGTATTATTTCTTCTATAAGTTGAAATAAATCTAACATAATTTATATCAGAGTCAGGCACATCTTTTGTGATTTTCGTTGTTATTATAATATGAATAACTTTGAGTGGACTAAAAATAGATATCTGCATTCCCAAGAAACAGAACTAATTGGAATAAACTTGACTCAAAAAATTTCCAAATGACTCATCTTCTTAGATCAATAAATTGGCATTCTTATTATATTAAGTCTTCATCATTATTCATGAAGGGGAAGTGAACTTAAAATTTTTTGTGGAAATTGCAAAAGGACGTAACTAAAATTCTGTCTTGAAAAAGCGTTCAAACATTTTTTTTTTTTTTTATCATCGATTTTTGGAGGCCGTATTTAATAAAAAAAGTGTCATTTGTGTTATTTTTACGATTGATTGGAAATAATCGTTTGTTATCAAAATCGTGATTAAAAATTGGGCTAGACATTAGACTAGTTTTCCTATCAACAAGGACTTCTAAAATAAATATATGCATAACACTAAAACCGATGATTATCAGAACTCAACTTTTTGTACCTATTAATTCAGTTTTATGTGTTGGAAGCAATAAAATAGTTATTTATTCTACAAAAGTAGTAGATTTTAGCTGGAGGTTGTGTCGTGTGCTAAAATCTAATATTTTTCCCGTGTATAATACACTATTTTTTTCTGTGACATGAAGAAGGACCAATCTATACTGAGAAGATATTACATTATATTAAATCAGAGAAATATCGACATGAAATTTGAAGTTTTCAAGAAGCTCTCATTTTTTCCCGTGGGAAAAAGGGATTTATAAAAATTCAAATTTTATAATCTGGCAACAGAATTGAAATATCATTTTTTTTATCACAGAAAAATAGTTTATAAATCATTAACATACAAGGGAAGAAAGTAGTAGATTTTGGAGACAAAAATACGTGAGCTGAGATCTAATATTTTTCCCGATTATAATACAGTGACAGGAAAAAGGACGAATCAATATTGAGAATATATTACATTATGTTGAAATCATAAAATTATCGACGTGAAATTAGAAGATTTTAACAGGAATGACACCTGCATTGCAGGCATTTTCATCATTATGATGAAATTTCCAACTTTTTTCCCGTCACAGAAAAAATACTATTATTATTAATTTTCCAGGTGGACTTTTATTATTAGCAACACCACGGTGAAGATACATCAGGAATAAGCTGAACAATCATTGAAATAACATATGAGGTGTAATTTCCGGAAATAGGCATTAAAAGATCTTATCTTATCTGTATGACATTTTTATATTTTTCTTAGATTTGAAAAAAGGAAGAAGATAATTACTTATTCATCAATAAATGAAAAATCATGAGTACTTTTTTTTTCAATGCCAATACCCCAATATCCATTTAGATAATTAGCTTAATAATTTTGGTTTGAAATGACCACTGATAAGAATATTGAGATTGAGGTCAGACATAAGATAAATTATGAATTCTAAAGAAAGATCAGTTAGGGTCCAGCAGATATATACCAGCTATAGGCAGATAAACATTTTATATTGACAAATAAATTTTTTAATCATTAAATTTTTTAATTGAACAGTCATAATAAATTTTCACAAATATACATAATGAATAAAATATATAAGAATCAACATCATGAAGTTCACAAACATTTCATATTAGAAAGTACCCAGGTAAAAACATAAATTTTCTTTGAAATTCCCTCAGAATTTCTTATTCACCAACTAGGTAAAAACTTCTTTTATACAAAGAAGTGATAATCACCGGGTATACCTAGAAAGCTTCAATAAATTATCTAAATAAATAATAAAGCCCACTAAAATCAATTTCTAATAAATAAAATCAGATGGTAATCAAGTTAAAACATGTCCACCACACAAAGAAAGCTTCCACTAGATACTTTCCCAATATTGCAGAGTGAAATTCTTTCATTCACATCATAGGCACTTGAACAGAATACATTCATTCTATCAAGAAGATACCAAGAAGTACTTGTTCCCTGTAAGAATCAACTACAATTGCAAAACTAAGTCCTATGCATGTCCATTCCTTGCTACAGGCATCCTCTCATAAAACCTCCTATGTTTATCATCAATTTTAACCAAGTAATAAGTACCAGGGAAAAAGTCGTCCACCCTACTATTGGGCTCAAAGGGTGCACTATGGCAAGTATCATGCCTAATCTGCAAAGTATCCTCGAAAATCTTAGGATCAACTTTTTGCCTCTGCTGTAACATCCCTTTCACATGGCTCAGATTGGAAATTAAATTTCTGAATCTCTCGTCGATTTTTGAGGCAAAGGTCATAGAAAATATGGAAGCTGCCAAACCTGACCCATATGAATACAACATAATCTTATTTCCTACTAGCTCAGTGATGTCTTTACTAACTAAATAAGACACCAAACCCCCATACAAGGAAGCAGTGTACATATTACCAACTTGACTAGCCACCAACAGGGAAGGAGTAGTCTTTGTCTTGAAGTCTTCTTTGCTAAGGGCAACAAAAGCTTGTTCAACCTCCCTATCAAAGTAAGAGTTTTCCAAACTGACATTCTCAAACTTTTCTAAACCAGGAAACTTCTTGCTCCTATCCTCACTACTAGCTTGAACAAAATCATTCAAAGCCAGCCTAGCCAGAGACTTCTGCACCAACTTGCAGTAAGGAGAATGGAACAGCACCCCATCAAAATCTTGCAAACTAATCTCACCACCCTCCCTCTTAGCCACATTCTTTTTGTACAACTGATAGGTATTATCCAGGGCTCCAAGGTAACATTGAATGGACAGCTTACCATCCACCACAGGGTATTCTGAAGTCAAATCAGGCTTGTAAAAATCATAGGCATGCTTCACATAAGAAGCCCTAGTGCCCCTGTCAAACACCAAGGGGGCATTGGGGCCTATCAGCATTGCCACAGCCCCAGCACCCCCTGTAGGCCTAGCACCTCCTTTGGCATACACAGCAATGTCTGCAGCTACTACCAGAGCAAATCTGCCATTCCATGAGGAAGATTCTATCCAGGCAATAGAGTTGAGAAGAGCAGCAGTTCCTCCATAGCAAGCATTAGTGGAATCTACTCCTTCAATGTCTGTTACTCCATGGGGTTCAAATAACTGCATTAGGACTGTTTTCACGCTCTTGGACTTGTCAATGATGGTTTCTGTGCCGACTTCTAGTCTGCCGATTTCGCTGGGCTGGATGTTGTGCCTTTCCATCAGCTTCTGCACCACCGTGAGGCAAAGCGAGTTGATGTCTTCTCTGTTGGAGCAGAAGCCCATTTTCTGTTGCCCCAGGCCGATGGTGTACTTTCCAGCGGAGACGCCATCGTAGGCCTCCAGTTCCGTTTGGTCCACGTACACCGATGGCACTATGAGCTCGATGGCCAATATGCCGACGTCTTCGGGCCAATGAGCCATGGTTTCGAGAAGATTTTTAGGTCACCGGTGATGATAACGTGATGGGTGAGCACGAGTAGAAAGCGCGCATACGATTAACTCGCGATTTTCTCCGGTGATACCTATTAAATAAGCTTCTCGAACCATACCACCACTCACGGATTGTTCAAATGGAAGTGGGAGGCCCGGATTGTTTGTTTATTTTTGTTATGGCCATTGCCAAAGTCAGGGAGAACTGGGAAACTGACGAAATACTTCTTTTCTTGGCGTGTAGCGTATTCCTAAGTTTTGGCACTAGCACTAGCACTAATAAAGTTTTCATTCCCATTTTCGAAAATTTTCATCAAGATCAGGATGTGTCCATTAGTCCGACTTCACGGATACGTAGGCATCCGTAGGTAAATTATTTTGGCATTTTTCAGACACAAATGATATAATTGGATATTATCGTTGATTTGAATCTGTTAAACACGAATTGAAGAGTTGAAATCAATTGTAAACCAATGATTTTTTGAATATTTACTCGAATTTACCTTGAATGATCGATTTTTCTTAAGAAACTGTCAGACCGTTGAGAGCCACTACCGGCACTACCACTGTGAAACGTCAAAACGTCATGATTGACAGAATTGACAGACCTCAGCTTGTACATTGTCAGTTGTCACTATTGTCATTGTCAGATTTTTAGCGGATTCCATTGGTAAAACTAGTGCGCATTCAGAGTATACATTTCTCTTTCTGCTACACGTCAAAAAGAAGGAAAATATACACTGAGTCCATAAGTACTCCACCAGTTCATGCCCAATGGAAACCACTATTCCCTATTTGATTTGATTTCAATGATTTCACTTCATATTCTATTAGTTCATCGTTTGTTTTGTTTTTGATTTTTGTTTCGACATTTATTTCTTCATCTTTTCTTCAATGACGAAAAATATTTCATATTGTAGAAGTTGAAGAATAATAGAATGGCGACAGAAACTAGCTCAGAAAACGTTATCAAGAATGATAATGAAATAAATGAGACTGATGAATCAGAAGATCATACACTGAGTGATAAAGAGAAGAACCACAAAAATGAACTCTGTCCAGACTTGAAGGAAAAACTCCTAGGTATACCAGGTGCTTTAGAATACATACAAAAACTAGAGAAACTGATCCTGAAACAAGTGAAGAAAATCAAAAAGCTGAGGAACAAGCTGAAGAATGCAAAGGGCAAAGATGTCTTTACTCAAACAGACTTTGAAGACAAAGCACTGCCTGAAGAAGAGAATGTGGAGACACATAGTGAACCAAAGACTCTGGCAGATGATATCAAACAAGCTGCTGAATTGGCAATGCAAAATACAGGATTTGTTTATGAAGAAACATCTGGAATGTATTATGATTACAATACAGGATATTATTATAATGCAGTATGTATTTACCCAGAAAACCTTTTGTAATTGCAAACCAATCTGATTTTCCAGGAGTATGGACTTTATTATGATGGTACTACAGGCACTTATATGAAATATAACCAAGAAACACAGTCCTATGAATTTCACTCCCAAGTTAGCACTGAGAGCCAGGAGCAAGAAAAAAAATTGAAAAAACAAGTGCAGAAACGAAAAAAGAAAAATGGGCACAGCAATAAAGTAAGCATCAATATCTATGTGTCCAGTTCTCAATTGTTCTGAATATACCTATTGTTTCAATGAATTTTAATGAAGATTTTCTTGTTGTAGGTAAAGAGTTCTTCTGATTTGGAGGGCCTATCAAACTCCTTCAATAAAATGAGCATAGATAATCTTCGAATTGCAGCCCTGGGTATGTATAGGTCAGTAATTCAGTGTTGTTTGTAGGAGGTCAAACGTACCAGAGCAGACAGTACAGACTTGCAGACCCAGGATGTAGAAGAAGGAGAATGTTCAGATAGCTTAGACAGTTCCTCTGAGGATGGTGTACATTCTGATTCAAGTGGTAGTTATTATGATTGTGTGTGATGTCAAATTTAAGAAGGGGTGACTGACCTATATGTCTTAAATCTGAGAAATCTCCCTTGAACTTCAGCAAATCCTAGAAAACATCCAATTCCCTGATATTTACTATCCATGAAAATGAATTCAAAATACTTACCTTAGGTTCAAGAAATTTGGAAAAAAGCATTGCATTTACCCAAAATGACATGGGAATTTACAAAAAATTCTCAAATCTCTAGAAAATTACTATAACCTACATTATCACTTCATAACTAGATTATGATCTTGATTATTCCTATATTTTAACCATTTCAAAATTAGAAGATTTTTTCACAACCTTGTGATAAAATTGATAACTTTCATGACCTGGTCTTGGATCTAACCTTGATCATAACATTAAAAATTTGCATGACAATTTTGCACATTGAGCTATTGATATAAAGCAAAAATAATGATTAAGTGACCTTATTTTTGCCTATGTGAAAAATATATTGAGTGGGCCATCAATTCATTATAGGTTTTTCAGTTGCCTGTTTATTTTAGGACAATCACAACTGAATTTGTTCTGTCCTCAGGTCCTTCATTAAACTTTTAATTCACCTTTGATATATTGATGAAGATATACCTAGAAATATGGTAGAAAACATGGAGTTATTGGGATGAAGAATAAACAATGATTTTTTTGTTCCCTACAAAATGAGAAAACCCAAGTTATATTCATAACATAGTCATCTTTTCTTAGATTTAGTTTTCAATTTCTAGCATTCATCCAAATTTCAGAGACATAGATACTTAAACATGATTTTTGCATAAAAATACATGAGAACTTGGTTCTTGGGTTTCTCTTATAGAAAATGATGAAAATTCACCATGCAACTTATGTTTCCACTTCAAGACCTATTATTTTCAAAACAAACAAAACATATAATTATGTTTTGTGAACACAACAGTCTAATTCCAAAATAAAGTTTATACCACAAATACTGCCCATTACCAATGTTTATAATAATAATTTCAAGTTATTATAGTTACCTTCAACTCACTCAAATTTGTTTCCAATGCAATAATAATGTGGACTCCACATATTTTATAATCACACTATTTTCATGTTTCATTTTCATCTTCATTACACAAACTCTTAGATCTGTGACTAAGATGGCTTCTGTTTCTGTGACCAAACACCAAACACGAGCGGCCATTTTACTTCTTCTTAGTTTAAGAATTCCTATTTCCGTGAGGGGAACTACCACGATTGTGAACTACTTTCCCTTAGGCAGAGTTCTTCTCTCAGTAATGACGATTTTTGAAATTTTGTTTTCAGTGAAAATGATTATAATGATGAACATTGATAGTGATATAATAGCATACCTACCTTTGCAGATATTTTAATCAAACAATCCGGGACCGGGAATTTGTATCTAGTGTGTGATGAGCCAATGCATGTCCAGGAAGAACAGTTTTTTCACAATATGTAAAAAAATCTTTTTAATTTGAATCATGTAGGTATTCTTCCTTTTGACTAACCTCCTGATCAGAAATTGTCAAAGTTGAATTAATTTAGGGTTTATACATACCTGCATTCAAAAATCATGAGGAAAATCATAAATAAAAATTTAAAAATCCAAGAACTAGTTGACTTAATACCTACAAAAAATATACTGCTGTCCTCTCCTGTAAGATAGTTGCATTTTAATTGCAAAAAATAAGGGTTAATTTGCATACAAAGTTCAAAAAATTCCAATACCTCCTCTCACTATCCTCCTTCGGTTTCGAACATTATATAGGGATTCTCTTTCGTGGGCTCCAAAAAAAAACAAAAAACATGAATCCTCTATAAATTTCAATTCTCAAATTTTTCCAGACATCTCCAAGCAATGGCCTCCCTGCATGCGGGTGATAATAGAATCCAGTGACGTGCCGAAGTTGAAGCGGGGCTCTCTACACATAATCACCTTCTCGGGGGGCACGGTGGGGCGCGAGGGGGCCCACTCCATCCTGGTACCGGACATAAACGTCAGCAAGCACCACTTGAAGATCACCTTCGACAAAGAGAGCAGTATGTACAGGGTGTTTGAATATTACTAAAAAAAGATCATCAGGCTGTCTTAGGTCAAAAATAAAAATGATTTTTCATTCAATTCCAGCAATTTTTCATAGAATTCCATGAAACTTTTGATGATCGTTTCATTTAAACATTACTATCTGATGATTTATTCAAATTATGAAAAATATAGGAATATAGTCATTTGTTTGCAATTTTGTTAGATATCTCACTATTCCCACCATGCCCACTTTTCATACATCCCTATACGTTCCCCCAATTCCTACCATACCCACCTTCCTTGGATTCCCACCATGCCCAATTTTCATACATTCTCACGATGCCCAATTAATACGCAGTTTCGCATCTCCCTGTAGATTAAATCATGTTTTTCTATTTTGCGTCTTTAATAATAATAATAATAATAATAATAGGGGCTTTATTTTTAATATCCTCGGCGAAGTCCAGCAAAGCTGTTCTACTTAACCGAGTACCATATTACATTAGATTTAAATAACAATGAACTCATTATGACACCCAAATGAGTATGGAAACAGCTTCTATAGTAGGACCATAGAAATCATATTATATACAGGGTGTTTCATAATTGAATGTCAATATTCGAGGAGGCGATTCTTGGGCTCATTCTAAGAAGAAAGTTTCATATGAACGTATGACCTAAACGTCCCAACTTTGGAGATACAGGGTGGTAAAATTCTCGAAAATTAATATAGCCTACTACAATGAGAAGTTATAATTCGAAAATACCAAATACGAATACAAAGTTCATGAACTATGAATTGTATTTCTGAAATTTGATCTTAAAAATAAAAACTATTTCTCTGCATTGTGATATTATCATATTAACAATATTACTATAATCATGTAGTGAAAAGCTTTTTATTTTTAAGCGAAAACCGTGCATCAGATTGAAAAAATTGTAGTGATCAAATTTGCTTAGAAATGATCGGGAATTTCAGGAATGATTTCAATTTGGAGATTAATCAGTGGCGTACCATCAATGTCTGCCAAAATAGGTATGTGAAATTCCATACGAACGCCACTGGTGGCAACAACAAAAAATGTGGTACGCTAACTGATGCCTCTTGATACATAGTACATGTATGCCAAATTTCATCAGAATATCTGAAGTGGTATTACAGATATTAATAAAAAACTATTAATTTTTGAGAACTTCACCACCCTGTATCTCAAAAGTTAGGATGTTTAGGTCATACGTTCATATGAAACTTTCTTCTTAGAATGGGCCCAAGAATTGCGTCCCCAAATATTGACATTCAATTATGAAACACCCTGTATATCAGTATATATAATATGATTTCTATGAGTAGGACACGCTGATTTTTTTTTCAAAGTTGGTAATGGTGATATCAAACTGTCAGAAGTGTCAAACTCACTATCGTCTAGAGACAGGGCGCAACAAATAATCCATGATGCAGACCGTTTAAATGTTCATATTAATGTTTCACATATTATATTTTATGAACAAAATAATCTCTAATAATCATGTACTCTGCTTTGAATGGTGCAATTGTTATACAGGGTGAGCCATTGAAATGGGAAAGTGAGATAACGGCTTCGCTGTTCGAGATAGATGAATAATAATTCTTGTGATGGTCTATGTACTTAGGCTCATGAGCAGCATTTTTCTAAATCACTTTGCGTATACAGGGTGACTCAAATATGCGTTGCGTATCAAAGTAATACTTTTTATTATAGGACACCCTGTATTTTATTGCATTTTCGGATTCTCCTTTGTGAGCTGATTCCATCAATGCATCACACTCGGGATCTAGCGGGAATGATCACAGAAATATACATATATAGGGTGTTTAAAATCGAGATTTTTCAACTTTAGGATTTTTTTGTTTTGAAACTATTAATTATTGGTCAGGACGGCTCACTTGTACTCATCTCAACTTTTGATTTACTTTATCTACTGATATGTAATTTTAAAGAATACAGGGTGGTTCATTATTCTGAATTTTGAATCACCCCGTATTCGTTCAAATTAAATATCAGTAGATAGTAAATCAGAAGTTGAGATAGAGACATGTAAGCCGTTTTGACCAATAATGAATATTGTCGACCCAAAAAAATCCTAAAGTTGAAAATTCTCGATTTTGAACACCCTATGTCTCTGTAATCATTCTCGCTAGACCCCAAGTGTGATGCATTGATGAAATCAGCTCACAAAGGAGAATCCGAAAATGCAATATAGGGTGTCCCATAAGAAAAAGTATAATTTTGATACGTCACGCATTTTTGAGTCACCCTGTATAACGCGAAATATTTTGTTAATGTGCTGCTCATGAGCCTAGACTATCACAAAAATTCTTGTTCATCTATCTCAAACTGCGAAGCCGTTATCTCACTTTCCAATTTCGATGACTCACCCTGTATACATCAACAATAACATCACAGGGATCTCGAGCATTTATTATCAAATTTGCTGCTGTTATGGAATAGGTAATAAAAAGTAAAACGGCGTTCCATATGCTGTACAAAACAATTGAGCTACCTCAATATTTTTCGTCACAGAAGCTTCTATGTAACTTTCAGCAATTTCTGATTATTTCCATCCTCCATAGATTTTTGTAGTGACCAAATCACCGCCTCTTTTTGCTTAATGGGACACACTAGAACGCCGAAATAAACAATGTCCTGTATAGCCGTTTGGGCAAAAAAGTTTGCCTCTTCAGTTTTTCTCAAAACAGAAAATTCAGATTTTCAATAAACCAACAATTTAAATCACTAGAATAATGATGTTAATTTGAATAATACCGTATGCAAATTTAACATGTCTTAGAAAGTATATGCTTATTAATTTCGAAATCGGTTCGTTTCTAGAAATGATTTGAGGAGCAATAAAAGTCTCTGAATCGAATAATTCACATAATCCGGTAACTAAATGATGCCAGAGGCGTACTACGAAAAAGTTTGGGGGGATAAAGAAACCTGTACCCTCAAAAATGTATCACCCAGTAGATTTTGAAAATCATCAAAATAGTTTGAATGATGATCTTCCAGGAAGTAACAACCTCACTAAATTTCAAATTGATAACTTCAATAGTGAGCAAGATATTTTAATTAATAGAAAAAAATAATTAATCTTTCAATTATGAAAAGCATCCATTTCTCAAAGTGGTTCAATGTAATTTCAAGAGAGAAATGAAAGAAAACAACACAGACCGACTTTGTGTATTCTTTCATTTTTCTTTTGATCTTGTAGATCTGCTACTGATGATAGAGATCGGACTCATGTTTCTATAAACTTTTTCTATCAAAATGATGAGATCTATCACATATTTCAGTTTATGGCTTAAAACCTGAATCACCCTGTATAAAAATCGGTGTTTTCAAGGTCAGTACTTGGTCGTCGATTTGGGTTCGAGAAATGGTACTTTGCTGAACGGCAAAAGGATATCGTCCTCGAAACAAGAAAGCGACCCTGTAGCTGTGACGCACGGCAGCAAAATTCAAATCGGGTCGACGATTTTTTTGTGTCACGTGCACGAAGGGAATCAGACGTGCGGACATTGCGAACCCGGTTTGATCCAGTCGAAAGGTATCTTTATTTTCTCTTGTTTTGTTTTTTTTTTCACCAAATTTTCAGAGAATTCAGCTTAATGGGGGAGACCACTGATTTTTTAAAATGACATTATCGTGAACTCTATACTGAAAAACTACCAGCGAATTAATTTTGAATTTCGTCATTCATGCTAAGACGATGAAAATAATAAATTAGAATATGTCCATTTCAAAACACACAATTCCTGCGCCATTAGAAATGTTGTCAATTCATTGGTGTGACTGGTGCGACGTCTTAGTCCCAACACGCCTATTGTCCTTGAACTGACCAATCACACTGCAACACTGCAGAATGACGAGTTATCAGAGAGAGATAGCCTCAGTTCGGGACTAATACGTCACGACTTCACCATCATATTTGGCTGTTTGAAATATGCTAATTTCAAAACTCAAATACCTTTCAATTTCATATTTTTTGATCGATTTTTCGGTGTTAAAATCATCAATAATGCCACGATAATTTTTAATCGACTAGAAATTTACCGCCTCTAATTCTCAATTGAATATTGGTAATACTCGTAATTATCAATAAAAATTCACTTGTCTCAAAATGTTCCCTCATGATTTGTGGCTCATTGATTATGATGAATTTGTGTGAATTATAATTATATTAATTTACACTAGAGGACATTTGAATCGGTGAACCTGGCAACCACGGCGCACGACTTGTGGGCGTGGTCTTGTCAGTTCTCAGCATTCAGCACAATGTTGCCAAGTCTCCGACATTCAAATGATATGTTGATATAGAGAATAAAAAATATTTGGACGATACAGTGGAAAAATTGAATGCCAATAATTCATTATCAGTCCACTCGCTTCTCATGAAACGGCATAACTTCCCCAAGTATCAATTTTTCTGGCCCAGAGTAACGTATTTTTAATATACCTTAAACAGTTTCGTTTCCTTAATTTTTTTCTCAAATTTCATCAAGTTTTTACCTTGGAGGCAAAAATGAAAATTCAAAAACATCCTCTCTTCCAAATATCACATTTCATCCAACCTGAAAAGACGTGGTGATTCCGAAACTGTACTTATTTTGGCACAATTTCAGACGATTTTCCTGGAAATATTTATGTTTTCTTATTTCATCGGGTGATATCGACAATTTTAAAACAGTTTTTTTTTCAAATATCCAACCTTAAATGATGTGCAGATTCCGAATCTATAACTATTCTGGTTCTAATTCAGGCAGTTCTGATTTTTTTTTCTTCAATCTTGGGGAAAAAATCCGAAAATTTCTCTTTTCCAAATATTACTTTGTATCCAAACTGAAATGGCATGCTGATTTCAAATCTATAACTGTTTTATGGTTATATTCCTGGAATTATTTTTTTTCTGAATTGCAAAAAAATCGGAAAATTTTAAAACCGCTTTTTTTCAGATATAACTTTCTATCCAACCTAAAATGAGTTTCTGATTTCGAATCTGTAACTATCCTGGCTTTAGTTCAGACAGTTTTCCTGTTTTTTTTTTATTTCCACCAGTTGTATCTGGGGGAAAATTCCGAAAAGTTTTTAACGGCTTTTTTCTCAAAATATCCCTTTCTATTCTACTTCAAATGACATGCTGATTCCGAATCTGTACCTATTTCATCTCTATTTCAGACAGTTCTCCAAATTTGTTATCCAATTTCATCAAGTCTATCTTGGGAAAGTATTGGAAAATTCCAAAACAACCTCTTTTTCGAATATCCCTTTGTATAGTGCTCTAAAATTTTTCAACTGTCTGCCGCAAGCAATAAAAAAGATTGAGCAGACCAGTGGTTTTGTGGGGTCACTGAAAGCATACTTGACTGAGCTGGAGCCCTATACAGTTGAGGATTATTTAAAGTCTTCACTTGAATTCGAGCTAGGTACTTGATGTTTGTATTTTTTGTATTTTTGTTAGTATTTTTTTGGTATTTTTTTATCTATTTTTCTGTAATTCAACTTGTCCCAGATAACGTGTTTTTACTTTTACTTTTACTTTTATGTGTATACCTAAATGCTAAAGCTAGTTTCATCTTATGGGCAAAATGTTATTCAACTGTGCCATAAATGAATTTGTAAAACTTTGACCTGTTTCATAGACCAATCAATTTTTTTTGTTTTTCGTATAAAATGGGAAATTGTAATCTAATGAAATCAATAAATTTATATTCTATTCTATTCTATCCAACTCAGAATGGGCGTGTACACCTCAGTAGAACTTTTAACTCAAACGATGTTTATAATGATCCTTTTATATACCTAAATAATGATTGATGACATAATTCGATCGAAAAATTAACTGGAATGTTTTATTTTCGGACATAAATAGTACCTTCTGAAAACGGACCCTCTTACGACGTAGAAACCTCATCTCGCCATAGTTGAAAGAAAATACCAAACGCCCGACGGAGACTGAGGCAACTGATATATTAATTCTTTCAACTGTGATTTCGCGCTAATTCACTCTGTCAGAAATCATGTATCATTCATCTCTGTCTGGAATAGTCTTGTTTCAATATTAGGGTTTTGACGTCACATCATCGCCTCGTTTTTGAGAGGTCCGAAAAATCGGGGATTTCAATAATTTTTTATAAAACGTAGGGAGCTCACCACAAGAAACGGTTTGCGGTGGTGAGCTAGTTTGGGTCAGTTCTATCGAATTATGAAATACAAATTTTTTGTGATATAAGCCCATTACGTACTGATTCCGAATCTTTGACACTTGTTGCTATTGTTACATTTCTTCTAGAAGAAATTCCATAAATTCTAAAAGACCATTTTTTGTTGGTGCCAATTGTGGCTCGAGTACTGAGTGTGGAATTTATTTTCCAGAAGAAGAAATACAGAAAGTGGACAATACTACCAGGACTGACAGATACAGAAAAGAACTGAAAAACCTGAGGATGATGTACGGGGTAGCTCACGCAGAAGATGATACGAAATTAGCCAAAGGCTATACAGACAGGGCACAAAAAAGAAGAGAGACCATTGGAAGCCAAAATCCACACGAAAAGACCCAAACCGCTTCCATAGACGAGTAAGAATTCATTCATACAGAAAATAGATTTTATTTTCAATGATTGGAACTTTCAGCTGTACACTGAATATTATTTCAAGATCACCTTGTATGATATTTTCAATGTCGATAATTTGGAAAAATACTAATATTTGTATTCATAGAGGCGGGAAGAGAAAACCCAAAACTATCCTCTCGGTTACCTTACAGACAGTAGTTGAAAATTATTTTGTCTTTATTTCCAGGTCTATCAATAAAGAAAATAAGGGGTTCAAAATGTTGGAGAAAATGGGATGGAAACAGGGGGAGTCTTTAGGAAAAGATGGCGAAGGATTATTAGAACCTGTAAGGATATATTTTTACACAACCTGATTTTATATTTTATTTTCATAAGCTAAATCAACATCAAAATTATATAAAAAATGTTTTGCTATGATTATTTTTTAGGTTAAATTGGTGTCAAATGAAGGGAAATCTGGTGTTGGTTCTACTGAAAGTGTAGTACAATCATTTGTTCCGAATGAGCGGCAAGAAATATGGAAGAAAACACAGGAGAGATTCCAAAAACTACCCGCTACTCAGGATTCTTTTGATGTAGATTTGGAAGATTAGAATTGTTTCTAATATAATAGGTCTCTTGTTGCATGAAATATTATATAGGTGAATATATTTTAACTAATTTATTAGGTTCATTGTTTTTAATAAACTGTTTATTAAATTTCGATAAAGACATTGTGTGTTTTATTACTCAACGAAGGCACTGATTACGGATCAGAATATTCGAAATTTGTGGTAAAGGAGAAAAGAGTTTAAAATTAAAGATAGTAAATGTCAAGAAAAAGAACAATTTTCTGAATAACAACACTTTCAAATTCTAGTTTTTGTCTTAATAGGTACATATAGGCGAGCAAAAGTTTCGTTACCTATTTCAGTTCATGAATATATATTGGCTAAAACGTTTTCTAGATATTTTTCGAGCAACGATTTTTTTTTTCAAACCACAGCATCCTTTATACAGAGTGTTCTTCAATGTTGAAGTTCATAATATGAGCGTTTGTTCTAACTTACTGCATTTTCGAGATACAGGGTGTTCAAATTAAAAATATCTACTGACTTTATTCTCATGATCACTCAATTCAACCATCCATAATAGCAAAATTCAGTCGGTGACTGACAATTTGACAAAATTTCAAAAATAATACTAGTTATACTGTTATTGAGTACCTACCTACAAAAATACTCAGTTATTCTAGGAAAAAAATAATTAGAAACTAAATATGATGCAATGATATGGAAAAATATTTTTGCTAAACGAAAAATAATTCAATTCGACATTCTGATGGCTCAAATCTTAATTTATTAATTCTGATCCTGATTCAATTACTCCAGTGAAAAATATCTCTTGGAATATGATTTCATGTTCAAATTGACTTCAAAACTGTGCATTTCATCATATATTCCTAGTGAACTCTATCATGAAGACTTCCAGGTGAGTGGACTATTTTTTTTTTCTTGAATAGCATCATATCATTCAAGTACCTTTCAATTTCATATTTTTTCAGAATTCTTCGGTCGATTTAAAGGTGCCAAAATCATCAATAATGCCACCATAATTTTCGAACGGCTAGAAATTTACCGCGAGTAATCACTGATGACGTCACGATTTAGTATAAGTAGGGGCAGACTATAGCACCGTTGCCATATGTTGAAATACGGTTGGGCGAACTTCAGAAATATTAGTTATTCAATAATCCATAAATTCTCAACTCAATTATATGTATTGGTAATATTCCTAATTAGCATTGAAAAATCAATTATCTCAAAATGTTCCGACAGGTGATGTGGCTTATTGGTTATGATACATTTGTGTAAATAATAATTATATTAATTAGAGGACATTTGAACCGGTAAACGCTCGGGTAAACGTGACAACACGGCGCGTAAAATGAGAGCGTGGTCTTATCAGTTCGTCATTTATTCGCCGTACCGCCAAATGGCGGCCATATGACGGTACGTTTGAAATGAACTATGATATTCATCAGTTTATTGGAACAACGCATATATAGACTCATTATTCACATAAAAAAGCGTGATAAGTATTGCAAAAATTGATTTAGGTTCCTAACGACACAGTGGAGTAATTATTGAAACCCAATAATTCATTATTAGTCTTCTATATCATAATATGTTAAAATAATTGCTTACAGTTATGGGCTGAAAGTCGGCGGTCTAAGCCGACCCTGTTCAATACTTTCTTGAAACGCAATTAATGTATTTACTTATATTTTCGAAATAGGCATTGAAAGTTAAGTAAGCATAATAAAATAAATATTCCATCCCATCTTAAACTTCACGAAAATTATGAAAACACACCATCTACATACAGAGTAGATTCTTTAGAAGATGCGTCAATTTTCGACCCATGATTGTTTCTAGCTTTTTCTCTTATTTTTCGTCGAGGAATTTACCTACTAACTGCCAAAGTATGGTTGCTAATTATGGGTACACCCTGTATAGTTTCAACATCTTGACCCAAGAAATCTGGCCCTACAATTGAATGTCACATTCAGCCTATATTATTTTAAGACAAAAACATCAGCAAAAAATTGATGATTTCCAATTTAATTTGTATATGTATATCTTCGGGGTTCGTTAGCCGCGTATTTTCTTCATTCCCGCGTCATAAAATACATATTGACAGACCTTAATGCACCTTTTATATAACGAATCTAATAGTCTATATGAGTCTAATACACTCTTTTGAAGTATACAAAAGCGGCGTCGTGACGGCTTGATAGATGAAGTCTAGCTAAGTTTATTAACTAGTCACGGCCAGACGCCTCTACAATGAATGCACCGCAAGCAGGGGCGTCAGCTCAACCCCCCAAGGGGTTAAGCTAGACACCTAAAATAATAATGATAAAAAACTTATTGACAGCCAATCGATAGATGACCTCATTTCATGAGAAAAGATTCCACATGAACATGAAATACAATTATGTCGTCTAGAAGCTTACGTTTGCTTTCACTTCGATTATGAAGTCCACTGAATTTGTTCCTGTTTTGAAGTTAATATATAGGATAAATTTTTTGAAATATTATTGAAATTCACTATATTCCATAACATGAAAAACGGTGGAAATGAATTCTTGCTACGTGTAAAGGCTCTGATTTATTGTTGAGAAATATGAAATTTGAGAGAGATGATGGTTTATTGGTAAAAAAGAAATTTAATGATTTCACAAGATTCGATTGATTGACATATCGTTGTTTTTTTATGTTTTGGTCCCCACGAAAAGGGATATCCTATAATGTTCAGAGAACATCGTGAGAACCAAGGGAAATAAGGTAGGAATTGGTGTTCTCCTTGAATTTCTGGAGGTTATATGCCTCGGGGAACACCTTTCTTGCACTTCTTGCAATTGATCTCACGTGATTTTCCCAAGAAAGGTTATTGCTGATAGTAATCCCAAGCATCGAAATGGATGTCTTCAAAAGTATGGTTACTCCTGACAAGCTTATGTTGAGCACAGTGTAATCGGCTTTTCTAGAGAAAAGGCATGCTTGTGTCTGGTTTGCATTGAAATCTACTAAGTTATTGGATCCCCATTCGAGAATTATCGCCAAGTTCGTATTCATATTTCATATTTCATATGAAATAAGAATGTGACGAGAAACGCAACTTTCAGCATTGAGGAGTTGCGATAGAATTATGGAAATTTTTCCAATAAAACGGAAGGCTCTAGCTGGAATCCAATGAGATCAGACTCTTCTTCTACGAAATTTTTCGCAGTTTCGAGACAACAAATGAAAATTTGTATTTTTCACCACGTGTCTGTTTGTCTATCTGTCTCTCTAACTGTTTCTAAGTATATCTGTCTGTCTGTTTGCAACAAATTTTGTAATTTAATTTTCACTTACATTCCTTTAACCGATTGAGATGAAATTTGGCAAGTGTGAATTGGATTTTCCGTTAAAATACGATTTGAACTTGCAAAAAAAGCCCCATGGAACGAAAGGTCAAATCTCATCTAGCGATACAAAAAATCCATTTTTTGTGTTGAAAAACGGGAGCAGAAACGTCCAAAGCTAAGTAAGAATTTGCCCTATACCTTTATTTCTCTTCTCCAAACTTTTTTCAATTCGAATTGTCACTGACAAGCTAGTGAATTTTTCTTTTAGGCTCCTTGATTGGGAAATTCTTTAAACGCAGTGACAATTTGGGGCAAATCATCTGATGTGTCCTCACTACACGTATATTGAAATAATATTCATATTTTTATTTTATAGAAACCAGGAGAGAAAATCCCAAAAAACCTGGAATAATCAAAATGAGATTATTTACTTTGGGAGCTGTGATATTTTGATCAGCATTTTCTAGTGGGAACCGCCACTGATGCCAACAGTATTTTCCGTGGTATAACCGCACATTTTATTCTTTTTATGCAATCAATCTTCATGCGTTTCTGAAACGATGGCTGAGCAAGAGAAATCGCTCGGTCCAGACGCGGTGACGTTCAGGAATATGCAGGATAATGGTTACTCTTTCATACCCACCGGTATAGGTCTGTTCTCTAATCTACTTTGGAAATTGGAAAATGAAAGCAGCAGGGTCGAATAACTTTCGGGATATATCAGAGCGTTCTGAAACTTCCACTCAGAGAAGAACCTCGGTCATGTAAGCTCCCGGCCGGCCAGCTCCACGCGGCTTTTTTCCACCACGGTCAATCTTTTCCACAGATGTCGATTCACACGTTTATAGTATCTTTTCGGATGTTTGATCACTTTATGATACATTTCTCACAGGAAAATGGATATAACTGAGCGATAAATGTGGTTCAATTGAAAAAAGTGGGCGATCACTATCAGCATGAAGACCTGCTCCAAGGTGTAAGGAGCGCGATCATTTTCAAACCGCACAATGAAGTTTTTATTTTCAGAACGAATAAGAGGATATACAGAGTTATGAGGATATAGGGACTGTCAATATGATAGCAAAATGCCATTCACAAATGTCCAAAACCGCTTCGTTACTGACATACGGAGTGATTTGTGGATGTTGCCAAAAAATCAGCATTTCGTATTGACTACAAGGAATACCTGATTGGTAAAATGAGGCGTACAACGCCTTCACAAGCTAGACGAATAAAGGAATACAAACACAATGTAGACAACTTTTCTGTCTCATTATTTCGACGTATGAGGGCCCGCTCAAAGGTTAAGGATTTCTCTTCGATACTGCTCGACATGAAATTTAAAATCATTCTCTTACTTGAAAAATGGACGGCCAGAGCCGGCATCAAGCTGGACGAATGCAATGACTTGAAGACTAAATACACAATTTTTTTCATCTCATTATTGCGACGTATAAGGGCCAGCTCCAAGGTTCAGAGTGCCGGTTCCTCTTTGATACTGCTCGACATGGAATATAAAATCATTTTCATACTTGGAAAATGGACGGCCAGAGCCGGCATCAAGCTGGACGAATGAAATGATATAAAGACTATATACACAATTTTTTTCATCTCATTATTGCGACGTATAAGGGCCTGCTCCAAGGTTCAGAGTGCCGGATCCTTTTCGATACTGCTCGAAATGGAATATAAAATCATTTTCATACTTCAAAAATGGGCGGCCAGAGCCGGCATCAAGCTGGACGAATAAAATTATATAAATACTATATACATGATTTTTTCATCTCATTATTGCGACGTATAAGGGCCAGCTCCAAGGTTCAGAGTGCCGGTTCCTCTTCGATACTGCTTGACATGGAATATAAATTCATTTTCATACTTGGAAAATGGACGGCCAGAGCCGGCATCAAGCTGGACGAATGAAATGATATAAAGACTATATACACAATTTTTTTCATCTCATTATTGCGACGTATAAGGGCCTGCTCCAAGGTTCAGAGTGCCGGATCCTTTTCGATACTGCTCGAAATGGAATATAAAATCATTTTCATACTTCAAAAATGGGCGGCCAGAGCCGGCATCAAGCTGGACGAATAAAATTATATAAATACTATATACATGATTTTTTCATCTCATTATTGCGACGTATAAGGGCCAGCTCCAAGGTTCAGAGTGCCGGTTCCTCTTCGATACTGCTCGACATGGAATATAAATTCATTTTCATACTTGGAAAATGGACGGCCAGAGCCGGCATCAAGCTGGACGAATGAAATGATATAAAGACTATATACACAATTTTTTTCATCTCATTATTGCGACGTATAAGGGCCTGCTCCAAGGTTCAGAGTGCCGGATCCTTTTCGATACTGCTCGAAATGGAATATAAAATCATTTTCATACTTCAAAAATGGGCGGCCAGAGCCGGCATCAAGCTGGACGAATAAAATTATATAAATACTATATACATGATTTTTTCATCTCATTATTGCGACGTATAAGGGCCAGCTCCAAGGTTCAGAGTGCCGGTTCCTCTTCGATACTGCTTGACATGGAATATAAATTCATTTTCATACTTGGAAAATGGACGGCCAGAGCCGGCATCAAGCTGGACGAATGAAATGATATAAAGACTATATACACAATTTTTTTCATCTCATTATTGCGACGTATAAGGGCCTGCTCCAAGGTTCAGAGTGCCGGATCCTTTTCGATACTGCTCGAAATGGAATATAAAATCATTTTCATACTTCAAAAATGGGCGGCCAGAGCCGGCATCAAGCTGGACGAATAAAATTATATAAATACTATATACATGATTTTTTCATCTCATTATTGCGACGTATAAGGGCCAGCTCCAAGGTTCAGAGTGCCGGTTCCTCTTCGATACTGCTCGACATGGAATATAAATTCATTTTCATACTTGGAAAATGGACGGCCAGAGCCGGCATCAAGCTGGACGAATGAAATGATATAAAGACTATATACACAATTTTTTTCATCTCATTATTGCGACGTATAAGGGCCTGCTCCAAGGTTCAGAGTGCCGGATCCTTTTCGATACTGCTCGAAATGGAATATAAAATCATTTTCATACTTCAAAAATGGGCGGCCAGAGCCGGCATCAAGCTGGACGAATAAAATTATATAAATACTATATACATGATTTTTTCATCTCATTATTGCGACGTATAAGGGCCAGCTCCAAGGTTCAGAGTGCCAGTTCCTCTTCGATACTGCTCGGCATGGAATATAAATTCATTTTCATACTTGGAAAATGGACGGCCAGAGCCGGCATCAAGCTGGACGAATGAAATGATATAAAGACTATATACACAATTTTTTTCATCTCATTATTGCGACGTATAAGGGCCTGCTCCAAGGTTCAGAGTGCCGGATCCTTTTCGATACTGCTCGAAATGGAATATAAAATCATTTTCATACTTCAAAAATGGGCGGCCAGAGCCGGCATCAAGCTGGACGAATAAAATTATATAAATACTATATACATGATTTTTTCATCTCATTATTGCGACGTATAAGGGCCAGCTCCAAGGTTCAGAGTGCCGGTTCCTCTTCGATACTGCTCGACATGGAATATAAATTCATTTTCATACTTGGAAAATGGACGGCCAGAGCCGGCATCAAGCTGGACGAATGAAATGATATAAAGACTATATACACAATTTTTTTCATCTCATTATTGCGACGTATAAGGGCCTGCTCCAAGGTTCAGAGTGCCGGATCCTTTTCGATACTGCTCGAAATGGAATATAAAATCATTTTCATACTTCAAAAATGGGCGGCCAGAGCCGGCATCAAGCTGGACGAATAAAATTATATAAATACTATATACATGATTTTTTCATCTCATTATTGCGACGTATAAGAGCCAGCTCCAAGGTTCAGAGTGCCAGTTCCTCTTCGATACTGCTCGACATGGAATATAAATTCATTTTCATACTTGGAAAATGGACGGCCAGAGCCGGCATCAAGCTGGACGAATGAAATGATATAAAGACTATATACACAATTTTTTTCATCTCATTATTGCGACGTATAAGGGCCTGCTCCAAGGTTCAGAGTGCCGGATCCTTTTCGATACTGCTCGAAATGGAATATAAAATCATTTTCATACTTCAAAAATGGGCGGCCAGAGCCGGCATCAAGCTGGACGAATAAAATTATATAAATACTATATACATGATTTTTTCATCTCATTATTGCGACGTATAAGGGCCAGCTCCAAGGTTCAGAGTGCCGGTTCCTCTTCGATACTGCTCGACATGGAATATAAATTCATTTTCATACTTGGAAAATGGACGGCCAGAGCCGGCATCAAGCTGGACGAATGAAATGATATAAAGACTATATACACAATTTTTTTCATCTCATTATTGCGACGTATAAGGGCCTGCTCCAAGGTTCAGAGTGCCGGATCCTTTTCGATACTGCTCGAAATGGAATATAAAATCATTTTCATACTTCAAAAATGGGCGGCCAGAGCCGGCATCAAGCTGGACGAATAAAATTATATAAATACTATATACATGATTTTTTCATCTCATTATTGCGACGTATAAGGGCCAGCTCCAAGGTTCAGAGTGCCGGTTCCTCTTCGATACTGCTCGACATGGAATATAAATTCATTTTCATACTTGGAAAATGGACGGCCAGAGCCGGCATCAAGCTGGACGAATAAAATTATATAAATACTATATACATGATTTTTTCATCTCATTATTGCGACGTATAAGGGCCAGCTCCAAGGTTCAGAGTGCCGGTTCCTCTTCGATACTGCTCGACATGAGATATAAAATCATTTTCATACTCGTAAAGAAGGGCGGCCAAGGCCGGCATCAACCTAGACAAAAGAAGAAATATGAGGACAATGTAGACAATTTTCTCGCCATTTTTCAAGTATGAAAATGATTTTATATTTCATGTCGAGCAGTATCGGAGAGAAACCGGCACTCTGAACCTTGGAGCTAGCCCTCATACGTCGCAATAATGGGATGAAAAAAAAATTGTGTATATAGTCTTTATATCATTTTATTCGTGCAAGTTGATGCCGGCTCTGGCCGTCCATTTTTCAAATATAATAATGATTATATATTTCATGTCAAGCAGTATCGAGGAGGAACCTGCACTCTGAACCTTGGAGCCGGCCCTTATACGTCGCAATGAGGAGATGAAAAAATTGTGTATATAGTATTTATATCATTTTATTCGTTCAGCGTGATGCCGGCTCTGGCCGTCCATTTTTCAAGTATAAAAATTATTTTATATTCCATGTCGATCAGTATCGAAGAGGAACCGGCTATCTGAACCTTGGAGCTAGCCCTCATACATCGCAATAATGGGATGAAAAAAATTGTGTATATAGTCTTTATATCATTTTATTCGTGCAAGTTGATGCTGGCTCTGGCCATCCATTTTCTGAGTATGAAAATGATTTTATATTTCATGTCGAGCAGTATCGAAAAGGATCCGGCTCTCTGAACCTTGGAGCTGGCCCTTATACGTCGCAATAATGAGATGAAAACAATTGTGTATATAGTCTTTATATCATTCCATTCGTCCAGCTTGATGCCGGCTCTGGCCGTCCATTTTCCAAGTATGAAAATGAATTTATATTCCATGTCGAGCAGTATCGAAGAGGAACCGGCACTCTGAACTTGGAGCTGGCCCTTATACGTCGCAATAATGAGATGAAAAAAATTGTGTATTTAGTCTTCAAGTCATTGCATTCGTCCAGCTTGATGCCGGCTCTGGCCGTCCATTTTTCAAGTAAGAAAATGATTTTAAATTTCATGTCGAGCAGTATCGAAGAGAAATCCTTAACCTTGGAGCGGGCCCTCATACGTCGAAATAATGAGACAGAAAAGTTGTCTACATTGTGTTTGTATTCCTTTATTCGTCTAGCTTGATGAAGGCGTTGGACGCCTTATTTTACCAATCAGGTAATCCTTGTAGTCAATACGGCATGCTGATTTTTTTGTCAAAATCCACAAATCACTCCGTATGTCAGTAACGAAGCGGTTTTGGACATTTGTAAATGGCATTTATTGACAGGTCCTATATCCTCATAACTCTGTATATCCTTTTATTCGTTCTGATAATGAAAACTTCATTGTGCGGTCTGAAAATGATCGGCCTCCTAACACCTTAGAGCTGGTCTTCATGCTGATAGTGATCGCCCACTTTTTTCTAAAGAAAAATATCATATCTCGAGTGGTATAAAAATCGTCAATTCAGTATTTGGAATCATGAACCTGGAATGGGAAGACGAAAATAATGAGTCCTGTAGTCTTTTTGCCAATTTCAGATATTGTTCCGAGTTTGAGTTCCATCAAAAATTATATTTCAATCAATCTGAGTAATTCAAATTTCATCAATTGAACCACATGGATCGCTCAGTTATATCCATTTTCCTGTGAAAAATGAATCATAAAGTAATCAAACATCCGAAAAGATACCATAAACGTGTGAATCGAAATCTGTGGAATTGATTGACCGTGGTGGAAAAAAGCGGCGTGGAGCTGGCCGGCCGGGAGCTAACATGACCGAGGTCAGAGAAGAGCAATTGGGTGGGTGATGTCAGGATGTCACACTCACTAGTTGCTTGACTTCATTGGAACACCGCAGAAAAGTTGGCGACCTTTCATTCATCTACAGGATGTACCTGAAAGGTCTGTACAAAATCTTAGCGCATATTCTTGAGGTCAAAATAAACCAATTCGAAGCAAAACTTACCTCAGTAACGTCTGAAATCGCTCCGTGTCCGAGATACAGGGTGGTAAAGTTGAAAAATGGAAATATGGCACGTATCTACACTCCAAAAAAGTATTTTAGGAAATCCATTCTGAGCTGCAAATCTACGGACGAAATGACATCCACAATGATAACAGCAAACAGTTTTTTTCTGCAACCGACACAGAAATCGTCCGTTTTAAGCCATTATTAGCTCTTGAATTGACATTTCTATTACTGTCACAAACATAGGAGAGTTGCTAGGCAACACTTTTAGTTCCTTGGAGCTAAAGTTGCACTATAGCTGCTAGGAACTAGAAGGGATGTACCCAATACAGGGTGGGAGTACATTAAATATTGCTCAACATTTTTTTATGCATATTTGTCGAAAATTTAATCCTGGATTATGAAATTTCCCACCTTTTTACAGAAAAATGGTACTCTTGTTCCGTGACGATCAGATATATTATCATCGAGTAAAAGCAATTTAAGAATATTGTTACATCTCAGATATTATGCATAACATTGCAATGAGGCGTAGTGGAAATGGAAAAAAATGCACAAAAATTGTAGTTTTTTCATCATCGTTTTCCTATTTTTCGCGCTTTTGTGATATCGTTTGGTTGAAATAAAGTACTTCATTTTTTTATAGCCACTATGATTTGTAAATTGGCAACATTATGAATAAGATGTGAGTGCATCAATATTTTTAAATCGATTTCACTCAAAAATGAGACATCTGATGGATGCGGAACATGAGTTTGGAATTATTTTATGTTCACCACATTGGGCATGGAAAAATCATTTCTTTAACCAAAGTGCATCATTTTATCACGTGGCGTTTCGGAAATATTCAAGAAATCATCTTCAGGAGCCTCTTTTCAGGAGACATTTCTCAACTCATGTTCATTGGAAGTTTTCTTCCTATTTTTGGTCGAAGAAGCCGCTGGTGAAGTTTGGCAGGCTAATTTCGGGACACCCTGTATATCGATAAGCCAAGATCCGTTGACCAGCTAGACTTCTATTCTGGTGTAATCTAGAGATCTAAACTGAAGTTGAAACCACCAGAAAATCACTATATTTGCAAAGACTATCGCCTGCGGCGCATTTTTTCTTTCGATTCCGTCAGGTTTGGTGTTTTTTTTGGTGTTTTTCAGGTGTTCGCTCTGCGACTTTTGTAAATCTGAGTTGGCAACACTAGTCTAACATCGCAGGCCTATTCAGTAAAAAGTCGTTATTTCACGAGTCGTTAGATAACAACTATCGTTATCCTAATATGGAACGACTTGATGAAAAAATGCATTCTGTAAGATATGTCGTTGAAATATTCGAAAATTAACAAGAAGTATATATTTTCAGAATAGATAGTATGACATAATGTGACATTATTTGTCTTAAATTGACAAATCGTTATCTTACCTTATATATATCATAATATAATATATCAGAGATCTTCTACCGAGTCTTCTACTATAATGATTGGGGAAAATAATGTTTCTAAGAAAAGTAGGATTACTCACAGTCACCGGAGTGCTAAAATATTCAAACAGTGATTCGTTATTATTTGAATACTCGTGAAGGAACTGCAGGAAAATAAATACTTTCCATCGAATCAATATGAACCCACAAACCCCAATATCCTGGAAGAAACTTGGAGTGGTTTGGTTCTATAATTGAATAGTTCCAGAAGCCCAATGAGGGATGAATAGCAATGGAGAACAGTACCTACGTATTATTTTTATATGGGTTTTGAAAAAAAATTGAATAAGAGATAATTTAGAGTTTTGAACTTGAATCATACCCATTTTTAACATATATAATATCTTGAAGATTTGGTACAGTGAGGTAATTGTCTACAAGTATGTCTGATATTTCATAGATACATCTGCTTGGGACATAGCTCATGATTTGTCTCTTTCTATAGATTTTTGGTAACAACAGATAGGTACATCAGTACGTAGGTACTTTCCGATTATATTTTCAACAACTGATGGTATATACTAGTATTCCTACTGGCCTCCTTGGGATGCTGCAACATATTATGAGATCATACCCCCCAAAATATAGCTCTCTGGGTAATCGACAATTCTCCCGAAAGTTCATTTTTTTCGTGTTCATGTGTCCAGTGACTCTAATGTTATCCTACCGATACTCTGAATAGCTGTCGTCTATAAACGATGTTCTGATGACAGCTTGTCGTTCGTTACCGACTGTCAAATCGGTACTGAATTCGATTCAAGAAAATTATCGTTATTAAACGATATAACATTCACTCGACACGTTAATATAACGTTATGAGATACTGGATAGGCCTGTAGACGCCGAACTCTCAGCTTCCGCTGCAACCTGCAGCCGTCGAGACGGTGCAGCCGGTGCAGCGCAGCCCTGCGTGCTTGGGGCAGGTGCACTCACCTGTCGGAGCGTGCCCACCCTGCCCCCCTTCCCCCCCTGTGGCCCCCCCTATCCTCCTATCCGCGGACGGCGTGCTGCGACAACCAGTCGCATGGTGGCCGTTCGCGAAGCACTGTCCGTCTGGGTGTCCTCTCCATAGGTATTGATACGTGAAGAAGACACCTGGTGCACTCTAAGAAAAAGAGTTTTTTTTTAAGTCACCTTCAACGAACTTGGTATTATTTTTTCGGGAAGTTTTGGGGCGATCGCTTCTGGAGGTGGTGAACTCGTAGTGGAAGCTGGTAGTTTACTTCCTGGTCACAGATTATTAGAATTCATCTTCCTTTCGGTGAGTTCCTGGTGTTGTTAATAATGCTAGATTTTTTTTACTGCTTCTACAATACTTCCTGAATTAGTTGGTACCGATATTAAATTGATTATTCCCAATTATTCTCAATTCAAAATTAAAGTTGCAATAGGTTGGAGGTCCTCACCGTAGGTACCGATTTGAAATTGTTCATTCCCAATTATTCTCAATTCAAAATTATAGTCGAAATAGTTTGGATGTCCTCACCGGGAGTACTATAAGTATACGTGCCAAAAACACCTGGTGAACTCATCAAAGTCGAGTTCAAAATTGGTGAATGATTTATACTTTCAATTTGAAGATGAAAATGTGTATAGACCCAAGACCTGAGAATCAAGAATCACATTCACTCCAAAACATTTTGGATATCCTCACCATGAGAGTATACGTGAAGAAAACATCTAGTGCACTTTTTGGAGAAGAGTTTTTTTTAAACTCTCGTCTACGTAGCTCAATTTTTTCTCCGGGAAGTTTTGCAACTTTTGGGACACTCATCGCTTCTGGAGGTGGTGAAACTCGTAGTGGAAGCTGGAAGTTTATTTTCTGGTCACAGATTGTTAAAATTCATCTTTATTTGGTGAGTTCCTGGAGTTGTTGATAATGCTAGAATTTTTTTTGAAATTAAAGTAGAAATTGTTTGGATGTCCTCGCCGGGAGTACTATAAGTATACGTGCCAAAGGCACCTGGTGTACTCATCAAAGTCGAGTTCAAAATTGGTGAATGATTACTTTCAATTTGAAGATGAAAATGTGTATAGACCCAAGTCCTAGGAATCAAGAATCACATTCATTACAAAAGATTTTGGATATCCTCACCATGAGTATACGTGAAGAAGACACCTGGTGCACTCTAAGAAAAAGAGTTTTTTTTAACTCTCGTTCACCTAACTCGGTATTATTTTTTGGGAAGTTTTGGGACTCTGGCATCTGGAGGAAGTGGAGCTCCTAGTGGAAGCTATACGTTCCTATGCTGCTTGCAGATTGTAAGAATTGTGTTTCATTCGATGTGTTCCTAGTGTGGTTAATACTGCTTGACTTTTTTCGACTGCTTCAACTCCATGCACTTCCTAAATTATTTGATATCGATAAATTGGAAGTGAAAAATGTGTAGACCCTGGAACTAGGATTCTAAAATCATATTCATTCCGAAATATTTTGGATGTCCTCACCATATAGGTATACTTGCAATTGACGTCTGGTGGTTGTTTGTTTTTCATCTCTCGTCCACGTAGCTCAGATTTTTTTCCGGGAAGCTTTGTAACTCTCGCTTCTGGAATTGGTGAAGCTATCCTCGTGGAAGCTGGAAGTATCTTTGCTGTATGCAGATTTTCAGAATTAATTTACATTCGGTGAGTTCCTATAGAGTTGTTAATAATGCTAGAATTTTTTCGGCTGCTTCAACACCACTTCCTGAATTATTTGATATTGATAATTCGAAGTTTAAAAATATATGATTACTCTCAACTTGAAGTAGAATCAACTCTAGACCTAGGATTCTAAATATTAGGTACATTAATTCCAAAATTTTGTGGATGTCTTCGCCATAGGTATACATGCAAAAGAAGTCGAGGTATTTTTCAACTCTCGTCCACATATCTCAGATTTTTCTTCGGGGGACACTCGAAAGGAGTTTCTTCTGGAGGTGGTTTAAATCGTAGTGGAAGCTGGAAGTTCTTCTTTCGCCTGCTGAATTGTTAGGTACCGATTTGTAATTGATTATTGATTACTCTCAATTCGAAATCGAAAGATCCTAGATCTAGGAATCGAAAATCACATAGTCTTTTCAAAATATTCAGATAATTTATATGCAAAGACACCTGGTGGTTCTCCTGAGAGTCTTTTGCCCTGATCGCAGATCGATCGAATTCTTATGAGATTGTAATGTCTTGGAGACAATAAAACTGAATTGAATTGAATTAATCATCATTTGGTGAGTTCCTGGTGTTTCTGCTCAAAGCAGCATTTCACTTTTTACACATTCTCATCCTATAAAACTGCAATATTTCTGATACTACAATTATTATTGGTTATTTATTTCAGGACCAAACAGAATGTCAAAAATGTCACAAAATGTAATATCGACTAGACTACATTGAACTAAGTCGGTCCTTTTTGTAGATGGTTGATATAGGTACACAGGGTGGCTCAAAAAAGATGCAACCATCAATTTCATATTTTACTAGAAGAAATAAATGATGGTCGATTCAATTTTCGCATTTGAATGCAATTTCCAATTTCATGCATCGAATTCTGACGACTATCTCTCATGTACCATGTTCTATACCCAAACTATGTTTAAATAATTATCGGACGATGAACAATTAATTATTGAAAATATCAGTAACTGAGACCAATTTATTGCAAGAACAGAACAAGAAATCAATTCAAATTTTCGAAGCATTGAAAACAACGCAACCAAAAATCAAAATTCGTGTCCGAGCGTTTTCCTGTAAACATTTTGTGACATTTTTTGAAGTTTTTCAGGAAAAAATATTCATCTGATAGGAGGAATTCTAAATGAGTGCTTTCGCCAAAAATTAAAAAAATATGAGTATTATTTAATTCAATTTTTACTTGTAGAGAGGACAATTTAGATTATTATTATTGCATTTATAAAACATCCTGTAGAGTTCAAAACAATGTTGATTCGTGAACCTCACGATATTGTGCTGCAACCCCAACAAGATGTTGTCTATCTCTCATTAAAATGGAGCTTTTCCACACTACGATGACACCCGGTATATAAAAATGATAAATTTAGTAGTCAAAATAACAATTACCATGAATTCATAGCAGGACGGACTTTCATGAAACTATTTATAAACATCATAGAACATGAATCATAACTAACCTAGCCTACTTGGATTTTTGTGAGCACTGCGTAGGTGTTGTATGTAATAAAATTCCATAGATATCAAAATTCAATAACATTTTTTCGTAATTGCGCAACATCAAACCAAATCATATTCATTTCAAGGTAGTCTCGATCTATGAATTTGGAGAACTCTGGAAAACCTCCGTATTTTCCGAGGTATTTTCCTTCTCACCGTTTAAAATCAGTGATCGTTCAGCATTAGCTGAATTTCAGTAAGTTTTCATAGTTTCATGAATAAATTGGAAACTTGGTAGAAAATATACATATATTTCAATTCTATTCGGGGAATTTATCCAGCTCTTCAGAATACGTTAATCTTCATGATGAATTCTGAGAAAACTAAATAAATTTTAAGGGAATTTGCATTTTCCACGAATACATCTCCCATTTCATATCCAGGACACTAAGTTTCAATTTGAATAATACATAGTTTTGTTCGATTCTCGTAGTACCTATATCCCAAAATTTCAAATATAAAATATAAAAATGATGTAGAAATATCTGCTGCTTTAGGTAATAGGTATAAGTAGGTACTTATTACTTGAGAATAAGAGTTTTCTGAGACCGGCAATCACGAATTTCGAGTAGAATCAAGAAATTCAAGATGGCACATCCAAGATGACACCTCCAAGATGGCAGCTCTAAGATGACAGACCATTGTTTCATGCCTCGTCCGAGTCTCTTGAATATGAACAACTATAAGGAGTTTCCAATTCGGGGATTATGAATTTAAAGTCTCAAACAGGAGATTCAAGATGGCACCTCCAAGATGGCGCCTCCAAGATGGCAGCTCCAAGATGACAGACCATTGTTTCATGCCTCGTCCGAGTCTCTTGAATATGAACAACTATAAAGAGTTTCCAATTCGGGAATTATGAATTTGAAGTCTCAAACAGGAAATTCAAGATGGCACCTCCAAGATGGCGGATCCAAGATGGCAGTCAATTTGGTATTTCTTGCACGAGTCTCTTGGAAATGGACGAATCTCACTTCGAAATAAGATCGTATACGTCCGAAATGGTGGAAGATTTTGCTATTTCTTGTTTGGATCTTTCGAAAATAGACAAATAGGTGTTTTCAGAATTGAGAAAATCTAAAATTTTGCGACTAGAGCGCATATACTATACAGGGTGAGCAAGACTTTTTTCTCCATCATCTGAAATAACACATGGGCTTGAATTAAACCCAGAAGGTGAAGATCTTGTCTTGTATGATAATGCAGTTTGGGTATATTTTGCAGAGAAATGTAACGTATGACGAAATAAAATCGATTATCGTATACAAACTGGCGCCAATGGTGGGACAGCAGTGTCAAATCGGAATGCAAATATGCCAATAAAGTCTTGAAATTATGTCGACCATACCCATAAGTTTCTGGTCTGCAAGTCAAGTGTGTCGAGTTGCGTTTTTTTGCTACGAGAATACGAGAAAGTCTCGTTTTGTGCTATCTCCGAACGAGAAGTGGTAGGTATATCGTGTGCGATATGCCCATCTCCATATGGTAGGCATACAATCTAAAAGTGCAGTCGTCCTCTGGCAAAATTAAGACGCGCTCTTCCGAGTTATTATCAGCCATGCGAAATAATCAAAATAAGACATTTTTCCAGATTTCCAAAATAATTCTTGGACATCGTTCTAGTGAAGGTCTTATTAACGTTCCAGAGGACATCCTCTGGACATTCCAGAGAACGTTTCCGAGGATGTCCTATGCATGATCTCGGTACAAAAGGACGTTCATTGGATGATTTCCCAAAGAGCTCCAATGTATATTTTTGAGGGATATCCTTTTTTGGTGAGAAGTCGAAACATTTGTTCTTCCCACGGACGTACTATGGATTTCTGCGGTACCAAGAACGCATGTCTCATGGATGTCCCGAATGTTCCGGTGGGACGTCCTATGGACATCCATGTGACTTCAGTGTGCTATTAGGGACATACATACAGGTGAAGCTAAGGAAAGGGTGTTGAAAACAAATGATTCTGAGTCTGAGTCTCCTGCAATTACTCGTGAAAAACTGCCACTTCATACACTCGTCCTATCAATTACTGCTTTTTTATGTTGATTTTAAGAGACCATTATAGACATTTTGGAACCATTTGTCATGCATGCTGATGTTCAAATGGGGTCTGGCAACACCGCATGTACGGTGACAATATCTCGATGAGATTGGAGATGGGATCTACAATCCTTTTATTGATCATTAAAAAAAATTACGTGAGGTGCAGCCCACTTCCGAGTATTGAGTAGATGATGTCATCACATAAAATTTCATATACCTGCAAGTGATAATCAGTTTTTTTATTACTTCGGAACAGATTCTCCGCAACTGCTATTTTAAGAAATAATTGCCGGCGAGAAAAAAAAAAGAAAAAAAAAACAAGATTGATGAGATTGGTCGAAATTTCGAAGAAAACATCTGACGCCATCCATAACTTGTCTCATTCTTCGCATACCAAGCATTCACTTCCCCATTTACTTAATATCTTGTTTATAACGTTTTCAAGATTTGTTTGATGTCTCCCAGAGTTCACAATTATTTTTGAAGGTGGAATTATTTTCGACTAATGAAACGTAAATTTACTGCTCAATTATCAAAATAGTGTGAAAAAACAGATTTGTATTAATTTTTATACGAACAAAATTTTTAATGATATTGGTTTAACTTGGACTGCAAATGAAAAAAATTGTGTATTATAGTCTCCCATTTGAGAAAGTGTGAAGTTGAAAAATATGTCAAGATGGTAGAAAAAGAATGACTGCAGAAACATTGACTTACACACCTCAATTTGGAAATAATGATCGAAAATACCTCAAAAAATTGTCAAACCAATCAATTATTGGCCTTGATTTTCCCATAGACAGATGATAAAAAAAGATTGACTGTATACATTGACTTACATACCTTGAGAGGGAACCAATTTGGAAAATTCGAATGAAAAAATCGAATTTTCAAACCAATCAATTCTTCAACTCGTATGCTTATTCATTTCAACCAATTTTGGTGAATCAACCTACTGATCAAAACATAATAGGATATTATAGTTCATTCTCGACTTTTCCGAGTAACCAGCACTTCCAAATATTTCTTATACTCCATAACAAAATATCATGTAAATGTTGGAGACTTGGCAACATTGTGCTAAATGCTGAGAACTGACAAGACCGCGCCCACAATTCGTGCAATTCGTGTGCCGTGTTGTCACGTTAATATAATTAGTCAGTCAGTTTTTAATCGCGGGAAATTACCAGCGCCGTGATATTATTGATGATTTTAGTACCTTAAAATCGACCGTAAAATTCTAAAAAAAATATGAAATTGGAAGGTATTTGAGTGATGATTCTATTTAACAAACTCGCCTATTCCGAAAAGTTGTAATCTTCCTGGTTTTTCAGATTCCCTATTCCTGTATAAACCGAAAACGGCGAGAATGTGATTTCGAAACTGATAAGGGCGACTGCCCATCACATGTTCTTCTGACCGTCCCATCGAAATGAATGCTGCAATCGCCATCAACTTTCGATTGCTGCTAGTAGCTCACGTGATCTCTTTGTTTCATCAATCTCTCGGTAAGTGTTTTTTTTTGTAAAAGCTGATCATCCTCAGAAAACATTCTAAACTATCATTGCATTATACGAAACAAAATATATGGAGCAGGCCCCGTAAGTACTTCTTCAATCAATACACGTGTCCAATCAACCGCGATAAGTTTTTTGATATTTATATCATTATGATAATTAATAGTTGATTTTTAAGGTGCGAATCTCTGCCTTATTATTTATTGTCGTCGTTCAATCATCGAATAATCATACGAATACAACTCTTGATACTATGTTACCTGTTAATTTTCGTCAATTGACATTCTCCAGCTTGCTGCTTCAATTTCGCTAACGAAATTGTTCCAAAACTACCCGCCTACGGCTCGATAGTTTTGATAAACAATTTAGTTTACGGAATTACTAGGGAACTAGACAATACTTGTGGTATTACATGATGATAAAACTGTATATTCCACGTTTGCTTTGGTAGATCAATATAACGACGATTCCTCGTATGGGCCAACAATTATGGATTGGTCCTCGTATGTCGGTATAATTAAAAAATGTTTGCGCTACTATGTCGTCGAGCAACATTGTAATTCAAGTGATTACAGGTGCTTGATGATTTATTTCTAGGTATAGTATAGTTGGTAACCTTCCAAAACAGATTGGATGTAGATCTAGAAATTAAGAAATAGAGGAGACGTGACTGATTAAGTATGATTGAGTGCAAGCATAATGTAATGCATAAATTTATGGATCGAGAACCAGATAAATAATGAAAAAGTATACAGGGTGTCACGAAATTACCGTGCAATATTTCAACAGCAAGAAAAATGTAATCTTTTAACGGGATTACAAAAATTCTTGAACAAGACCACTACGCAAATAATACATATATATCGGCCTAGTAACGTTGATAACTATTATATGCCAATGAAATCTCGGTTTTGCTAACAATGTTCACTGACGTCTTCAATATCATTTCACCGAAAAACAATAATAATTTATTATTGTCAAGTACCGTACACCACATTTTGGTAAACTAATGTTACAATTGCTGGTGAATACTTTTACAAGAGAGAAACTATCAATATATTCAAGACTATGTTCATGTGTTTATGGAACGCCGTTTTACTTTTTATTACCAATTCGTTGTAAATTATAAATCAAACATTTAAAATGTTTCATATTTATTCCCGGTGCAATTAAAACTATTGTTGATTTAATATTGTTCATTATTTTGTTAGATGCACACAAGAGTTGCAAGAGTTGCATTGGTTTATAAATAATTTCCACCAAACATTTAAATACCTATAATTCTGAGGACCACCATCAAAATAGCATCAATCATAATAATTCATGTAACATTTGTATTCATCAATCGAAAAAATTTGTTTTCAGAATTAAAATGATTGTTGAATTTAATTGTTTGACACTTTATATGTTGTCCACAAAAAATGTTACTCGTTTGTCGTTTATATTTCAGTCACGAATAAAATTGTTTGATGATTTTTTACAACAATCGTTTCAAATCGTTCATTTATTTAAAACGATTGTTGCAAATATATCATCAATCGTTTAAATTAATGTAACATTTTAATTCATCAATCAAAAGAATACATACCTTCGAAGTTGTGCAACTGAATGGATGGAAGAATTGAATTGTTTGTTGTGAATAGAAATTTCTGAATTTAAGTGATTGTTGGAATTATACCAACAATCGTAAAAATAGAGAACAATTAAATTCATCAATCTTCAAAATTGAACAATTTTTTGATTGTTGAATATTACTGAGCCTATTATTATGAATGATTTGAAATGTTTGATGAAAAATATTCGTCAAACATTTTATTTCGTTCAAAAACAATCATCAATCGTATAAATTCATGTAACATAATAATTCATCCATAAGAAAGACCAGCAATAGAGTTGATGATCGAATTAAATTGTTTGAATTTATTTGTTTGAATTCATTTGTTTGACAATAATTACTTGAACATCAAATTAGTGAATTAAATTGTTTGAATTTATTTGTTTGATGATTATTACATGAATACCATTTATAGATTGGTGAATTAAATTGTTTGAATTGTTTTGTTGGAATTTATTTGTTTGATGATAATTTCATGCACCATATAGATTGGTGAATTAAATTGTTTGAATTGTTTTGCTTGAATTGTTTTGTTTCAATTTATTTGTTTGATGATAATTTTATGCACCATATAGATTGGTGAATTAAATTGTTTGAATTGTTTTGATTGAATTGTTTTGTTTGAATTGTTTTGTTTGATGATAATAACAATTCAGTTCTGCGCGCGCAACTAGAAGGTGGCGCCTGGGCACTCCTGGCCAATGTAAAACGGAGAAGTAAACTAAGTTTTGGCAACAGTGTATTTGCTTTCATTTGTCATTTGTATTTTGTTTACGTTTTTATATAATTTCCAATCATCAATAACCTAAAACAAAATAATCTTCGGAAATCTGAATGTTCTTCCAGTTTTCGAACTGTGAGGTAGTTATTTCTATTTCCAAGCCGAATAGCAAATAAACAAAATAGTTGAAATGATATAGATAAAGGATTGATCTGAGGTAATAAAACTGCCCTTTGGATGTTCATTTCTCCTGGATTTTTGACAAAATTTCTCTTATGGCTGAAATGAGGAGAAAAATGTTCAATATACTGCTCAAAATTGGGAAACACATAACGCAGTAGGTCATCTAGGTATGTTTGTGAAGAATCTTTTTGGTTATGACAGCTTGTAGGTTCTGATTTTAGGGCTAGCAAAACGGTTCACTATAAATATATTATATATATGGAAAAGACAGCAATACTTCTAGTGGACAGTTCAAAAACATGACAAGTGAGCTAAGGAAGAAAATAAATATGTTCATGATGGAACACTGCAGCCAGCACAGGTTTTATCCTATTCAACACCTAACTCAGCACTTCTTATGTACATACAGAAATGCTGATTGTTATTTCAGCAATGCCAATGCATAGTACTTCCATAGAAATGACTATTTAGAGGCCAAGCATAAGGTTCAAGGATTAAAAGGTTAATTCAACAGTTTAGTTTCCTGATACCTATTTTGTAATTCTCAGCTACTTATTAATATTTTCAAGTCAAATAGCAGAGTTACTTTTATAGCCTTGCTTATGGCTAAAGGGTAATGGGAAACTATCTTGATTTTAGAGCTATCAAAAAGGATTTACAATGAATATAATTATAATATCTATACCAAAGGCCACATTACAACTAGTGAAGAGTATGGAAACACTACATGATATTATGACAACACAAATGAGTGGGCCTCCAAGTGATCTCAAAAAGGAAATATGTTCATGATGGAACACTTGTCTAACCCTTATTATAGACATACTGATTCATAAATATAATAGGCACCATTATTTTTCCTCAATAAAAACATTCTAGTGTTGCATTTTTTGATGTCTTTGTGGTCTTATTGTTTGTTACTTATATTTTCACTGGGTTTTTCATAATTTATCTATTTGCACAATCTTCAGCAATTAGCTTTATCATTGAGATAAGTAGAACACTTTTTTTTTGTGAAAAAAAAAGAAAGATTAATTATTTTGATGGGTATACCTAACTGATGGAATATGTGGAATTATTCATTAGATACCCTGTGAAAATATGACCAATATTATCTAATCATAAAAACAAATAGTTTCCAACATATTTATACTATAGATTTTTTTTATAATATAATTTACTATAATAATTCCAAGGTAAGTATCAATGTTTTACATTGTAATATTCTTGCACCTTCACATGAAATTTGACCAAAGATATTTCATTAGGTTACCAAGTTACTCCTTTGGAAAATTTTCAGGGTTTGTAGGTCTCCCTCTTAGTTTATCAATCCTCATTATCAGAATTTCCAAATCAAAGGCAGAATTCAGGATTTCTTGGTTCTGCTTTGAGTACCTAAAATCAACTCTAATTAACTTTAAAATTAATACAATTCCAATTTATCTATTTCACCTGTGGCAATAATTAATAGGCTTCAGTTGCGAAAAGAGGCATGACAGTCTCCGATCTGAGAATTGAGTTAAGTAGGTACCTATGTTGTTGAATTTATTCTCAATGTTCTAGTATATGTATTGATTAACACCCTGTATAGATATGGATCTAGAATGCTCCTGTATATTCAACTGTTAGTTGTTAATTACGAATGTGTCAGATATTCAATTTGACAATATATTATTTTCTATCATTATTATTTAGTGAATTCATCATTCACTGTATTAAATACTGTTGCTGAAAACCGTGTCTCAGTGATCCTCGCAACAGGTTATGGGCCCAGATACGACCTGTAGATACGGCAGATAAGAAAGAGTAGAGTCAAAATAAGTATCACACCTTCTACTAGTACTTGCAACACGATACAAAAATGGTAGATAAAATAGAAGTGACCAATATTAATAAGTTCGACGGTCAGAACTTCTCGCAATGGAAATTCCAATTGAAATGTGCTCTAAGAGCAAAGGGATTTTTTGGAATAGCGGACGGTACGGTGAAATGTCCAGCTTCCCCCGCTGACACTGGAAACCTGGTCGAAGAAGGATGCACAAGCAATGTTCCTGATAACAGCTGCCATGGATCTAGCCCAAATCACTCTAGTTGAAAGCTGCAACTCGTCAAAAGAAATGCTAGATCGGCTCAACTCGATTTACGAGCAGAAATCAGAAACTAACAAGATGCTAGTGCACGAAAGATTTCACCAGTATAAAATGAACCCCAATGATTCAGTAGCCCAACATGTTTCAAAAGTAGAAAATCTTGCCAGACAAGTTAAGGAATGTGGAGAAACTATCAGTGACACGGCTATCATGACTAAAATTTTGAGCACTTTGCCTATGAAGTACAGAAATGTTCGACAGGCCTGGTTGTCACTCGACGAAGGTAAACAGACAATCCACAATCTAACAGCTCGTCTTCTTGACGAAGAAGCATGTTTGACTTCCTACGAAGAAACAGAAACAGCTCTAGCAGCAGTATCGTTGCACAGCAAACCTAACAAGAGTACAAATCAAGAGACACAACAACGAAACAACTTTTACTGCTACAATTGTCGCAGAAAAGGTCATTTGTCTAAGAATTGCAGATCACCAAAAAGGAACCGAAGTAATCAGAACAACACGAGATCTAGGACTTCAAATAACTCAGTCAACTTCAATGGTAGTGCCAACAATAGTAACGAAACGGCATTCAACGTTGAAGAGGACACTGAAATGCACTTTGGTGATGACTGTTGGATTCTCGATAGTGGTGCATCCACTCATATGTGTCACCGAAAAGAATATTTTTCGACTCTTGTTGAAGAAAACGATAGAACAGTGATTCTGGGCAACAATCAATCCTTAATTGTTAGAGGAAAAGGTACTGTGAAAATTCAGAAGCTCATTGATGGTGAATGGTTCAACTCAACAATAAATGATGTACTTTATATACCAGAACTACGCAAGAATTTGTTCTCGGAAGGAGTTGTTACCATCAAAGGCATGAAGATCGTCAAAGAAAGTAATGAAGCACGAATATTCCATGAAAATAAACTGGTAGCTTGTGCTATAAGGGAACACAACAACCTGTATAAACTTTTATTTCGTACAGTCATTCTAAATGTCAATGTTGTCAGCAAAGACAGTTTGAAAATTTGGCATGAACGTCTTGGTCATATTAATACCAAATCCATCCGAGAAATGGTATCAAGAGGATTAGTTGAAGGTGTCGATTTCAGTGACGTGGATGACTTCTTCTGTGAAGGTTGTGCATACGGCAAACAGCATAAAATACCATTCAAGAAGATATCTCATCCAAAGATGAAACTTGGTGAGCGCATCTTCAGCGACCTATGTGGACCCATGGCAGTAGCTTCTGTACAAGGCTCGAAATACTTTTTGTCTTTTAAAGATGATTGTTCCGGCTACCGTATGGCTTACTTCGTGAAACACAAATCCGATGTTCTCAGGGCCGGCTCTACAGATTTGTCTGCTAGTGTGCAAATTCCAGAGTTGCGCCCCTATTGGAGTTTATTGAATTAACAAACTGAAAGCTGTTGCAACAAAATATAAAATCAAACTATTTGATGTTTTCAACAGTTTTATTTTCAAAAATGAATACGTTTATGTATAATGAAAATTCGATTTAACAAATCATTAATATATATAAAAATAAAAATAAATTCTGAAATAAACAACCAGAGCCGAGAACGCACTCTAGAAATGAATTCATATTTTGCAATTCACCAAAATGGGACTTTACTATCTCTAATTAAATCGCTTATATCCAAAGTATCTAATAAGTTTGATTCTATTGATGCATGTATAGTTGCTAAACTAGACAATTTTCCTTAGGACATTGTCGACCTCAAATATATTTTTATTATCTTCAATTTCGCAGAAGATCTATCTCCTGTTGTAATAGATACTGGCAGTGTTAGCAAAATTCTCAAAGCTACCGTGAAATTTGAAAACAAATGAACTAAATCATTCGTGAAGAGCTAGTACATTACAGCCTCTTTTTGTTTTGTGCTCCAGATAATTTTTTAGATTTCCTCTCCTATAATTCATAGAATTCATGATAAAATTGACTACGCAAATGAAATATTTCCAGTCACTATACTTAATTTTATATTTCCACTCCTAGTTTTTCATTTTTTTTTCTTTAATGAAACACAAACACTGGAGACCATGGAACGAACTGGAACACTGAAGTAGATTAAAAGAAAATGTCAATGACAATATTCCATGAACTTTGTCCAATATACCACCCCACTCAAACCCCTTCATCAAATTATCTATGTGTGAAAAATACGCCGACTATAAAATAAAAATAACCTATTGCCGCTGGGCGCCCTGGGCGGCTTTCAATGGCGAATTGCGAATTGTTGAGATCATACGTTGTTTGCCGTCACCGGCTTCCTGTAAAGTGAGCAAAAATATTTGGCCAATTCGGGACTGCATCGAACGCATTATGGAATCGTGAAACTTTGTTTTTTACGCTCCTGTCCCGACCCCCTTTGCCTTTCGGCGGCATGTTCTGATGTTTGGAATGGAACTAGTCGATTCTTCGATGAATATTTTAATTTGGATGTAGGAATTTTTCTATCGTTTTCCCTTACGTTTGGCGCCCCTTTCTGGCTTGATGGTGTGCTGTGCACACCTCGCACACCCGCTAGAGACGGCCCTGGATGTTCTAGAATGCTTCATTGCATTTTGCAATAAGGTAAATAATAAATTTGGTAGTTCAATCAAAGTGCTACACGTTGATAATGGCACCGAATACTGTAACAAGAACCTGAAGGATTATCTATGTGCCCAAGGAATTGAGATGGAGAACACTGCACCATATACGCCTCAGCAGAATGGCAGAGCAGAAAGGGACAACCGTACAATCATCGAAAGTGCTCGTTCGATGCTCTACAGCGCGGGAATGCCAAAATACCTCTGGGCGGAAGCAGTGAATACAGCAATTTACATACTAAACCGAACTCCAACATCTCAGACTCCTGGTTCCACCCCGTATGAAGTATGGACCAGTAAGAAACCCATTCTTGGACACATTAGAACATTCGGAAGTGAGGCCTTTGTACATATACCTGACGAGAAACGCACAAAGCTTGATGCGAAAAGCAAGAAACTTTATCTTGTTGGTTACGACAATAACTCAACAAACTATAGGTTATATGAACCATCCACAAGAAAGATTCTAGTCTCCAGGAATGTGATATTCAACGAAAACATGAAAGGCTTCGAAGACAGACCAAACACTGTTCCAGTACCCAGCCAACCATGAGATGTATAAGTGATGTATACGCTACATCACTTTGTGACATGCGATATCGCATTTGAAGTCACAAACATGCTACCGATACAACGTGGCGATGTGAAAATGTCCGACTCAAGCAACATCACTGTGACGTCGTTCAGACATGAAATGCGACATCACATGCAAAATCACCACCAGGTCACATACAAGTGTACATTTCATATTACAAATACATCACACTGCGACATCGATGATGTGGTCGCCGTACCTGCTGTGATATTCGTGGGATATATAATAATAATAATCATTCAACTTTACGAAGAAAATGTTTATTTTCCGAAAGTAAAAACAGATGATACAAAACTTATGACAATCACCCTAATTAGTAATCTTGAAGTAAAACATGACACATATATATAGCAATACAATACAAATACACATTATTCATAAATGATACATATCAAATACACTTACATTATCTTGGGATCTTTCATCCACCTTGTTTTAGATTGCAATAGTCCTATCTCAGAGGTAATCACAATATTACCTATTGTGATTGAACTCACGACCGTCGTTCTTAAATGATTGTATACCTCCAATTTGAAACTGCTATAATAATATGTGTGCTATAAATCATCTCAGATATTTCAACAGAGAATTTGGAAGGAAATAGTCTGTACGGAGTCGGACTCATTCACTGACTGACATGGCCATGCACAGCTCAACATGGCGTCTGGCGTGTGCGTTCGTTTTGCGCATGTCTGCGTCACACTCACAGGTCACAAAGATATCTCATGAGGATATCAATGTGAATTATTTAGTTAACGTCGAAGAGATGTAGTTTGAAGAAGTCTCTGCCACATTACATAGTTTCCTGGTCGCGATGTCACCTTGCGACGTTGATATCGAATCTACGTCGATAAGATGTGTTAACGAGATATTGCATTCATGATGCAAGGTTGTTACATCACACAGATGTTGATGTCACACGATGGTTGGCTGGGTAGCAGTTGACGCTGAGAATGATGATGATGTTACAGCTTCACCTAGACTTATAGAACAAGTGGAGGATGAAAACAAAGGTGAACAACCCAAAATTGAAAAAGATAATGGAGGACAGCAAGAGGAAGAGTTCAATGGACGACGATCTCGAAGAAATATTCATCCACCAGCAAGGTTTGACGAATTTGAACTCAACCTAGTTGAAGTTGATATACCTACTACATATAAAGAAGCATTGACTTCAAGAGACTCAGAAGAGTGGAAACAAGCAATCTCTGATGAACTGACAGCTCTAGAGAAGAATAACACTTGGGAGCAAGCTGAACTTCCACCAGGAAAGAAGCCAGTTCACTCCAAGTGGGTATTCAGAGTTAAAAGAAACCCTGATGGTTCTATAATTCGCTACAAAGCGCGACTAGTAGCAAAAGGATTTTCTCAGACCAAAGGTGTAGATTATTCAGAGATATTCTCACCAACAACCAGGTATGACTCGATACGAGTTTTGCTAGCTATTGCAGTAGAAAACAATTTAGATATGATGCAGTTTGACGTTAAGACGGCATTTCTTAATGGCAACCTTGAGGAAGTCATTTACCTAAAACTTCCTACTGATATGGAAGATGATGCAGTATACAAGCTCAAGAAGTCGTTGTATGGATTAAAGCAAGCCCCAAGATGCTGGAATAAGAAATTCAACGATTTTCTGAGTAATTTTGGGTTTATCCAATCAGAAGCTGATAAATGCGTTTATCGATGTCATGTTAATGATGAAAATGTTTTACTGGTGATCTACGTAGATGATGGATTGATTTTTTCCTCAAGTAAAGAAGCAATACAAACTGTTTTATCCGAACTACAAAGTACATTTGAAATAACTACGAGTGAACCGAACTATTATGTGGGATTAGAAATTCAACGGAACAAGTTCGACAATTCCATCTTCATTAGTCAGTCTAGTTATATTAGACAACTAATAAGTCGTTTTTCACTAGAAGATGCAAATCCTGTTAGTACCCCCTTGGATCCACATAGCAACTTATCCATAGAAACTGGGCCATATCTCGATGAAAGCGAAGTTCCCTATCGACAAGCAGTTGGATCTCTTATGTTTGCAGCAATAGTAAGCAGACCAGACATAATACATGCAGTGGGAGTTGTGAGTCGTTATCTCATTAAACATACCAACGCTCACTGGAATGCAGTCAAGAGAATCATAAGATATCTAAAAGGAACAGCAGATTATGGCATCAGATATCAGAAAACATCCAGTATATCACTGTTGACTGGATATTCAGACTCAGATTATGCTGGTGATTCAGAAACTAGACGCTCAACTACTGGTTATGTATTCAAAATCAGTAGTGGACCTGTTACTTGGGCCAGCAGACGACAAAATAGTGTTACACTATCAACAACCGAATCTGAATATGTGGCTGCATCGAATGCTGCCAGAGAAGCAATCTGGCTGCAACAACTATTGAAAGACATCGAGCAGCACATAACCAAACCGACGGTACTATACATCGACAACCAGAGTGCAATTAGACTAATCAAGAATCCTGAATTCCATAGTAGAACGAAACATGTCGACGTTCGTCTTCATTTCATCCGGGAGAAATATGAAGAAGGAAGTATATTCCCGGAATACATATCTACAACAGAACAGCAGGCTGATATGTTCACAAAACCATTGTGTACAAAGACTTTTCAGTATCTGCTGGACATTTTAGGGATTAAAAAAAAAAAAAAAAACTTTGATATACAGGGAATAACTAAAACATTTAGAAAGTGGGAGTGTTGAATTTATTCTCAATGTTCTAGTATATGTATTGATTAACACCCTGTATAGATATGGATCTAGAATGCTCCTGTATATTCAACTGTTAGTTGTTAATTACGAATGTGTCAGATATTCAATTTGACAATATATTATTTTCTATCATTATTATTTAGTGAATTCATCATTCACTGTATTAATACTGTTGCTGAAAACCGTGTCTCAGTGATCCTCGCAACATATGTTCAATGCATTTTGCCCAGCCTTCTTCTTCAACTGTGGTTTGTTTTACTCACATCATTGAGAATTCTGATGGAACCTGGGAGAGATAAATAAGGTATATACATAATTAACATAATTTTATTCTAGCTGATCGATTTTCAAGTTAGTTTTGATTTCTGTGTGTTATTTCTACTAACTGGATATCAGGCAAGTATATAGGTACAGCATTCCTTTCTTGGATTGTCTTGGAACAAACGTTCTTCGAGACTTTTGAATCATGGTGAATAATCCAAATGCAAGCAATTTTGATGTGTGCAAATTAAACTGATTAATGAGATTTTGAAATAATTGTCGATTCATATTTTCACTTCACAATTTTTAAAAAAAAGAGGCAAACTCGCAAGTAAAGAGAATTAATTTTTGACGCAAGTGCTAGATAGTCAAACGTCAATCGTCAAACTGTCACGCTCGTGAACCTGAAGACTCTCTCACCAGTTATGGAACTAGAAGCATGCAGCTGTGCTGCTTGTGTAATATTGTTGTTGTGGGTGCATTTTTCATTGTAACATTTTGTCATGCGCATGAAACGAAGAAACCATCAAACTGTTGCAAAATTCCGCTGGAATGTTGATGGGAATCCATCAAATTGTTGTAATTAAATGCGCACTTTCAAATCGCTTTTTGAGAATTCAGCGGTTTGGAGTAGATTGACATGACAATTATTGACACATCTTAGTATTGTTTTTTGTTTTTCTTTGATAGAAAACAATGATTATTGAGGATTTTTGAGAGATTTTAGAGAATAGAGTGTGTCAATCAGTGAAATTGTATCAGCCTCTTTTGATTCTCACGATACATGTTTACTGACACACAAAAAAGCGCATCCAGAGCTATATTCTTTTTACCTTCTAATTACATTCTCACTACTGAGATCAATTGAGTAAGAAGGAGGTGAGATGGATCAGAGTTGTCGATTGAATAAAAAGAACATACTTTTATCTGTCAGGAAGGGCAAGGGAAGAAAACATAACCTAACATGATTCAACCAAAATGTAAAATGATCGAGGAAATTAATGAAGAGCATAGAAATATTATTGTAGTGAGTATTCAAAGGATTTAACCTGTGGACTGTAACTTCAAAGCTGAAAGTTCGACAAAATGAAAATATTGTCACAACAAAAGAGCTGTGGTTTCCCCCCATGTCACAATATAGTAGAGTGGTTATCCCATCCATATCGATTTATAAGGGGTTATGCTTGGCTTAATAGTTTGCGAGAGGTAATAAGATTCAAATAGGCACTAATAGTTTAGGGGTATCTGGAAGTATGAGATTATATTCAAACATAACAATATTTATTATAGCATGAAACATTATGGGTGAAGTGATTATAAATATGAATAAACAACAATGAATATGAAGACTGAATAACAACCTACATTATAACGACCATTACGACGCGCTCTTGTCAAGTCAAGAGTAGCCCCAGACCAGACTTACTTCGGAACCCTCACATCCAATATTTATATATACATCATTTTATTAGATTTGCACGTTTCTCATGAGAGTTCCTTGGTCAGTTTTCATAGTTCAATGTCAATTGATGATTTGAATAATTTTATGTTTATAAAACCCTCATGACAAATTACTAATATACTGTATGTTCTACTCGTGACAATATAACCTCACAATTTTCAGCACAGAACCACAGAATTACTAGAATTAATCCAGTCTCACCTTTTTCTCACTACAACACCAGATGAATAGCAAGCTCAGTTGGGGTGAGAGGAAAGAAATAGTCTCAATAAGTTCTTAAGACAACTCACATCAGACTAAGCCAAATGAAACATGTTATACAACTGAGCTATTGAGCTGCACTGAGAATCTTATGGTCAATCTCAGTCAAAGTTGGTAAAAAGAATATTATTTATAAGTGCTCACTTTCTTCGATGGAATGGAAAACATGGTTGTCGATGTGATAAACAAGCCAATACACGATAATTTTTCTTTTTTTATAGTAATAGTAGAGGATCCGAAGTAAGGTCGACCTTCATCAAATCGTGGAAAGAAATTCTGAATTGAGAAAACCCAATCACGATTCTGAGAATATTCCTTTTCAAGAAAGAATTTAGTCGACACAAGTGGGGTACGTAGTTTTTGAAAGGTATCAGATTAGTATAGATGTAGTTTTCATAAGGTATTAGTTTATTTAGAGGTCAGATAATTTATACGACGCTATAAAAGCAGATTATATTTTATCATTGCTCATGTAAGATGGAAGTAGAGGCCATGGAACCATATCATGAGTATATTTTTATATTTAAACTATCATTGGGCACCAAGGATGTGTATACGACGCTATGAAAGTTCGGAGAACTAGAGATTTTTCCCACAAACTACGTACTTAGCCCACTCGACTGTCTTGGTTTTTCCACACAGTCGAGTGAGCTAGGTACGTAGTTCATGAGAAAAAAATCAAGACACTCGAGTGTGCTTTTTTTACTTTCTTTTGTTTTTTGTTTTGTTTTCTATTGGCAAGTGATTATTTAGGAACTTGTGAATTTTTTAGTTTTTTCATCGTATCTCCAGAACTATTGAATTCAGAGAAAAATGTTATACGGATTTTTTGTAGATTTCATCAAAAGGAATAATTTTGGTTCCATAACATTTTTAGATATTTTCAGTTGTTTTCGAGATATTTGGAATTATCTGAGAATAAAATGTTCAACACTTTTGTTCCATCTTCCAATCAACAAAATGAAAAAATATTCCATGCCTCAGTGGAGGTAGATGATCTTCATCTATCGATAATCTATGTTTTTCAATATATCTTCATAGTACCCTATGGGTCGTTAAAATTTTTTTTTTCATATTTTTCACTTTATTTCCTGTACTATTGGGTTTACAGAAAAAATTATGGAAAATGATTTGTAGGGAATGTTCCAGTGGATAACATTGCACTCCTGATAATTTTCGATTTTTCCATTTGTTTTCGATATATATTGAATTAAAAGGATTTCAAATTTTGATGTTTTGCTTTTCATTTGTTTTTCCAGTTTCCGATGGATGCACGAAAAAATGATTGAATGATAATTTGTTGCGTCATCAAAGAGGCATACGGTGCATTTCTCAAATTTGGATTTAGTCTATTTGTTCACGAGATATGTCGTTTTAAAGCGAACCGTGTTTTTCGGAAAATCTCCTTGAAAAGCCCACTTGGAATTTTCCGACCCTGCTCAATTTCAATAGGCTTCGTCTCTTCCTGATAGAGGTTTTTTTCACAAAAAATGAAATCGATCGGACCACTTTTGCGATTTGTAGAGTGGTTACAAGGAACTTCCGGTGAAAAATCGAAAAAACCCGGAAAAACCACCTTAGAGTTTTCCGATTTCCTTCATATTTTAATGACATAATATTGTTTTGAGTACAATAAGATGGCAAAATTTCAAGTCGATATGTCAAAGGGTTCCGGAGATATATCGATTTATGATTAACACAGAGTACAGACAGACAGACAGACAGACCACACACAAAAACCAAAGTTGCTCAAAATTCGATGGGGATCATTTTCTCCAAAGCAACTATACCTCTATCTCGCTTAGTTTCCGAGATAGCATTTTTGGCACGGCCGTAGTATACTCCACTATGTATAGCGTCGTATAACAAGTGGGGTACGTAGTTTTTGAAAGGTATCAGATTAGTATAGATGTAGTTTTCATTAGGTATTAGATTAGTATAGAGGTCAGATAATTTATACGACGCTATAAAAGCAGATGATATTTTATCATTGCTCATGTAAGATGGAAGTAGAGGCCATGGCACCATATCATGAGCATATTTTTATATTGAAACTATCATTGGGCACCAAAGATGTGTATACGACGCTATGAAAGTTCAGAGAACTGGAGATTTTTCCCACAAACTACGTACTTAGCCCACTCGACTGTCTTGGTTTTTCCAGACAGTCGAGTGAGCTAGGTACGTAGTTCATGAGATAAAAATCAAGACAGTGGAGTGTGCTTTTTTCACTTTCTTTTGTTTTTTGTTTTGTTTTCTATTGGCAAGTGATTATCTAGGAACTTGTAAATATTTTTAGTTTTTTCATCGTATCTCCCGAACTATTGAATTCAGAGAAAAATGTTATTTGAATTTTTTGTACATTTTATCAAGAGGAATAATTTTGGTTCAATAACATTTTCAGATATTTTCAGTTGTTTTCGAGATATTTGGAATTATCTGAGAATAAAATTATCAACATTTTTGTTCCATCTTCCAATCAACAAAATGAAGAAATATTTCATGGTTCAGTGGAAGTCGATGAGCTTCATCTATCGATAATCTTTGTTTTTCAATATATCTTCATAGTACCCTATGGGTCGTTAAATTTTTTTTTTTCATATTTTTCACTTTATTGCCTGTACTATTGGGTTTACAGAAAAAATTGTGCGAAATAATTTGTAGGAAATGTTTCAGTGGATAACTTTTCACTCCTGATAAATTTCGATTTTTCCATTTGTTTTCGATATATATTGAATTGAAAGGATTTCAAATTTTGATGTTTTGATTTTCATTTGTTTTTCCATTTTCCGTTAGATGCACAAAAAAAATGGTCGAATAATAATTTGTTGCGTCATCAAAGAGGCATACGGTGCATTTTTCAAATTTGGATTTAGTCTATTGGTTCAGGAGATATGTCGTTTTAAAGTGAACCGTGTTTTTCGGAAAATCTCCTTGAAAAACCCACTTGGAATTTCCCGACCCTGCTCAATTTCAATAGGCTTCGTCTCTTCCTGATAGAGGTTTTTTTCACAAAAAATGAAATCGATCGGACCACTTTTGCGATTTGTAGAGTGATTACAAGGAACTTCCGGTGAAAAATCGAAAAAACCCGGAAAAACCACCTTAGAGTTTTCCGATTTCCTTCATATTTTAATGACATAATATTGTTTTGAGTACAATAAGATGGCAAAATTTCAAGTCGATATGTCAAAGGGTTCCGGAGATATATCGATTTATGATTAACACAGAGTACAGACAGACAGACAGACAGACCACACACAAAAACCAAAGTTGCTCAAAATTCGATGGGGATCATTTTCTCCAAAGCAACTATACCTCTATCTCGCTTAGTTTCCGAGATAGCATTTTTGGCACGGCCGTAGTATACTCCACTATGTATAGCGTCGTATAACAAGCAGTTACCTGGACATGGTTTATTATTTGTTAATTTGTTGCATGTTTGTTGCGCAATAGACGTTTCTCAACACGCAGGCGCTTCTGGGATTGTTCTGATCTGATTGGTCTAAAGGAATCGCCTATGCATATGTTTGGGACGAAATTTTCACAAGAGTAACAAAATGGAGACAATTAATTAGTCATCTTGTTAAAAAAAATGAGAACATTACCACTCCTAAGAGTGTTATGAAAAATATGTCAGGGGGTGATGGTGGTTTCAACCCTTATACAATATCTTTCATGATTCGTCGATTACTGAAAGAAGAGTTATTATCATCTAAAATGAACTACTGTCAAATTTCGTACAATTTGTTTCACTCATTTTCGAACAGTATACAAAAAGGTGTTTTTTATGTAAACTTTGAACTCGTCTCACGGACAAACGGTACATTTCTATATATAAATGAGTTAAGTCCAATAGACTTATTTTGAACTGAATTACACATGGTAGCTCCGTTTCCCAGCAATTTCGAATAAATACAAACATGAAAGGTAGGTATACGATTCCAATAACGATATGAGTTGAAGTTATTTTTCAGAGAATAACTTTTCTTCAACGTTACCATGTGCCATTAAGCCAATTGGTAGGCACCTGTTCGAGAATATTTAGTGATATACTCTGTATATTCTGTATAGTTATCACCACGTATAGTTGTTTAACTTGGGACAGTTAGTTGTCAATATTATTGAAAATAGAGTAAAGTCAGTCAAAAGCAGAGTCGTTTTAATGCAAAAATCTGACTAATTATAAGCCACATCTAAGTTTGTTAATCTGTGGCCAAACTATTAGCCAAAGCAGCACCTAATTCCTGTTCATTTACCTGCCGTGTTTGAAGTTTCCTTTAAAAGGCAGAATACATTCTATACGAATTCCATTTGAGTTTTCAAATTCGAATTTGAATTGACAATTTCTTGACTTGACAACACCACACGCGTGAATCCGTTTTGCCCAAACATATGCATAGGCGATTCCTTTAGACCAATCAGAACAATCCGAGAAGCGCCTGCGTGGTGAGAAACGTCTAATACGCAACAAACATGCAACAAATTAACAAATAATAAACCATGTCCAGGTAACTGCTTGTGTCGACTAAATTCTTTCTTGAAAAGGAATATTCTCAGAATCGTGATTGGGTTTTCTCAATTCGAATTTCTTTCCACGATTTGATGAAGGTCGACCTTACTTCGGATCCTCTACTATTACTATAAAAAAAGAAAAAATATCGTGTATTGGCTTGTTTATCACATCGACAACCATGTTTTCCATTCCATCGAAGAAAGTGAGCACTTATAGATGCGCTTTTTTGTGTGTCAGTAAACATGTATCTTGAGAATCAAAAGAGGCTGATACAATTTTATTGATTGACACACTCAATTCTCTAAAATCTCTCAAAAATCCTCAATAATCATTGTTTTCTATCAAAGAAAAACAAAAAACAATACTAAGATGTGTCAATAATTGTCATGTCAATCTACTCCAAACCGCTGGATTCTCAAAAAGCGATTTGAAAGTGCGCATTTAATTACAACAATTTGATGGATTTCCATCAACATTCCAGCGGAATTTTGCAACAGTTTGATGGTTTCTTCGATTCATGCGCATGACAAAATGTTACAATGAAAAATGCACCCATAACAACAATATTACACAAGCGCTGCATGCTTCTAGTTCCATAACTGGTGAGAGAGTCTTCAGGTTCACGAGCGTGACAGTTTGACGATTGACGTTTGACTATCTAGCACTTGCGTCAAAAATTAATTCTCTTTACTTGCGAGTTTGCCTCTTTTTTTTAAAAATTGTGAAGTGAAAATATGAATCGACAATTATTTCAAAATCTCATTAATCAGTTTAATTTGCACACATCAAAATTGCTTGCATTTGGATTATTCACCATGATTCAAAAGTCTCGAAGAACGTTTGTTCCAAGACAATCCAAGAAAGGAATGCTGTACCTATATACTTGCCTGATATCCAGTTAGTAGAAATAACACACAGAAATCAAAACTAACTTGAAAATCGATCAGCTAGAATAAAATTATGTTAATTATGTATATATACCTTATTTATCTCTCCAGGTTCCATCAGAATTCTCAATCAGATGTAAGTAAAACAAACCACAGTTGAAGAAGAAGGCTGGGCAAAATGCATTGAACATAGGTACCTACTTAACTCAATTCTCAGATCGGAGACTGTCATGCCTCTTTTCGCAACTGAAGCCTATTAATTATTGCCACAGGTGAAATAGATAAATTGGAATTGTATTAATTTTAAAGTTAATTAGAGTTGATTTTAGGTACTCAAAGCAGAACCAAGAAATCCTGAATTCTGCCTTTGATTTGGAAATTCTGATAATGAGGATTGATAAACTAAGAGGGAGACCTACAAACCCTGAAAATTTACCAAAGGAGTAACTTCCCAGATAGCACGGGACGTCCCGAAGACGTCCATTTTAGGTCCATTTTTGGTCTGAACGTCCAGGACCTTTTATGGACATACTCCGGACGTCCAGAAAAAGACGTCTTTAAAACGTCCAATTTACAGACTCTCACGGTATATCAGATTAAATTGATATAAGTACCTAGGTAGGTATATATAAATTTTGAAATTAGAATTAATTATTGAATTGAATATGGACATGAATAATGTCAAAAAATATATTATATATCAGCTGTATCAATATATCGAATTTCATTTTATTATTAATATTATGAATTTGAAATATTTATGATTTTAACTGATTTGTACCAACTTATATAGTTATGTTGAATCATATTCCTTCAATCACATAATACCTATACAGTTTGACCATTCTTACCCACACTGAAGTATTCATACAAGCCGCGCTTTTATAATAAGATCTGATTGAATCACTGAATATGTAAAGCAACCGTAGAACGCATGCGTGCTCAGCGTTGCCAGACTTACTATTTTAGCAGTAGATCTACTGTTTTTGTCTCCGTTCTACTGTTCAACTATTCAAGGCAATGGTCTGATTGGTCAAGTTTTGATATGACGTAACTACCCAATATGCAACAATGAAAAATTAATGGGACATCACAGTAAGAAGATGTATGATAAAAATATACTGCAACTATCATATTCAGTCTGATTAGTGAAAATTAGCTTTTATTTCCAATCTGGTTGCGGTTTTCACAAATTTTATTTTTTATTTCAATATTTTTTGTTATTCTTCGTTCGATTTTTGATAGGTACAGAGACCGAACATGATTTTTTTTTTCGTTTATTATATAGGTGACTATGTTTTTTCATTTATGATAGCAATTGTGATGATTATCAAAATCTTCTGTTCAGTTTTGATGATCTACTGTTTTTTCCCCACCCATCTACTGCTCCGACAAATTTTCATCCGGCAACACTGTGCGTGTTACGTGTGAAACTGTGAAACGAAAACGTAGGAAGATGGCGTCCGTCAGTTGACCACTGCCGAGTGCCGATTAAACCGTGATTCAGGTCCAAGGACATTCTGAACTTTTCGGGTTATTAGACTGTAAAAGCAGTGAATAAGTGAAATCTTTGCGGATATCATCTATCAACTGGTGAACTTCGATCTCGAGTTCCATCGAGATGTTTATTTGAAGGCAAGTATGGCTATCGACGCTATCGTTTTATTTTCATTCGCATGAAGATGCTTGAGTAAGAACATCAAATCTGTAGTTGAAAACATTAGATACCTTTCTAAATAATAATTTGATCTCATGCAAAGCTCTACCTAATCCTATTTCCATCATCTACCAACGTTTATATTCTTGTATATACTTAGTTAAAACATGATATAATTCGTGCAAGCCTAGGTTCATAGAGGTTATATAGGTACCTACCTAAGAATCAGTTTATGTATGGAATAAGTTCTCAATGAAATAAAAATAATGAAGTAGGTATTCCGCTATACTGACTACTACACGTTGAAAGTGGGTGTGTGTTTATGGTTTATGGTATTCACAGAAGATGTTATTGAATATTATTATTATTTACAGATCCAGTGAAGAAGACAACAGAAGGCTGCCAATCAGAAAAAGACATCATCGCGCCTGCGTACCTGGATGAATCACGCGACGTTTTTAGTGGTGCAGCTGCTGATATACGATATGGAAGAGTAAAATTGAAACAACTACCTGAATCTCTGTTCATATTATTGTTTGCGAATAAATGTTAACTAATATTCAAGTATTTCACTCTTCAGATGGGTCAGAAAATCAATAATCAATATTGTCTGAATGTCCTCAATACGTCCATTTTTCATCCCAATAAGGTCCTAGTCTGGACCTAAACTGGACGTCCCCAAAACATCCTGATTATTAACAATGGACGTCCCCAAAACGTCCATAAGACGTCCGTCGTCCGGAAATGGACGTCCCCAAAACGTCCTGAATGTCCAGAGTGGACGTTTTTAAAACGTCCATAAGACGTACTTGTGCTGATTGGGTTGGTAACCTAATGAAATATCTTTGGTCAAATTTCATGTGAAGGTGCAAGAATATTACAATGTAAAACATTGATACTTACCTTGGAATTATTATAGTAAATTATATTATAAAAAAAATCTATAGTATAAATATAATGTTGGAAACTATTTGTTTTTATGATTAGATAATATTGGTCATATTTTCACAGGGTATCTAATGAATAATTCCACATATTCCATCAGTTAGGTATACCCATCAAAATAATTAATCTTTCTTTTTTTTTCACAAAAAAAAAGTGTTCTACTTATCTCAATGATAAAGCTAATTGCTGAAGATTGTGCAAATAGATAAATTATGAAAAACCCAGTGAAAATATAAGTAACAAACAATAAGACCACAAAGACATCAAAAAATGCAACACTAGAATGTTTTTATTGAGGAAAAATAATGGTGCCCATTATATTTATGAATCAGTATGTCTATAATAAGGGTTAGACAAGTGTTCCATCATGAACATATTTCCTTTTTGAGATCACTTGGAGGCCCACTCATTTGTGTTGTCATAATATCATGTAGTGTTTCCATACTCTTCACTAGTTGTAATGTGGCCTTTGGTATAGATATTATAATTATATTCATTGTAAATCCTTTTTGATAGCTCTAAAATCAAGATATTTCCCATTACCCTTTAGCCATAAGCAAGGCTATAAAAGTAACTCTGCTATTTGACTTGAAAATATTAATAAGTAGCTGAGAATTACAAAATAGGTATCAGGAAACTAAACTGTTGAATTAACCTTTTAATCCTTGAACCTTATGCTTGGCCTCTAAATAGTCATTTCTATGGAAGTACTATGCATTGGCATTGCTGAAATAACAATCAGCATTTCTGTATGTACATAAGAAGTGCTGAGTTAGGTGTTGAATAGGATAAAACCTGTGCTGGCTGCAGTGTTCCATCATGAACATATTTATTTTCTTTCTTAGCTCACTTGTCATGTTTTTGAACTGTCCACTGGAAGTATTGCTGTCTTTTCCATATATATAATATATTTATATTTTGTTTATTTGCTATTCGGCTTGGAAATAGAAATAACTACCTCACCAGCGTTGCCAATATGAAATGTGAAATTTAGAATTTACTCACATTGCGCAGCTGTAATCCTCACATTACTCGCGCCCATATTTGAAAATCCTCACAAAATCCTCACATTGATGGAATAATGAGAAGTCAATGTGATTTTGTTTCTTTTCATCAATACATAATTTATGAAAATAATATCCAAGGGAATAGGTGAATGAAAACATGTTTGAGTGATTCTTTTATTTACAAAAAGTATAAAAAAATCACATATCAAGTGGAGATTAACAATAATTGAACAAATAAAAATATCTTCTATTAGAAAAAAAATAAAAAAATCAACAAATGAACCTTGTTAATGGGAATGTCACTTTTTAAAAAGATAAATAAAAATTAAATGATAACACCTTTCCAACGTTCTTAATTTTTGTTTTTCCATATGGACATATTAATCATTTTATCACTGGGCTTAAACTTTGCACAACCCCCTTCTTTTTTTACAGCTTCTTGTGTATATATAATTGCTTTGAGAGTATCAGTTTTCAACCTGTTTCTATTATCAGTTTTTATGTTATTCAAAACATTTTTCATTTTCATTTCAATTTCGTTGCTTGTCACTTGTCGGCTTGTCGCTCTTGTCGAACATACGTCATTACGTCAAACAACCACAGGCCACAGACACAGGACGTATGAAAATGAAGCACGGAACACGGAACTATATTTGACCTTCAAGATAATTAAGTGCCATGCTAGGTTGGTAGAACAAGTACGTCTGCAAATAACCTTCAATTCTACCAACCCTGTTGCCATGCTAGATTTTACATGGGCTCTCATTTCATCCAGAGGTATGTTACCCACTAATACATCTCTATATCCACATATTGAAATCCTCACAAAATCCTCACATTTTGGGCAACCCTCACAAAACACTCACATCGATGTAGAATCCTCACAATGTGAGGAATCCCTCACATATTGGCAACGCTGTACCTCACAGTTCGAAAACTGGAAGAACATTCAGATTTCCGAAGATTATTTTGTTTTAGGTTATTGATGATTGGAAATTATATAAAAACGTAAACAAAATACAAATGACAAATGAAAGCAAATACACTGTTGCCAAAACTTAGTTCACTTCTCCGTTTTCCATTGGCCAGGAGCGCCCAGGCGCCACCTTCTAGTTGCGCGCGCAGAACTGAATTGTTATTATCATCAAACAAAACAATTCAAACAAAACAATTCAAACAAAACAATTCAAACAAAACAATTCAATCAAAACAATTCAAACAATTTAATTCACCAATCTATATGGTGCATAAAATTATCATCAAACAAATAAATTCAAACAAAACAATTCAAACAAAACAATTCAAACAAAACAATTCAAACAAAACAATTCAAACAATTTAATTCACCAATCTATATGGTGCATGAAATTATCATCCAACAAATAAATTCCAACAAAACAATTCAAACAATTTAATTCACCAATCTATAAATGGTATTCATGTAATAACCATCAAACAAATAAATTCAAACAATTTAATTCACTAATTTGATGTTCAAGTAATTATTGTCAAACAAATGAATTCAAACAAATAAATTCAAACAATTTAATTCATCAACTCTATCGCTGGTCTTCTGGATGAATTATTATGTTACATGGATTTATACGATTGATGATTGTTTTTGAACGAAATAAAATGTTTGACGAATATTTTTCATCAAACATTTCAAATCATTCATAATAATAGGCTCAGTAATATTCAACAATCAAAAAATTGTTCAATTTTGAAGATTGATGAATTTAATTGTTCTCTATTTTTACGATTGTTGGTATAATTCCAACAATCACTTAAATTCAGAAATTTCTATTCACAACAAACAATTCAATTCTTCCATCCATTCAGTTGCACAACTTCGAAGGTATGTATTCTTTTGATTGATGAATTAAAATGTTACATTAATTTAAACGATTGATGATATATTTGCAACAATCGTTTTAAATAAATGAACGATTTGAAACGATTGTTGTAAAAAATCATCAAACAATTCTATTCGTGACTGAAATATAAACGACAAACGAGTAAAATTTTTTGTGGACAACATATAAAGCGTCAAACAATTAAATTCAACAATCATTTTAATTCTGAATACAAATTTTTTCGATTGATGAATACAAATGTTACATGAATTATTATGATTGATGCTATTTGATGGTGGTCCTCAGAATTATAGGTATTCAAATGTTTGGTGGAAAAATTTCATGAAACAATTTAATTCATGAAACATGTGAAATGAACAAACAAATAAATCGAAATTTTTTTATCATCAATCATTAATATTTCTTTCAATGATTCATTCAATCAATTTCATTCAAGAATAAGATTTGTTCTCAACTCAAAGAAAATTACCAAAAAGAAGTATTTATTGTTTGAACCAAAAAATAAATTCATTTTGAATGTTATATGAAAATTTCCATGAAACATATTAATTCATGTTGCTATTTTATTTGGTCATTAATATTAATAGAAATCATTTAAGAGGAGTAATTAAATTGATTGTTGATTTCAAATGTTTATTGATAATTTCATTCGCCTTTCTCCATGATAAATGATAGCATTTCACTTTAATATTAACCAAAATATTTATTATATAATTTTATTTCACCAAAACAGTTATTATCTGAATTTAAATGATTGTTATTTTTATGAATGATGAAAACAAAATCTTTCAAATTAAATTTCTTTGTAACAAAATTTTGCCCAATCATTTTAAAAGTAAAATGATTTAGTCATGTAATAAAAAGTAAAACGGCGTTCCATATGTGTTGGTACGAGAAAAACTTATAATTCCGCTTCTCAAGGTGTTAAGTAGTTTTTAATGACCCTCATTTCCTCAGTGTTCATTCATTAACGATAAAAAAAAACTCGTACTCCATCCGTGAAATTTTGCATCTCCGTCTTTTCTTGATATTCCCATGGAAATATCCTGACAAAAAACTGGATTCTCAAATATCTAATGAATATCTCATATGAGATTGGTTTTCATCCCGCTATTTGAACCTACATATTATTATGTATGTATATTATTATATATAATTAATATCAACTTGAAATAAAACTCGTGGGCTTATTTATGGTGGACACTCTGTATGCGTTTTAACTATTAGAGATCATAAAACACGGATTCAATCACTGACATCTTGTTACATCGTTTTGAAAAATTATGGTTGAAGGAGAGATATAGGTATACCTAGATATAAAAGAAAATATTAGCACCTCCGGAATCAGTATATTTTCTATGTTGTGTATTTATCCACAAGCTTTCATGATTTTATCTTAAACTTTTTTTCAGTTTGTCTCTCTATGAAAGCGTGTTTCTTTAGTTTTTTGACCTATTTTTTACTTTTTTATGATTTAAATGTTGTCTATTTTCAGTACGAATGTACTGATTCCCAATGAATTTTTCTACAACGTGGAATCCCTGAATCTTACAGAATGTCTCCTTAACTTATATATCTTTACCCCCACCTACAGCTTTAACTATACGAGGTGGAAAAAAAATGTTAACACAAAAGTTGTAGGGCTTCATAGGTACGATCTTTTGGCACTTTGAAAACAGTGTAATTTGCAAGTACGCCTCTGGCCTTATTCAACTTTAGTTTGTGGTACGAGTCCGGTATTAACAGTAGGTTTAAATAGAACTTATACGGTAGAAAGATACTATCGCTCTCAATAATAATTGTAATTATGCTACCAGTTCGAGAAAAAAAAGCTAGCACGTAGCACGGAGCAAAGCATAGCCCTAGGTGGTATACCAGTAGCGTAGACATATTATGTTTTTTTGGGAAATTTCGATAGAAAGAAAAAACAGATTGTGAAGAAAGTGATGATCATCATGAATCAAATAGGTGAAAATAATGCTAACGAAGTGATTTGTATTCAACAATATGATCCAATCAATCCATATGAAGTTGTTTACAAATTCCTCTGAAATTCCTATTTTACTCGGTATTCAGCATCAAATTCCCTTACTATCTATGTCAACAAAATTCACAATTCACACACTAACACTTCAACAAGAGTGAATGTTTCGATATCAAATCTTCAAACAAGATATATATGTCTACATACGAAAAAGTTGGGGTTGTTTCAACCTTATCCCCTCCCAATTTGACCCATCTCTGAACAAAATTTTTAGATCAATGTTACTACTTCTCATCAACTATGAAAAGATTAGTTGATTCACAAATTTACATCCATCTTTCTTGAACCTTTTCGGAAGTATTGAATTGAAACCATTGACAGGTACCTATTACAGGGTGATTGAATACTGTCTGTAGGTTTGTGATTTTTTCTCCTCGTCTATATAAACCGGAAAGTGTATTTTTTCGAATCCTAATCAATCCCTTTAACCCCCGTAACTACGCCCTTGTGGCAAGCACGCTCGCAAACCTATAGAGAGGAGACTGCAGAGTACCGAGTAGGTCGTATTACTTATATTTTATTAGCAGTAGGTAGTACCTTCTTCATACAATGTTGCAGTACACCCAAAGGCGTCATCAGAATTGGTCTAAATGGGCAGTTCGATTTTGACATTGTAATGAGAATGATAAACCACTTTATTTCATTTTATTGTAGACTTTTTGGTTATGTAAGATATACAGGGTACCTAGTAGAAGTACTTCGGCAATTGATAAGTCAGACAATGGTCACAGTATTCTAGTATACATATAAATAAGCTCTCAATGTGAAAGAAATTCGTTTTGTTGTGACATTGTTCCGAAATTTCGGAATGAAAAGTCAAGTAAGCGATAATACAGAGTGTACTAATTTATTTACGGCATAACGAAAAAACACGTAGACATACAGATTGTCTCACCTATCGACAGTGCCATGCGTTTTTATTGAAATAAAAAGAGTCGAATTATTATGAAGTCATATTATATAGTCATTTATTTGGAGAAAAACTAATTTTATAGAATACTTCCTCATGTTTTCCAATGGCAATATTGGCAAAAAGCAAAAATTCGACTCATTCCAAATTACCAGGATTGGCTTTATTTTTCCTTTTTTTGCTTCGAAAAAATAATAAATTTAAATTAATTGCCACTGTTAGAACGTTCGATGGCTCCGGTAGGTAGAAAATGACGGTTTGAAAGACAAAACAGGATATATTTTTTTGTTGAATTTTCCATCTCCGGTTAAATAATAATTTACCTTCGCAAAAATGCTGTTTAGATGTGCTTATTTCTTCGAAACCCTCCACAGAAATTACATGAAAGTTTACATATAGAGGTTCATAAGTGGTCAAAATCATGGAGAATAATATTATGAGGTTAGTTTTCCCGTAAAAAAATGCCGAATATGATTCAATCAAAAATCGGCCCCCTTTCATTTCAATAAAAACGAACGGCAGTGTCCAAAATAATAATAATAATGATAAAAATAATAATACGTGTTTATTCATCATTCGCAGAACAACAATAAACAAAATAACAAAATATTTTACACATTCAGGCTCAACTGCAATGACGAATAGGCTGTTTTTCAACTCAACCCGAAAGAAATGAACTGAAAAAAACAATGAATTTTTTTTATAGATATTATAGCGAAAACAATAAAATAGACAATAGGTAAAAAGTAAAGTGTTATTTCTTTGAGCTTAGGTTGTGGAACTCCACTTGAATTCCTGAATTAAGGATAAAACCTATGGGTAGGATATGAAATAAGCTAAAATTGAATGAAATATCATTATGAGAACTCATGAAATACCTGCCATTTGCACTGAAGTTAAGTATCAAGACTATACAAAAGTAGACCAAAATGTTTACACCGTCTTGGTCATCAGTACTATTTTAGTCTGATACGCACCAATTTTCGGTACCAAACCAAGCTGGTAACTTATTTACCAAGTATACAGTTTATACCAAACTGACCAAGAGTATTTAGTCAAAATATAGTCATTAGTCAGCTTACCAAGACACGTATAAACGTGGCCAATATTTCTATCGATCATCGAAGTTAGATAAGTTGAGCCTAATGTTATCATAATTAATCAAGTGCACTTATAAAACCTTTGAGTAGGATACGTAATTAGCTGAAATTTAATGAAATATCATTATGACAACTCATGAAATAACTGTCACTTGCACTCAAGTCAAGTTAAGGCTATACAAAAGTAGACCAAAATGTTTACACCGTCTTGGTCACCATACTATTTTAGTCTGATACGCACCAAATTTCGGTACCAAACCAAGCTGGTAACTTCACCAAGTATACAGTTTATACCAAACTGACCTAGAGTATTTAGTCAAAATATAAACTGCTCAACATTGATAACGTCGTGGTCCAAAATATAATTTGAAATCGGTTTTCACCGATGATCAGCCTAATCTCTTGACAGTTTGTTGTGACAATATGAAACTTCTGTTATTTCAGATAACATTACTACAGGGTGATAATTGAATGGGTGTAAAATTGCATCATGGTCGTCACCTTACCGTTTGAACAGAAGATTTTTTTTCAATTTCTTTCTCACCTGTATCCTCTTGTATGCTTTCTCTCGAAACATTTTCGGAATTTTCAAATTTAGAGCTTTGATAATCGTGTAATGAATCTTACTTGTTACTTCGCCATGAGGACGTCTGGTGTCTGACCTCGAAATGGTTCTGTAATTTCTCGGATCGATGCATTTTCGTTGAGATAAATTATAAAATTCCAAAAATTACGATTGTAAGCTGGTAACTTTACCAAGTATACAGTTACTACCAAACTGACCAAGATATTTAGTCAAAATATAGTCATTAGTCAGCTTACCAAGACACGGTATGAACGTGGCTAATATTTCTATCGATCATCGAAGTTAGACAAGTTGAGCCTGATGTTATCATAATTAATCAGGTGCACTTATAAAACCTTTGGGTAGGATACGTAATTAGCTGAAATTTAATGAAATATCATTATGAGAACTCATGAAATAACTGCCACTTGCACTCAAGTCAAGTTAAGACTATACAAAAGTTGACCAAAATGTTTACACCGTCTTGGTCACCATACTATTTTAGTCTGATACGCACCAAATTTCGGTACCAAACCAAGCTGGTAACTTATTTACCAAGTATACAGTTTATACCAAAATGACCAAAAGTATTTAGTCAAAATATAGTCATTATATAGACATGTTGTTGAACCTAATGTTTTCATAATTATTCAGGTGCACTTAGTGTATTTTCGCACACGCTGAATTCTATAAACCTACCGGTAATTTACTACGCATAATATACTAACTGATAGGGTTTTAGCAGACGTCTGGTGCATTACGTATTCAAAACGTTGTCCGGTCGTCAGAGAAGCAGCCACACATCCTGCATCCTGCCCTTTTGCTTTCTTATTTATTATTAGACCACTAAAACAACCATCGACAGAGAAAGCACAGAAACACACGAAATTCAGCACCGCGATAACAGGGGCGGCTCCAGGGGGCGGGATGCCCCCCCCCCTTTCACGAATTACAATGACTTAACACATAATCTGACCAATCACAAACCTAAGACATATTGTGTCATCGCGTACATAGATGTCTTTCAATGGAGCAGACCATTGATTTTTTGAAGCGGCATCATCGTGAGCTTTATACAGGGTGTCCCGAAATCAGCCTGCCAAACTTCACCAGCGGCTTCTTCGACCAAAAATAGGAAGAAGATATTTCTTGAATATTTCCGAAAAGCCATGTGATAAAATGATGCAATTTGGTACAAGAACGGAACTATCCATGCCCAATGCGTTGAACATAAAATATTTTCAAAGTTTCATTCAGGAGTGTATAATACAGGGTGCATGGTTCTACATTAAATATTGCTCAAACTTTTTCTTATGCATATTTTTTGACAATTCTATCTCGGATTATGAAAATCCACACCGTTTTGCAGAAAAAGGTGCTCTTGTTCCTCGTCGATCAGATATATCATTTTAGAGTTAGACATATTTATTGTAGTTTGGTAACCATTCAACGATTGAAAAAAACTTAAAATGGCTTTGGTGGAAGAACAGGCTCAGAAGTTCAACTTCTGATATCTGAACCATACAGCCTTTTATCTACCCTCTCAAAATGTATACCGTTCGAATCATCAATTCATTTGTATATTTAATTTTGGGTATATAATAAACGTATTTATTATTATTATTATTATTATTATTATTATTTAGAAATATTGATGCACTCACATCACACATATGTAACAATATTTTAAAAAAATTGCTTCTACTCGATAATAATACATCTGATCGTCACGGAACAATTGTACCTTTTTTGTAAAAAGATGTGAAATTTCATAATCCGAGATTGAATTGTCGAAAAATATGCATACAAAAATTTTTTAGCAAAAGTTAATGTAGTCCCACCTTGTATTATACACTCCTGATTGAGATTTTGAAATGATTTTATTTTCACTGCATTGGGCACGGAAATTTTAGTTCTTGTACCAAATTGCATATTTTTATCAGATGGAGTTTCGGTAATACTCAAGAAATATTATTCTTCTTCCTATTTCTAGTCATAAAAGCCGCTGGTGAAGTTTGGCAGCCTAATTTTGGGACACCCTGTATACCAAAAAACTACCAGTAAAAATAATTTTGAATTTCTGCATTCATACTAGGACGATTATAGTTATTTATGCAACTCAAGCAAAAAAGTGTTTATTGCACGCGATGTAAAATCACTTTTCTGCACGAGTTGCATAGAATATTTTTTCTACGTTCATGTAAAAACTTATTTTTATGAAGTGACACTAAGTGTAGCAAAATAAAAAGAGTAATTGATTAGCAAAATATTTAATAATTAATTAGCACTATCGAGTTGCATTGGGATAGAGAAACTAATATATTAGGAACAATTTAATTCAAACATTATTGTTACCATTTCGACAACACAATTTTGTGAATGAAAAAAATCATGACATATCTGGTGGCACTTTATTCTAATGGCTATATCTGTTGATATAGGGTGTTTTTTGTGACTGTCAGCTGTGTGAGTTTTCGAATTTTTGAGTTGACATAACTTTGTTATTAATGAATATTTTTTCATGAAATTTTGATCACACCTGTTTAGAGGCACTCTGAATCCAGTGGTGTCGTGATTTTTTAAATAAATTGAGAATCCGTAATAAAAAATCCCGATTTTCGACTAAAAAAAAATATCTTAGATATTGATAGGAATCAATGAGAATTTTCCAGCTTTCAAAGACCACTAGAACAATACTTATTAAATGATGATTCAAAGGTATTGATTCAATAGTCCAGCAAAATACCACTCTATTCGAATATTTTTTCATGATTCTGTCGCCATTTTCACAAAGTAGGCGATATCGAGAGATACCAAAACTCCTTTCAATAGGAAGTAATTTCATCAATGATCATAGACGAGTGTCATCGTCTATACATTCTATCAAAAGTTTATTGGAATTTTAAAATGGTAGGCGATATAAAAATAGTTGTTAGATTTACCTACTCTGATGGTTACCTACCTATAGTTCGTGGAATGTTTTTTGTGTACAGTAGATATAATTAATTGAATTTATTCGAATAGGTATATAGTCTAGACAAATTTGATCGATTCAAATTCCGGATTATTTCATCATCGAAATACAAATTAGTGAAAGAGAACCAACAAATTTATTCAATATTATTATTTACACGGTTCCATAAATGTATTGAGAGCAGGTGATTATTCTAATAATAATTAATCCCATCAAATACATATACAGATAGCCGGACATGACTAAATTAAATGTGTTTAACCTTTATCATATATATTATACTAGATGTTTCCGAATTCAGAGCGATAGATGAAATATGGTGCATGTTGTTTGAGACATAATGACAACGAATTGCAAAAAAAAACTGTTCTTGAATTCAAAATAAAAAAAATTTCATTGAACATCTGGCAACATTGGAATAAAAGTCTTGATTCTGCCGGTGCTCATGTCCTAGCTAGGGTTCGTCTGTCAACTTCTAAGCAAGGATATTTTCAGGCGACCAAATTTTTTTGACCAATATATGCATTACATTGTTGAAGTTGCGTACGTATATTATCATCATCCGGACATTGATTTACATTTAAATTTTTAGGACTTCTTGTATACATTGAAATAAGAAATAGCAAGCCAGTAAGTTCATTTGCTGTTAGATCTATGACAAAAATATGTGGTATCAATTTTCAAAATTTGGTGCGACCAGTATAGTAACTTTATTATTACATCCTGGGAATTCAGTTAACATAGTTTAACGAGGAATCGAGCAGTTTTTGAAATTTAGCTGATAGTATTTATTATCGTAATCCTCTGAGTAAGTTTGGAATTGTGAAATTCTGCGTCAAAAACAGTAATTTTGTTTCAAGTGAATGCATTCACTCATTTAAAAAGTTTATATAGCTAGAAAAGGGCTTGAGCCGTGAAAAAAAAATCTCATATAAAATCACTCGGCATAATGTGAGTATGTTGTTAACCTTAAAATCAAAATGTAACCTATATGCTTCAAATTTCATTACTAAAAATTCTCGAAAACTGAAAGAGCTATAAAGAAAAAGATTAAAACATCTCGAAACGCTTTGTAGATCGGTAACGAAGCGTTTGCAAACACATGTTTATGGGAAAAAAGTCTCATTTTGACCTGGAAAATGATCCCCTGAAATCCTGATACTGAATGTTGAAACACCCTGTACATCGCATGGTCTCTGGAGAAATATTTTGCATTTTTATGTCGAGAACGGGAGCAGATTCGGTCCCGAAACGTCCGAAGATAAGTAAAAATTCGATATTTTTTCAATATGTCTATATTTTTTAGGCTCCCTGATAGAAAAATTTGTTGAAAGCAGTAACATTTTGGGGCCAATCATCTGATTTGTCCCACTACAAATATATTGAAATAATGAGCATATTTTTATTTTATAGAAACGAGGAGAGAAAATCCCAAAAAAATCAAGTAAAATGAATGTACCACCTTCTCGATTAACCTACAGACAGTATTTTAAATGATATTCTGCCTTCTTTTTACTAAATATGGATAAATCACAGGAAAATAAATAAATAGTGAAATATATAAATTGTCCGATGATGCAAAAAGACGGACAAATTGTTCTAAATGCGATCCAGAAAACAGGAGGAAAAGAAGGTGAAATTTGTAACTTTATAGTGAAATATCTTAATAAATGATGGTTTGTTCACATTTTCAATATCAAATTCGTGATTTTCAGACAAAAATACGTAAGTACCAAACAAAATTTTTGAAAAAAAAAACATCGCATGGTAAATGCAGTTTTACCGTTATTTGTTTTATAGTAGTGATGGAAACACTGATAAGGTAAAGCTACCAATTGATTTTAGCTCCCATGGTAGGTAATATTTTTTTCTCCCGTATGCAGTGAGTAGATCAACTCTTTAATCTATACCCCCGTACACAAAGATGACCCTATCTCGCGAAAACGGCAGACTAGGCGTACGTCTAGTCTGGGCAGTACTCCACACCTGGTACTGGCTCCAGTCTTCCCCCGGGTCCTAAGACTCCTAAGTGCCAGTACTACGACTGGGTACATCGACTCCATATCGATGGCAGACAACTCTGAGACATGAGACATGATGCGGAGCTGAGAAGAGGTAATAGTGGTAATGGTTATAACCAGTGGCGTATATAAAAATAAATTTCACGGTCCCCCGCAGTTCATATAATGACTACAAGGTTTTGTCCACTACTTACCTTAGAAATCGCTATTTCACTTATGAGAACTAACATAATTTGAACCTATACAGGATGTCCTTGGAAGCTCTTTACAAAAACTTCCACATATTCCTCAGACCAAAAAAAATTCCAATACCTACCTCCTGTCCCTATCCTCCCTAGGAACGCACGATGTTCTTTGAACATTATAGGGATTCCCTCTCGTGCGCTCCAAGCGATAAAAAAAAAAATCCGATACAAGAGAACTTACCTCCGTACATAGTTGCTTAGTTTGGGCCCTATAGACGGCTCGGAAGTTACATTTTTCAAATAGTTTTTGCTTCATAACATTGAAACGTCTCATGAGATGTTACTCAAATTTGGAACGTTGGCATAACTTCACTGGGCGATAAAACCAATATCATGATTACGATGAATATCATTCCATGGGATAGAACCTGATTAAGTATTTAGTAGCATATCAGTCAACACTGAATCGATTAACAGATATTTCATGAGAATTGTTCAAAATGTTCATCATTTTCACCAAAACCATTTGACTTTGAGGAACCCGGATGATACATTATGATTTGAAAGTAAATACCTACTATAGTCACTCACACATAGTTTTCATTTCTGAAATTTGGTAATTTCTCTGATTTCTCATCGGAATTTCTTCTGCAATAGATGCTAATAGAAATACTCGTGAAATTTCTAAAATAATGCAAACAGATTGGATTCATGCAATCAGACTGGTCTGACATGCTGACGAAATTATGATCGTGTGTGTTGTAGACATTTTCAATCTATTAGCACTATTAGCTTCTATTGCAGAAGTGGCAAAAAGGATTTTGATAAGAAATGACAAAATTTCGTAATGAAAACTATGTGAGATTAGTATTTACCTGAAAAATCATATTCCTTCGTCTATCGCTGCATTTTTTGTGCATTGTACAACAGCACAATTAGAACGCATGCTTGAATTAATGAATAGCGCAAAAAACACAATTTGTATGTCTAAATATTGTGAAAAAACTATTTCAATCCTTTGATTCCTCTGTAAACAAATAAAAAAGTGAGGTTGTGTTTCAATATTTTACAGGAAAGTGAGGTTGTGTTCAATATTTTACCTCCAGGGTCGCGACCTATTCGCTATTGCGAATGTGGTATCTGTAGAATGTATCTGATAGTTTTAGAATGTAATCTCTGATGAGGGGCAGATCATGGCATTGCGAATTTAATTGAGAAGTCTGGTTCCATTTACTCATTTTCTAACGTTTACATTGAGTTCATTGAGTTACACCAATGCTGGTCCCGTCTTATCTACGCCACTGGTAATAACCTTCGAAGGCCTAGCAGATTCGTAGCAGATGTTCGAATTATGTAAGAAGTGTGCACTGCACAAGGATACTCGGATGTTGAATCACTCGAACAGAATCTTCACCACTTCAAGAATAGTATCGAAAATATTGTTTTCTGGTCAATTGCAACTAATAGGGGACAAACGGAAAGTTTTTTTTTTGGGGAGGGGAGGGGGGCCAGTGAGTCAATTTTGCGTACCCATTTTTTAATTTTCCAATTTCCGTTTTGGATACAGAGTGTGAATTTTGCCAACTTACCAACAACAACGGAAAAGTGAATTTTGCCAACTAATTTTTGAATTGTCCGATTTTTGTTGATCACCCTATAGATAAACTATAAAAAAAGTTTCCTAGAGCTCTTTTATTCGACGTTGAAAAAATATAGAATACACAATATGATATTTTCTCATCAGCAGGACTGAGAACTGAGAATATTAAGATGCAAAAAAAATCATTTTCTATGAGCTACGAGTGGTAAATTCAGAGTATTTCATTCTCAAATTAAAAACCTGAAACTTGGAATTTCCTTTTCCGAATTGAATCTTGATAATCATAATACATCATATTATACTATCTGATTTGAGAGATGATGTCAATTTTCTATTTCAGAGGATTTCCATTTTTCATAATCTTTTTTTTTTTGGTGTTCAACAGATATTATTCAATGTTCGGCGTGGCAAATAGCCAGGAAAGTAGTTGTTTTCTGTTGAATAAACCGAGAAAAAATTGATATTTTCATCGCATAGAGAATGCGAATTCTCAATGTATTTCTTTATATATATATTCATTTTTTTATGTTCATAATTATATCTGAGAATATCCCTTTTTGATATTTCCAACTCAAAATTTGGAATTACATTTTTTGGACTTCAAGCTTCAAACTTTCACTCATCAGTCGGAAAGTTCGAGTTTGCAGTTGAAAGTTCCTAGTTTGAACTGGAAATGTAATTTTCCATCATGTTTCAACTTGGAAATTCTGACTGATAAATCTAAATGTTGTTAATCTCTGATGGTAGAAAAGTCCATGTTTGCTGAAAGTGGAGTGGAATTTATCAAAAGGAACAAGGAAAGCTCAAAGTCCTCGCCACTACTTTATTACTGATGTAAATCAATCAAGGGGACATGCTTCGAACTTATAAAAGTCCATCTTTCAGCCGTATTTAGAAGTTACTTCAATGCTTCAAGCAAAGGCATGTGAAAATATACATATTATGGAAACCAAAAGTATTACATGGAGATGAAACAGTATTTTTGAGAATAGATGCCGATGTATATCATCATAATATCGTGGTTATATTGGTAAAAACAGCGTTGAAAATGAACAGGTTTCCATCAAAAATGAAAAACCCCGTGCCCTAATAAGAACGCGCTAGATTTTGTGTTTTTGAAGTAGGAATACCTAGTCTGATGTCGGAAAAAACAAATACTTGCTATGAAACGTTATTTCTTTGCGAAACTTTCCCAACTTCAATTTGCCCACTGGCCTAAGATTGGGGAGGGGGGTGAAAATATCAGAGAAAAGTAAAAAGCATCTCTATCATTTCTATAATTATTTATTTCCAAATGACACAGAAGGAAAACTCGTAGTCGAATTGCCTCTTCCAACGTCTTTGTAATAATTGATCATATTAAATATACAAGGCGACATTGAACTAAATACAAATATTTCAAACGAGAAAGTTTTACGTATACCATCGAATGGCACCAGTGAAAAAATAAATAGGGATCAAAAAATTTGGGGTGAGATCCCTTTTTCCATGCACCCAAAATTCTACACTAGCAATTTCCAACGCTTCTTTGGTAATATTCAATACAAATGTTGATTAGTCACCGGAAAAATATTGAATAGTATCGATTTCATAACGATGGTTTCTCTGTATTATTTGAAATCGACTCTTTCTATGGAAAATCTCTGAAACACTTTGAAGTAGGTATTCAATAATATATCAAAATGTTCTAGAACATGAATTCCGTGATCACTATAATTATTCTGGAAAACTAAATACTTAGAATTCTAATAACGAAAGAACTATGACAAGTTGGTGTAATTTATTACCAAGCAAAAAACTAGATGTACCAATTTTCCGCAAAAAAAAATACATGACTGTATAGGTAATTATTCTACATATAAGCTGACGTAACACTAATAACAAATAATAACTGGTTGTTTATGTGTACCGTCGGCCACTTTAAATAATGATATTGATAATCATACCTGCCCATTACATAAATCGTGTCAGATCTTCACATATAGGTAATCAGTTCAAATAAATTATTCTAAATTGTATTCAAATCATTATTTGATTATTCTCATCAATATCATATTCTATAATTTTTTGGTGAGTTTGCATAAATTTTATGAAAATTCTGCATTGTCACACTTCATATCTCTTGGAGCACACAAACAGAAATCTCTATCATGTTCGAGGAAAATCTTGCATACTGGTGAGGATAGGGAGAGGAAGTAAGGTATTGGATTTTCTTTAACTTTCAGATGTTCTTCTGGTAATACTTCTTTTGGCAAACATCTCAAAGGTTTTGCCGTTCTTGTAGGATTAAGTTCATTTTTTCGAATAATAAATTCATATTATGATGTGAAGTAAACATTATTTTCCTTTCACACAACTTTTACGTTGATATGAAAAATAATTTATATTATCAATATGTAATTGAAATATGTATGTACGTTTATCTTACAGCAACTTAAAATTAATGATAATGCTGATTGCTTTATAAATGCTATGAAGTAACAGTATACACTTTTCTTAGAACAACAATCGTCGCTGCCATGATCTGTATTCGTAAACATCTGTTTGAAATTATGAGAAATTCTAGAAAATTAAATAGCAAAATAGGTAATTATTATTCATATCCTTATATACTTATAATGATACCTAGAACCTATACGTTGGCAATAGTAATAACAGAGAGAAAAATCTTAAATGTACACGTACATACAGGATGTTTACGATTGTAGTAGGGAAAATTCAATAGATAGAAGTTCAATCATGTAAATTGCTCTGTTCTGTGGAGCTTCGTTTTCGATCTGTTGAAGTGTTTTTTTATGTTCTGGTTCCCACGAAAACGAATATCTTGTAATGTTCAGAGAACATCGTGAGAACCAAGGGAAATAAGGTAGGAATTGGTGTTCTTCTTAAATTTCTGGAGGTTATATGCCTCTGGGAACACCTCCATTGGCAATGAGTTCCAGAGCCTCGCTGTTCGTTGGATGAACGAGTTTTTGGAAAGAGATGTTCTGCAGGTTTCCAAACTGACCACGAAGGGGTGCGAAGCCTCAACTCGACGTGTTAATCGCACGGGGACTGCCAAGGAACGAACAGTTGTTGATACATCAGAAGAGCATCGTCCATGAAAATATCTATAAAATAGAGCCAGAAGATCGCCAACTTTTCTACGGTGTTCCAGAGAAGTGAGTGAGTTTGTGAGCGAGGCATCACCCACGAGACGGCCTTTTTTCGACAGAATCTAACAGTTTCAGGGTATGTTTGGGTGCTGCACTCCAAATATGGGAACAGTATTCCAGGACAGGTCGGATCTGTGCCTTATAGATCACAAGCAGCTGACTGGAAGTGAAATAGCTCCTGGCCCGAAACAGAAAACCAATTTTTTGGGGTGCACTTTTAGCAATTGATCCCACGTGATTTTCCCAAGAAAGGTTATTGCTGATAGTAATACCAAACATCGAAATGGATGTCTTCAAAGGTATGGTTACTCCTGACAAGCTTATGTCGGGCACAGTGAGATCGGATTTTCTAGAGAAAAGGCATGCTTGTGTTTTGTTTGCATTGAAATATACCAAGTTATTGGATCCCCATTCGAGAATTGTTGCCAAGTCCATATTTATGTTGTCAACATTTCTCCCTCGTAATTTGCCTGGCTGGAATTGGAGCTCTGGAAGTAGACTTACTTGTTTGTTATTGTTTTATCTTGGTTTAGTTTTCCGTGGTTTGAAGTAAACCAAGAGTGAGTCCTGTTTTCGGCTTGGAGAGCAAGATCATTAAGAGTAGTTGGGTTTTAGTGTGATTCAATGAGAGTTCCTTTCGTGCGCTCCAAGCGATAAAAAAAAAGTTGTGTCATCGGCAAAGCAGATACAACCAGTAGGGGACATATATACATAATAAATAATAATGGACCCAGAACACTACCTTGAGGAACACTATGATTGATGTTCTGGTAGTCTGAACAATTATTTTCAATAAATACATATTCTGTTTCGAAGATAAGATGCAATTAATTTGAAGGGATATGCCTCGAATTCCGTAGAGTTCCAATTTCTCTAAAAGCTTATCGTGTGATACACAGTCGAAGGCCTTTGATAGGTCGCACATAGTGATTTCAGTATGTTTCCCACTGTCAATAAGGCCTTCGACAAGGTATTATGAAGCAATAATGGGCAAGTGAAAAATAAACTTATTAAAAAATGTCTTCTGATCGAATATACTGATAGGTTGGTAATTTCAACAATGTTGTATCTTTATTGATAACGACACTTAATTTTGAAGCCTGTATACACCAAAGAAACTTAATATTTTTGCATGGGGTATCTAAATATATGAAATACTTCACAACTTTCACATTACCACGACAATATCTTTCTACTTTATCTACGAAGTCCAAAGTGGTCGATATCTGTGCAAGGACATAAGTATGCAACAAATGGGCAAAAGTACGGGTTTCGCCACCGATCGAGCCTTGAAATTTATAGAATTGTTCTTGTTCATTAAAAGTGATCATCGACGAAGGCATATCAATTGCCAATGAAAGTCGAGAAATCCAGTAAGTTAGGGGCAATTACCGTATGCTGGACAACAATTTATTTTCGCATAACTGTAGGTATATATCATTTGATTTTTTCTTTAAACGGTTCCAGATAAAATGATGAAATTTCGTGCGTTTACTTATTACTTATGCTGGATTGAAAAAATGTTAACGAAATTTAAGGTTTTTTTCAGGAACCTATTGAACAGTGTCGACATAATTATGATGACTTTCGAATGTCAGAAGTATTTTTGAACAAAGTTATTACACAATACCCATCATTCTCATTCCATTTTCATTGATATAACTGCCAAAACAATAAAAATTGATTGCTTTCAAAACGTTAATAATGAAGAGTATTTTCAGTGGTAATACTATATATAAGTACTTCAAAATATTCGGGTTGATTAACAGAATAATCGTAGTATATAATTTCAACCGTCAAACTGACACGATTCGTAATCATGCAGAAATATTTTTATACTAAAAAACCAAAGAATTCAAAAACTCACGTTATATATACAACCCGAATATAATGCCTCGCTTCGTAATTATGATCCGATTCTATTCAAAATTGGTATCTGGTGGTTTTCGGGGTCGGAGGTTACGTATGATTTTCTCCGTCAACATTAAGAATTTCAAGATGGCGGATCCAATATGGCATACGAGTTTTGTAATTATGATCAGATTCTATTCAAAATTAGTATCGAGATGTTTTCGGGGGGGTCGGAGAATATGATTCCTTCGTCAAAATTCGTAAATTCAAGAAGGCGGATCCAATATGGCGGATGAGTTTTGTAATTATTATCCGATTCTATTCAAAATTGGTAGCTGAGGATTTTCAGAGTCAAAGGTTAAGTATGACTTTCTTCGTCAAAATTGAGAATTTCAAGATGGCGGATCCAATATGGCATACGAGTTTTGTAATTATGATCCGATTCTATTCAAATTTACTATCGAGAAGTTTTCGGGGTCGGAGAATATGATTCCTTTGTCAAAGTTCGTAAATTCAAGATGACGGATCCAATATGGCGGATGGGTTTTGTAATAATGATCCGATTCTATTCAAAATTGGTGTCTGGGGGTTTTCGTGGTTGGAGATTATGATTCTTTCGTCAAACTTAGCAAATTCAAGATGGCGGAACCAATATGGCGGAAGAGTTTTGTAATTATAGGGTCCGATTCTATTCAAAATTGTTACCTGGGGCTTTTCGTGGTCACAGATTAAAGAATTTTTTCGTCATAATTGGAAAATTCAAGATTGCGAATCCTATATAGCGAACGAGCTCTGTAATAAATAGTAGTTTTTATAGATAGCCAAACTAAAAAGAAGTAGAAAATTGTTGTTGTTGTTGTGGATGGGTAATAATAGGGTCTTGATGGATATTCAACTAAAAATATATTTTCTAGGAATAATATAGTAAAACAACGTTCGCCAGGTCAGCTACTTCTTGTATTTAAATAATTAATTTATGTGAACGACTATAGCGAAGTGCAATATTATTGGTGGCTCTGTATGAATTAAAATCGATATTTATTTATGGATATGATCGATGACCCTCATGTTACATGAGAACTAGGTTTAAAATTAGGCACCATCCGAATAGGTATGACTGTTTTGAATTCCAAGACAAAACAAAATAAATTCGGAGGAAAATCGTAATGCATGTCTAGTGAATATCTGGAAGTCATAATATTATCAGCTGAAAGGAAAAAAACAATTGCACCCACATATTCTGGCTGACAGATACAGAATCTGCATTCTGCCGAGATACACTGGCGTACCCAAATGAAGGCTATGGGGTGCAGACCCCCACATAGACCCAAAGCAAAAATTTTAAGTATCCATACAGCATACTACATGACAAAGAAATCTATCTCTAAGTATAAGGACGAAAGAAGAACATATAAGTACCATATAGAGAAGAGATACATCGACATATCAAAATCAGCTGATTTTTCTTAGTGAAAATGGACATATAATTATGGCAGAGCGGAATGATATTAAAATCATAAGAAGAGAAGATAACAACCAAAACAGGAAGATCAATGCAGCATTATTCTGAACAGAAAATGGTAAATTAAAGACCAGAGAAACCTGTATCTCACATTTGTTTACGATGACTGATAGGTATTCAAATATTTTTTATGGAAGTCGATTTCTTCCGCGTTTCACGGTTTCATTTTTCTTTTTACTCATGAGCCCCCGTAAGAAAATTTTCTGGGTTTGCTTGTGCCGAAAATACAATGTTTCTTTCTTTCTAACAAATTGCAATAATGTGACATTCGCTGAAGGTATTACGATGTAGTCAATGATTCTGGAACAACGCCAGTTGTTTTTAACATGCTATACTCTTTGGCCAAAAAATAAGATGATAAACAATATACCCAATTTATATTTTGTGAAAACGAGCTTTGTCACTGGGTAAATTCAAGGAATTTTCGATTGATCCGTAAAAAAACAGATACTGGCATGATGGTAGGGGATGGTATATGCAAAAATTGAAGATCTATGGTTTTATGGTTATCCCATGGATCTTGGACGAAAATATGTATAGATTCTGCATCCTCGTGACTCGTGACATTTTACGTGCGCCTAGATGGTTTTCAATGCAAAATCTGAAAAGTTTTTCATATGATTTGGGATTGATTTCGAAATTACCTCAAAATTATTTAGTTGAAATATTCAGCTGAACCACTTCATTTGTCAAGCAGTTTATTCAGCAATAGTAGGCAAAGGCATTCCTACGTTCACTTTATAGTCTAAATGGTCTAAAAAGAGACTTGCAGTAGGTAATAAAGAGCACTCTGTATTAAATACGTAGCAGTATAATCAGCCAAGCATACAATTAAACAAACACACCTGTTACTCTCAGAGACTGCAACACTGTTGCCTCATAATCACTCATTTTGCTCCAAGGAAAAACGAAAAGTATAGTCGGCGTTGGAACTGCATCAGATACCCACCATAGTCGTACGCGAAATTATTTATCAGTATATCTTTTTAAATTAAATTTCTGGAGGTTATATGCCTCGGGGAACACCTCCCTTGGCAATGTGTTCCAGAGCCTCGCTGTTCGTTGGATGAACGAGTCTTTGGAAAGAGATGTTCTGCATGTTTCCAAAGTGACCACGAAGGGGTGCGAAGCCCCAACTCGCCGTTTTAATCTCGCGGGGACTGCCAAGGGAGGAACAATTAATGATATTTCATGAAAATATCTATGAAATATAGAGCCAGATCGCCAACTTTTCTACGGTCGTGTTCCAGAGAAGTGAGTGAGTTTGTGAGCGAGGCATCACCCACCAGTCGAATCGCCCTTTTTTGGACAGAATCCAACAGTTTCAGGGTATGTTTGGGTACTGCACTCCAAATATGTAAACAGTATTCCAGGACAGGTCGGATCTGTGCCTCATAGATCATAAGCAGCTGACTGAAAGTGAAATAGCTCCTGGCCCGAAACAAAAAACCAAGTTTTTGGGATGCACTTTCAGCAATTGATATCACGTGATTTTCCCAAGAAAGGTAATTGCGAGGGTTATTGCTGAAAGTAATACCAAACATCGAAATGGATGTCTTCAAAGGTATGGTTACTCCTGACAAGCTTATGTTGGGCACAGTGAGATCGGCTTTTCTAGAGAAAAGGCATGCTTGATTTTCATTCCAAATGAATGGTTGTCCCAAAATTGCTAGGACACAGAGCTACCAACGTGTAATGAAGGTCAAGATGAATCGATTGGACCCAATTTATTTATGTACCAAAATGCACCGTTTGTCTGTGAGAAGAGTTCAAAGGTTACAAAAAAAATAGTATATTGTGCAACAAGTGGGGAAAGTATCTTTCCCCTCATGTTGCACACTAAACTTTTTCTAAAACTGCACGAATTTTAAGAATACTCTAGTAATGTACCTAACTTGATATTTATTTTTATGGTTATCAAAACTGAAATAACATCAAAGTATTCTTCCTCTCAACAGTTAAATAATTTATTCAAAATTATAGTTGATAGTAACAGCCGTTAAATTCTGTATGGTCATGAAAAGATTTCATATTTGTATTATTTTGCATTCCATAAATTTTTCGCATGGAAATTCCTCTTTTTTTCTTAAATTTTCCGACAACAAAATAATCTAATGTTAGGTACTTTTGCAGCCTTTCCCAATATCTCTGGCAGAGTATTATCAGAATCTACGAACAACAAACATAATCAACATAGACGCATAGGTAGGGATGAAAACTACCATAGGAATTTAAATAACTTCTGCTGAGAGTTGTGTCAATATCAACTATTCAAAACTGAACAACGGCCAACAAAGTTTTTGTCGATTTTTGTTGATTCCTCATTTATGAGCAATACATGGTTTTGAAGTTGAGTAAGCTATGAGAAATATACCGTCCTTTTCATAGCAGTTCAGGAATTCAGCTAAGGCAGTCAATCTACTTTGCTGCCGAGTTGAACATATAATTTTTTCACCGATTGTTCATAATGATATAGGAGGATATTGTATTTGCAAATTATTACAATTCCCACAATCTCTTTATTCTTCCTGTAGTGTTCAATTAAAATGAAATTGGATAGAAATCGCAGTTGTTTCTCAAATTCTTGTTAAAGTGTTATGTAATAATTGCTAATAAATATTAACATCAAATGTTTTATTCCCATTGAGTATAATCACTTTGCTGCCTAGGCAGCAAAGTAACCCATTTGCTGCCTAGACAGCAAAGTACCCATTTTGCTGCCTAGGCAGAAAAAGTAATACTTTGCTGATTGATATGTGTCAGCAAAATTAATATTTGCTGCCAATCGGAGAAAAACACATTTTTGTTCGCTGATCGGAGTGTAACAAATTTAATGAAATTTGACAAAAGTACATTCTATATATAGGAACACCAATTGTGGAGCGTATATTCGATGATAAAAGCCACAATTGTAACAGACTATTGAAACTTCTGTTCTTCTTTCCACTATTTAATATCGTATTTTTCCATGTTATTTCAATAAGAATATCAATGACAGATTTCTGACTCTGACATCCAATTTATTATTTCTGTCTACCTTCTGTCTTTCAACATAAAATATACAAAGTATTCATGAAATGATATAACAATTTCTAAATTCAGCTTTTATTGCAAAGGTCGTACAAAACAATACTATATTTCTTGTGGGGCTACTTCGCCAAACTTTTAAAAAGCGCATTCGCCATATTTTGCATTACAAAATAGGTTCGTAAACTCCTGTCTGAGGTTTTATACGGAAATTCTTTCACGTAGATTTATTTTTGACACTGTTGGTCACGATCTCTGATTACTTAGTCTTCGTATACTCTCTCGTGCATCAGTAGATACGGAAAAAACAACGGTTTACTGTTGCATGTTGCATACAGGATGATAATCGGAATCTGAAAGTGACATTAATAATGATGAAGCATGCAGTACTCGCTTCCCTGGGCGTTGAAATCTCCATGATTCACGAAATACCGAGTGAACCAACATAGAACAGTTAATGGGTCAATATAGTTAATAGTTAGTAATAGTAAATGGTAAAACCACAAAAATTAATAGTATTGAAACCAGCCCTGGAAATAAAATGAAACGAGAGGAGGTATTTATTTTCAAACTGATACTTTTGTTGTATCTATACCTGTGTATACAGTCTGTGAAAACCGTACATAGGCTGAACTTTTTATAATATTTCGGAGAGGGTCCATCGGATATTTTCTTTCGAGAGGGGAGAAATAATCTCGGAAATATCGACGATTCAAACTGATCTAAGTTAGCGGCAGAACTTAGATTGGAATATTGGAATTTGTTAGAATAAATAAGACAAAATATGCTAGAAAATGTATTGATCGGAACTCAAATACATGTCCAGTTATGATCACATAAATTATAGTAAATCAGGTGTATACGATGCACGGTAAAAAAATTCATTTTTCGGAAAAAAATTCGAGTACTATTCCAAAACCAACAAGTTATATTTTGGTGAGACATTATAGTTTTACTCTATCGTAGGCTTCGAAAACGTATTTCCATTCATGATAATTATCTCTGTTCGAAATATGAATTCTTTGAATTTTGTATTATACCCCTTTTGGAAAACAATTGACAGCTCATTATCATATGCAAGAAGTTTTTCAATGTTTTATGTTCCGTTTCTGAAATACGCATCTTTGAGTTTACAGTATTACAGGTATTATAGGGTTATTACCTCGGATATTACTATCGATTCAACAGAACTTTACGGAATCCATACTGTTGAGTTTCATATTGTTATTCTATGTGGTTCGTGTTGTTTATAGTAATTATTGATTTCTAATAGTTTCATAATGTAATTGAATGTTTGAAAGATTTCGTAAAGTTCTGTTGAATCGATGGTGACATCCGAGGTAATAACCCTATAATACCTGTAATACTGTAAACTCAAAAATTAACTGTTGACATATGATAGTCAACATATTCAAAATAGTGTCAGTAAAATGAGATCCAAATTAACGGAACTGTTTTCGAGATATTCAATTGAAACATGTTGAATAATCTTCAACAAAATCTAACACACCCTGTATCTAAATGAAAGGCAATATTGAACAACTGAATTCGCTAGTGAGTCACCTCAGCTTTCATGCAATCAACAGTATCAATCAATCCCTCTCTTTGTGATCAAAAACAAGCTGTCAATTGTTTTCAAAAAGGGGTGTAACACAAGATTCTAAAAATTCATATTTCGAACAGAGATAGTTATCGAGAATCAGAATACGTTTTCGAAGCCTACAATAGACTAAAACTATAATGTCCTACCAAAATATAACTTGTTGGTTTTGGAATAGTGCTCGAATTTTTTTTCCGAAAAATGAATTTTTTGACCGTGCCTCGTATACACCCTGATTTACTATAATTTATGTGATCATAACTAGACATGTATTCTAGTTCCGATCTATACATTTTGTAGCTTATTTTGTCTTATTTATACTAGAAAACAGTTTTTTTTCTTTGTCAATCCTACCCTGATAAGACGTTTTTACGAACTTTGTATGCTTATATCTCAGAAACTAAACATACAAAACTTGTTAAACTCACATATTTTTCTAATGAGCAATCCCACAACAACATAGTAAAATTTCAGCCAATTCGACCAAGAGCCAATTTCCCGTGTTTTCGTGCGGGGTCCTTTTTATTGCTAATTAGGAGTATTACCAATACTCAATTGAGAATTTATGAATTATTGAATAACTAATATTTCTGAAGTTCCTAATTGTATTTCAACACATGGCAACTGTACTATGGTCTGCCACTACTTATGAAATCGTTGCGGTAAATTTCAAGCCGTTTGAAAATTATCGTGGCATTATTGAAGATTTTAGAACCTAAAAATCGACCAAAAAATTTTTAGAAAATATGAAAATGAAAATTATCTGAGTGATGATTCTATTAGAAAAAAAAATTGTTTATTCGCATTCGTTATCAAATCGCTTAATTGAGTGCAAATAACCTCACAGAAAAGTGACAGTGTTCAATCATTTTGCAACATTAAACAATAACAATTAAACTGTGACCCTACAGTGATTTTTACGAAGGTGTTGAAGGGCCACCTCAATTATTCTTCATAATTCCGACTTATTATGTCGGAATTCCGACTCATTATCTCAGAATTATTCAATTCCGACTTATAATGTCGGAATTTCGACTTGGTATCTCGGAATATCGACTTATTTTCTTGGAAATTTCGACTTATCAAGTCGTAATTTCAAGATACTAAGTCGGAATTCCGAAAAAAAAGTCGGAATTGAATAATTCCGAGATAATAAGTCAGAATTCCGAGATACTGAGTCGGAATTCCGATACTATAAGTCGGAATTAGATAATTCCAAGATACCAAGTCGGAATTATGAAAAATAATTGCGATGACCCCTCAACGTCTTCGTAGATTTCTGTCGTTTTTCAACCTTGTTTTCTTTTTTCTTTTTTAGCGGGCACCTGTTGGTCGGCTATGGTTCGCAACGGCAGCGGACGCTGCACTGAGCTGGTGCACGAAAAGATATCGAAAGAAGACTGCTGCGCCAGCAGATCAGTCACTACGTCTTGGTCAGCAGACGAGTTCGACTCTGGCACCCTTTTCTTCTGGAGGGTACTAGGAGGAGGAGTGAGGTGTTTCCCTTGTCGAGGTAAACTATGCTTTTTATCTTTATTACTATCATAAAGAGGAAAGATTTGATTGTTTTTTTTTTTTGAGAATTGACTCGGCCGTTACTACTACTTGATGGAAATCCATGGCAAATGTTAAAACTTCACAAATGATAAGATTTTCACAACATTCTTAAACACAACATGTTTCGCTAACACGGTAGCTTCGTCAGGTGATATACTGGTACAATGAACTAAACCAACTTTGGCTTGCTTAACTTTTATATATCCTACTTTCTCAACTTGAAGGATTAGTTCCCAGCGAGCACAAAAACTTCTCAGAGATGTTAAAAGTACGAAATTTCGAGACATTGAACCTCCACTGCGATGTTCTGTTCACACATGAATAGAACTATTATAGAACAGCCAATGTCCGCCGCAGGCGGCAATTATCGAGATGTCCTTGATATGTCACAAAACTACCTTCTCCCTAGTTCTTTTCAAAGCCTTTTCATGGACACAACAGAACATTTTCAACGCGTCTTGCGCACATTAAATCGCTGTAAAAAAACATTTTCGAGGTACTTTTCTGAAGCCTTTTGTCAAAACGAACTTTTGCATTAGGATTCCATTTCCCTTGAATGAAAAAATGCATTAAAAATAGATTGAACATAAAAATATTTTCTTGATATGAAATTACCTTCTTAATCGGTTTCTGAGTAGTGCTTACTACACACAGACATATAATTGGAAATAGGTTTCCCAATTTTTGAAATGTTCTCCACAATGCATAATTTTGCAACTGCGGAGAAGCTGTGTATTGATAAATTCGTACTTTTATATATTGATTACACTGAGGCACCGAACAACACATCTTGCATCTGATGGTCATTATTACAAACTAAATAAGTCTTCCAACACAATAAACTTCACCAAATTCCTTTCTGTTCGTTAGCAGCGTGATGTAAGCGTGACACGCTGCAAACGCGAATGCCAATTGCGAACAAGAAGAACAAAATCGAAAACAAATCAGAATTCATCGTATTGTGACGTAAGCATGAGACGTTGTGGTGGGGCAAACAAAGAAAGGGCACAAAAGAACAAAAAACAATACTTTCAATATCCTTCTAAGACCTCTTTGGGAGGTGCATATTACGCCTCAAAAAAACATCCTCATGCCTACATTTCTAAAACATCCCAAAACATCCCAGGGATACCTCTCAGTATGCAAACAAAGAAATGCCACAGAAGAACAAAAACAATACTTCAATATCCTTCAAAGACCTCTTTGGGTGCATATTACGTCTCAAAATAACATCTTCATGCCAACATTTTCAAAATATCCCAAAACATCCCAGGGATGTTTGTGCTCGCTGGGTTACCTGTAGGAGTGTAGGACAGGTTCGATAAACCTTCATTTTCGGAAATTAGGCACAATATCTACATTAAAATACGGTGTACCCTTTTAAACGCGGTGACGCGGGGCAAATCATCTGATTCGTCTTTACAACAGGTATTATGAAACAATAACAATAACAAATCATAGTTTTATTTATAGAAACGAGTAGAGAAAATCCCAAGAAATCTGGTGAAATGAAAAACTCTATTTTTCATAATTGAAAATTACACACTTGTTCTCATTATTGTTTCTTTTGTGCGAGTTTTCTTGAAAGGGCACCGTTTCATTATCTAGAACAGAATTGAAGTGATGATGAGAAAACGAATTTCCTCTTGAAATTTCAACACCCTATAGCTCGAAAGTTCAGTGCAGATACTCATATAAACTTTTCTTCTTGAAATGAGCTAAGGAACTATATTTTCAGCCATCAATTCAATGACAACCTGTATATATTCTTTTCAGATTCTTGCAAGGATGTCGTATGTGATGCAGACAAGACCTGCGTGATGAGAAAGGGGGCGCCGAAGTGCGTCTGCTCCTCCAAATGCAAGGAGGGAAAAGTCCGTCCACGTGGAACGGTTTGCGGCACCGACGGTCGAAGCTATCGAAACGTGTGCAGGCTCAGAAAACACGCCTGTCGAAAGAGATCTCACTCGCTCACAGTCGCCTACAAAGGCATGTGTCAAAGTAAGTGGAAAATAATAGAAAATACACCATACGGTGTGAAAATTACACCTTTTGGTGTCGAATTACCACCATATGGTGTAGAAGATACACCAATGGGAGTAGAAATTACACCAACTGGTGAAGAAGTTACACAAACTGGTGTAGAAGTTACACCAAAGGGTGTGGAAGTTACACCAAAGGTTGTAGAAGTTACACCAAAGGGTGTAGAAGTTACACCAATGGGACTAAAGATCAAGGGAGCTGAATTCCTGCTGGAAAATCACACCATCAATCAAGAAATTACATTATCTAGCGTACAAAGTTCATCACTCGGTGTATCGAATACAGTGTAGATAATTTTCATCTGAGTTTCACTTTTTTGTAGAACAAACGATGCTACAAACATAACTTTTAGATGTCACCTCGTTTCTGAGATACAGGGTGTCTTGATTACTTTTCAATATACTGGTATTAAACATCATTGAGGTGTAGATATTACATTAATTGCTGTGAAAATTACATTAAATGGTGTAAAAATTACACCAAATGATGTTAAAATCACACCAATCTCTATTTAATTTTTTTTCGTATAAATGATGACTCATGTCTTATGTGGCAGGTTCCTGTGATAGAATAAGCTGTCCAGCAGAGAAGCATTGTCTGCTCGACCAGAACCTGATGCCGCACTGCGCCCAGTGTTCGCGAAGATGTCAGAGCAGACCGAAACGTCGTCAGGCGGTTTGCGGTTCGGACGGTGTGACCCACCCTAGCGCTTGTCATTTGAAAGAGAAGGCTTGCCGTTTGGGCAAAGCAATCCCTATGGCGTATAAAGGACCCTGCAAACGTAAGTATGATTTCTTTTCCTTGTCCAGAAATAGCTATTTGGTGATTTGAATCGCAACGAAGAGAGAGGCGTTAAAGTGGTAATTTACGGCCGCGGAAGTGATACTTTACGTACGCTGAACAAGGCAATAAAGTCCTACTTTACAGCCGCTGAGCACGGCGATGAAGTGATTCTTTACGGCCGCTGGGCCCGGCGCTAAAGTGCTACTTTACTTCCACCCATGCACAATTTTCATTTTTTTTAGCTAAAGCGACGTGCAAGAAGGTCCGCTGCAGGATCGGAGAGTCGTGTCTGAAAGACCGCTCGACGGGTAGTTTGCGGTGCGTGGGATGCTCGATGGGGTGCCGCCCCCGACATGCCATGCGTGCGCCCCTGTGTGCCACCAACAACGCCACCTACCCCACGTGGTGTCACATGATGCAGGACGCGTGTCTCAAGGGGTACGTGCTCGATACGCAGTACACGGGAAGGTGTAAGGTGAGTGTTTTCAGATACAGAATCACAACATTCAAGTGAATATATTTGCATTCAAATTAAGGATAATCACTTCCAATTTGAGAATAAGAATATACAGGTGAATAACCACTTTCATGCTGAGGATAACAACTCCTGAATCGGGATATAACGCTTATCAAGAAAAAGCATATTCAAATACATAATTCTAATCAATAGAAACACTTTCAGATCGAGATTGAACACTTTTAAGTTGGGAATAATAACAACAATCAAGTGAATGCGAGCTGATTTGAGACTATGGGATTGTAATGAATGCAATTTTTTGTTTCAGCCCAGGGTAACGAAAATTTGATCTACACTTTTCGATTGATATTTAGTGAATACAAAGCCAAAGAATAAAAAAATCGATCTAAAAGATCAATGTAGTTGAATATTCAAAAAATTAGCCATGAATTAGTTTGGATGTTAGCCAATTTGTTGTGTACTTAAATAAAATGTATCGATTAGAAAAAATGTCTGCAGTAAAATTGGATAGAAAGTGCATTTTATATAAATGTTGGAAATATAATATAATTATGGATAGTATGCCATATAGGTAGAAGAGGTATGATGTAGAGTGCAGAGAAAATTTGTAAACGATATTATGATACAAGTAATCTTCATTGGCTTCGAAAAGTTTTGCAAAGCATTTTTGCCCTCTTATTTTCTCGGAGAAAAATAAAGTAAATGTACATTTTTTATTTACAACCTGTTAAAACATGGATAAGGCGCCGTTTATTGTGTAATACTTTATATAGGTGACACGAATCTATTTTTACCTGAAATTGTTCATAAATCTCATAAATCCCAGATTCACTTCCTGCAAACGTTTCAGGAATATACATTTATACCAACCGAGCGTGAGTGGGTTAAATGAATATAATTGTAATAAATAGTTGCAGGATGTATCTCTTGGAAGTAGTCCAAAAACTGCATTTACTAGAAATTCGTCGTCTCCATTCAGCTATTAAGTTTGTTTTGGCAGGTCGTTTTATTCTAAAAATATGTTATTGGATTTAGAACGATCATATATCGGACAGACAGATTCATCAAAAACCCTAAATTAAATATGACGAATACTCAAATAATAACTATCCACACCAAAAATTTCCTCCTTGTCCCCCCTTGGATTGCCTTATCTGGAAAATCACGAAACCAATTCGACATACTGAGCAGAGCAATCGATCCAAATGAAGGATTTGTGTTTAGCATCGCATAAGGTTATGGCAGCACCAAACTGAACAGACGATTTCACCAAATTCTAAACATTTCTGAAAAAAAATTAATTCTTCTTCTGTTAAAGTTGTCGATGATTTCAACGCAATATGAATCCATTTTCTAGGATGTGTATCATCGTATACAGTGTGTCCCACTTACCACCCAGGTAACACAGTACTCTCCGCGATATCTCTAAGTAGTTATCTTCAGGATCAAAATGCGAAATCCTTCTGCGAGGTATCAAAGATCACTATAGGCTGTCACCATGGGAAATACTCTCTGGAGTCGTCCGAAAGGAATCGCGGAGATCTCGCCTCAGATTTGATATATTCCTCATTATTGCGAATCCTTGAGGTTATCTATAACAGGAAATGAATAGGCATTTCTTTCTGCGAGCACCCAAGGATATCCTGGACGTAACAAGATCGAGAATTTCCCATTGCGAGCTCCTTAAGTAATCACAAACATAACCTGAATAATTGATGAATATTCCTACAAAAATATTGAGTTGTTTTTTTCAATAGCCTTTATAATTCAAATACTGGGTGTCCCAAGTTATCGTTTACAGGCAATATCTCGCCTATTTGTCAAGATATCAAAAGCATTAAAAAACTGCATTAAATGGCATTAAATAACCTTCCTAATGGCTTATGAAGAATGTGATATATTTGGCAGCCCCCGGATGGTAGATACTGATCTAGTAGCATATTGTCTCTGAAAATTGCGTGTCAATCTATTTGGAATACAACGATATAGCACATACTTGGTGTTTTGTTCTTGATAACAACAAAAACATGAACATTTTGTGACTTTTTTACGTTACTCAAATGACATATTGCTTTCACCCATGTGTTCAAGTTCACAAATAAGAAGTATGGATTGCATTTTTGTTTCAAAATAATAATGACAGATATTCCATTTTGAACTGCAGAACATCAATCATTGCAGACGGTACCTACCTAGTGTAATAATTAATCTGATTTCATTGTGGGACATTTTTACGAACATGGGAGGAGACAATTTTCAATCGATGTAACGTAAATGAGGTCAAAAAATTGTATTGTTAATGTTGTTATTGATGAACAAAATACAAAGTACCGATGTGCTATCGTTCATTCCCGAAATAGGATGATTGGCAATTTTCAATGACAATATACAGGGAGTCCATTAAATGAAAATTGAGGAGTTGCTACCAGGTGGCTGTCCAATTTTATACACTTTTTTTTGAGTCATAATGAAAGTTCTCTGATGTCATTTGAAGCATTTTTACTATTTTTTGTTCATCTTGTCGAGTAAGCAAGTTTTTGCCGGTACCTTTACGATAACTTGGGACACCCAGTATTAACATGAAATGGGAGTCATTAATCTATGATAATAATAATTGTATACTAGATACTAGATTTTCTTCTTGATTATTCCAAATTTTGCAGTGAATTAATGATAATTAATTATCTGCTCTGACGAAAAAGACAAAAATGTTCTAATTCAGGTGGGATCGAGAATCAAATATCTACCTCAAATTCGTGGGTAGATATCGGACGACCTTTTTTTTTAAAGGATACCCGGCCAACTCCTCGGAGATTTTTTCAAGTGATAAAGTTTACTTGATCAATGTCTTGCAATAGAATAATATATAATTAAAGCTCATTACGTTGATCTAACTCTAAGTTTGGTAACTCAATCTTTTTCGCTGAAACAAATATCCAGTAAATTTAACTCCACTCCAAACAATATAGCTGGCGCTAGTTAGACTTCGCCGACAGGAGACTGCTGATAACCAATGACTTCTCAAAAATTGAACACCTTACCATATTAGTGGCGATCATGTGGCGATTGATGCAAATATCGCTCTTAAAGGCCTCGTTATAAGGTGATGTGCACGGATTCTTGAACAATTCATAGTTGCGAGCACTTGAAGAGTTCGCTATTAGTAATTGATGCGAATTTCCCAAAGTTCTCTTCACAAGGCGATGCGTGCGAAAATCTCAAACACCTCGTAGTCGCGAGCACTTAAAGACCTCGACAGAAGCAATTGATGCGAATCTCCCAATGTCCTCTCCACAAAGCAATGTATGCGAATTTCTCAAACAGCTGATGATCGCGAGCACTTTCAGTTATCGCCAGTGGCGATGGAAGCGTATATCTCAAAGTGCGCGCCTGAGGGCATTGTATGAGAATTTCTGCGTGCGATATCTTCAAGACCTCGCTGAGCTCAGCCTAGGTGGCGGACATTTGGCCTAGATATAGCACTCTCGGCGATCTCTCTAAGAAGTTACAAAAGGCATCACAATTTCCTAAAAGGATTTCTTCAAGATATCTTTAGGACCTCTTTGTGCTGGCTGGGGCATGCTCACCATGGGTATCTTTTTAACGGTGAGAGATACGAAGTTAGTTAAATGACACCAAATGTGGAGTTTGTCAAGGCCAACTATAATGTGAAATTTTTTTTTCATAAAATCGATTCGTTTTTGTTTTATACACAAAAAACAGATTTTGATCATTTTCATGTCTCCTTTGTAACTTCTTTATTTATGAAAATATTCAAATAGAAATTTCACATTCTTATGGCAGTTTTTCAAAGTGATTTCGAGAAAAATATGGAATTTATACCAACTCTTCTAGAATTTGAGATATCAGCACCAACTTTAGTTTTTCAAATGTAGGTCATAGCTCACTATGACTTAGTTACAAATAACTTTTTTTTCTCTTACAGATGATATGTCGCAGTAATAGTTTTGTGTTGATAACAACGGAGTTATCGTCATTTATACAAAAACAAAAAATTATTTGGAAGCCGCCATCTTGAATTTATAAATTTCAACAAGAAAATCATGATCTCCGACCTCAAAAACCCCTACTCACCAATTTTGAATAGAATCGGACCAAATCTTGTCCGCCATCTTGGAGCAGCCATTTTTTTCAATTTCAACAAAAATTCCATAATGTTTTGTCACCGAAATTATGAACACCTGCCAAATTTCAAGTTAATCGGAGTTATGGAATTTTTGTTGAATTTAAAAAATTCATTCAAAATTGGTAAGTGGGGGTTTTTGAGGTCGGAGATCATGATTTTTTTGTTATAATTTATAAATTCAAGATGGCGGCTTCCAAATAATTTTTTGTTTTTGTATAAATGACGATAACTCCGTTGTTATCAACACGAAACCACTACTGCGACGTATCATCTGTAAGAGAAAATAAGTTATTTGTAACTAAGTCATATGTCATAGTGAGCTATGACCTACATTTGAAAAACTAAAGTTGGTGCTGATATCTCAAATTCTAGAAGAGTTGGTATGAATTTCATATTTTTTTCGAAATCACTTTGAAAAACTGCCATGAGAATGTGAAATTCCCATTTGAATATTTTCATAAATAAAGAAGTTACGGAGGAGACTCGAAAATGATCAAAATCTGTTTTTTGCGTATAAAACAAAAACGAATAGATTTTATCAAAATATTTTTTCACATTATAGTTGGCCTTGACAAACTCCACATTTGGTGTCATTTAACCGACCTCGTATCTCTCACCGTTAAAAAGATACCCATGGTGAGCATGGTAAGTGGGACACACTGTATAGAGTGACAAAATACGTTGAATGTGGCTTGCATACTTTTAAAATCGGAAATGATGCGATAAAAACCTCAAATGAAAAATCATCGATTCTCAACATCCTGTATGAGGAATATGTAAAATTACAAAACAGTTTCTAGATATTGGCTTGAACGTTCGAAAAAAACGCTTGATAGAAAAATAAAAAAAATTCCCTGGAATACGGGAGCGTTTGAATTCTCTCATTTTTGTAATACTTTTTTCGAACACTTGGTGTAAAATGACAAAAAAACTCCAGGAGCGTTTGAATTCTCTCATTTTTGTAATACTTTTTTCGAACACTTGACAGAAAAACTCCCGACGAGTTTTGAACAAGGAATCTTGAACAGAAAGATCGCATCTTTCAAACACTGCATTCCGATTGAAAATCCATTCATCCTTCAAAAAATTATGACAGTTTGAAAATTGTCGAAAATTTCTTGTTGTTTCTTTGAGCACTTTATTTCGAGTTTAACTTTGACAGTTTGATATTGCTGAATTATCCGGCGTGTGACCTGATCAAAATCTCTGTAGCAGTCCTCTGTAGAGAACTGATAAAACACAACGTAGGCAATAAAAGTCTGTTATGTGCCCAATTTATTATGCGAGCCAAAATATCTCCATTGTAAAAGTAAACAAACAAAATTTTTAATTTTATCATTCTGCTTACAAACGACATTGCATAAATTATCATACAAGATTTCTTTACTGCCAGACGCAAAACAACACAATTTATACCCACCCATGTATACCGGGTGGACCAACAAAAAATAATAGTTCGAAGATTTTGATATACTGAAATATATTTTTGAAGGAGCATGATAAATTTCTTCTTTTTTCGAAAATTTGCAGTGGCAATTCATGCTGAATAATTTTAGTTTGCGACATTAAATCAATTTTTTTTTCATCAAATATTTCTTCGACACACATCAAGCAACGCATGAAAACATTTTCAAATTTTTTTCTTGTGATTGGTATGTCTTTGAAAATATTGTTGTTGGTAAGAGATCTGGATTTCGCCCTGTAGATGACACATCTTGAACCATTAGAATAGAAAACATAATCCAAGTCCTAATCCATTTTTCTATAAACATGAGACAAATCGTTCCCAAATCAGACTCGTACTTTTCAAAATATTTTATTTTAAAAGAAGGTGAAATCTGTTTAGATGCAGTAGAGGCAGTGAAAAAAAACAGGCTGTAAATAATAATACACTTTTACTGTCTAGACTGTAGAAGTAGAACAGTCAGCGGAAAATACTTTTACTTTCTAGACAGTAGAAGTGCTACTTTACTGGCACTAAAAAAGCTTTTTCATATAGTCATATATAGAGGTTGTTCTCCACTTTGTGAATATTTCTATGAAAGGAATATTTCAATATGTCAATTTTGCACATACCTGTTGATAGTTATATTTCCTTTGCGATTGACCACCCTGTATGTGAGAGAGGACGTGCCCTGCCGTTAAATCGTCTTATTAAGGGAATTGCCAAGTTTTGTGAGAATGCCATGAAAATTATCATAAAATTCATATGGATGCACTGGAATGCATATAACGTGATTTTTGACCTGTTGAATGACAACTGCAAAAAACGAGTTCTATTCACCAGCTGCATCCACATTGACCAAAAATATGGTTCATCATACCGACAAAGGCAGTCAAGACATACAGTGTGTAACAATAATTTTCTCCACCAGATTCCACCTTTTTTTGAAATCATTTGCGAATATCATTTTTTCTTCTTCAAGTCATATTAACTGGCAAGGTTTTCCTTATCAAGCCAAATTCTTTCAAGAGAAAAAAATGGACTCTAGGATCACAAAAAAGCGCCAAAAATGAAGAAAAATAGATTTCCATTAAATTCAGCACACTTAAAAAATATAATGTCACTCAAAACATAATACAGGGTTTTTCAAAGTTTAATCGGGAAAATTTAATAGTACGATAGAACTGACAGAAATTAAAGAGAAAAGTTCATATAAACTCTGTTTTTTTAAACTGATCGAGATACGAAAATCCTCATAAAACAAGAAAGTTGTATCTTCTTTCGCTAAATTGAATGAAAATATGATACTTAAAAAAGAAACAATGGAGCATGATGATTTTCAACACACTGTAGGCCTTTTGAATAACATTAGAGAATTTTGATCATGTTCGTCTATCTTTAGTGAAATGTAGGTTCATCTGGAGATTGTAGATTTTTGAAAAATATTGAAGCCTGATTTCCTGATGAATTATCAGAGGATCGTTAGCCAATGAATATTTTAACTCATTCCTACTTAAATGACTGAAACACGGGGATGCACAAAGTATAATGGATCACAAAAGTTGTAGAAATTATCCAACTGATATATATATAGGTAGGTAACGAAATATCTATGTGTACTTAGTAGATAATAGTTATACAGGGTGTTTCAAAAAAACCTAACCCCCTTGCTAGGGTAGGTAGAACATTGCAAAATAAGTTGGGTTTGCTCAGTGAAAAAATGTCGTAACGGCATCCGTTTTCATGATACAAGGTGTTGAGAAAATTATTTTTTCACACATTTTTCACGATTATTCCGAAACTACTGGCAACATTGTAATGAAATTTTGTATGGATGTTTCTTGAAATCTGACACATCGCATGAATTTGTTTTTATATCTGACTCTCATAGAGGGCGCTAGTTACACAGTTCGCACCGAGTAGTTTTGAACATAACTTTTTTGAGGTTAGATTTTTCGATCCAAAATATGATATGAACTTGAACATCATTCAATTTTACACCAAGAAGGTACTCCTGGTGAAACTCGATACTACGTTCCGTTTTCGGAATATTTCAATTTGAAAATAATGGAGTAGTAATGATGCTGGTATAAAATGAATTTTATTGAGTTCAATTATTACCTATTTATTCAGGTTCAAAAACAATTCTTGTGCTGAAGTAATTGATGGAACAAAGAAACATAAGTAGAAAATTAAGAGATATTTGACTAGAAACATGGAATATTGAATCACTTAGAGTAAAGGTTCAAAATGTCCTACTTTTCGAGGAATACACGTTTCTATATTCTTTTTTTAAGAATGTATTATTCTTCTGAACAGTTGAGGATCAGCTGTTAGGTCATTTAAGTGATGTTCAATTATGTCTCACAACTCTTTACGTGAATTTATCTATGTAGCATAGTCAAATCTGTTTCGATGTTATTCTTGTGATTCATTGTTTAATCAATGAGTTTTGCATCAGAAATGTATTGTTGTTTTCGGTTTTCAATAAATAGGTGATAATTTTTCATAATACTCACTCTAATACATAGCTTTATACCATCAACAGTTATCACTTCATCATTTTCGAATCGAAATATTCCGAAAACGGAACACAGTATCGGATTTTACCAAGAGTACCTTTTTGGTGTGGAATTGAACGATGTTCAAGTTCACATCAAATTTGGATTGAAAAATCTAACCTCAAAAAAGTTATGTTCAAAACTACTCGGGACGAACCGTGTAACCAGCGCCTTCTATGAGAGTCAGATATAAAAACAAATGCGTGCGATGTGTCAGATTCCATGAAACATCCATACAAAATTTCATTAAAATGTTGCCAGTAGTTTCAACATTATCGTAAGAAATGTGTAAAAAAAATATTGTTTCAATAACACCTTGTATCTTGAAAACGGATGGCGTTGCGACATTTTTTTACTGAGCAAATCCAACTTATTTTGCAATGTTATACCTACCCTAACAAGGGGGTTAGGCTTTTCTGAAACACCCTGTATATACCTTGATGTTGTTACAAGATTAACTAGTTATACTTGGTGTTTCGTTTTGAACACCTAGACTTGTTTGGAATCTGATAGATTGATTCAATTAGAAAGTTTTAGATAAATGACAAGTTTACTAGATACTTGAAAGGTGTAGAAAATAACCATCTAATGAATTATTTTTATATAATTGATTTATTTATTTTTTTCTTGTTTACAAAATACAAAACTAAATATATTTTTTTATTTTACCATGATTCGTTATTCTTCTTGTACAGTATTCTTAAATTGTAATTTTTATTTCCAAATTTGTATCATGTATGTTATATTTACTTATACTAGACTGGGTAATTTATTGACATATTTATTGTAAATGTAGGAAAATATATGAGATTTGGACCAAAACTGTATTCTTTTTATTTTCCTTTGATATCACTCCACAAAACATAAAGAATAATGACTTGATTCATTTTCTTATGGTATAAAAGCAATCATCATGGTGAAGTATATAATAACGTAAAGGATCAACAAAATTTTGTCCAAAATGTTCCCGAAAAGTACCCAATCCTGATTGTTCGTGCTAGCATTAGTATCTGAAGAAACGATAGTGGTGCCATCTTCTTCCTTCTTTGCAGAAGCAACACCCTGCAGAAAAATACACGGTGTCTCAGTAATTAACAAGACTTCGCCAATGGATAGATCAAAAGTCGATTTTTAAAAGAACTAGTGGAATATAATGCATATTTTTTAAGCTTCGAAGTCCTCGGTACCGAATTTCAAAAATAATAGTTTTTTATTAAACAAGGAAAAATAGTAGATTGTTTTATTAGGATCAAAAGTGACACTTTGTTTGACAAGCGAATTTTGCATTTGCGGGGCGAAGCGACCAGCGAAGCCGAGCGAAAGAAGGCATATATTATTTAAAATAATGGCGTAATGTAATGTCATTCAAGAGTAATCTGTTGACATTTGATCTCGTATTTGGATTGACTATTGATTAAATGACCGTCATCTGATATGATTGTTCACTAAATATGAAAAACTCGCAATAAAAATCATATTTGGTTTTGAGTTTTCTATATAAAAATGTATCATTGAAGTACATCATGAGTATATTATAGTGTCCAATGACAAAATAAGAAGAGCAAGTACCTGTAAATGCATCCAACACAAGGGGGAAAATAAGGCAAAATTTCGAACTTTTTCTTGAAATATCTTGATAAATAGTGGTTTGTTCACATTTTCATTATCAAATTCGTGTTTTTCAGACAAAAATACGTAAGTACCAAAAAAAATTTCGAAAAAAACCCATCGCATGGTAAGTGCAGTTGTACCCACCTTTTTTTCCACACTGACAAAACCCAGCGAGCACAAAAACATCTCAGAGATGTTAAAAGTACGAGATTTCGAGACATTGAACCTCCACTGCGATGTTCTGTTCACACATGAATATAACTATTATAGAACAGCCAATGTCCGCCGCAGGCGGCAATTATCGGGATGTCCTTGATATGTCACAAAACTACCTTCTCCCTAGTTCTTTTTAAAGCCTTTTCATGGACACTTTTCAACGCGTCTTGCGCACATTAAATCGCTGTAAAAATACATTTTCGAGGTACTTTTCTGAAGCCTTTTGTCAAAATGAACTTTTGCATTAGGATTCCGTTTCCCTTGAATGAAAAAATGCATTAAAAATAGATTGAACATAAAAATATTTTCTTGATATGAAATAACCTTCTTAATCGGCTTCTGAGTAGTGCTTACTACACACAGACATATAATTGGAAATAGGTTTCCCAATTTTTGAAATGTTCTCCACAATGCATAATTTTGCAACTGCTGTGTATTGATGAATACGTACTGAGGCACCGAACAACACATCTTGCATCTGATGGTCATTATTACAAACTATAAATAAGTCTTCTAACACAATTAACTTCACCAAATTCCCTTCTGTTCGTTAGCAGCGTGATGTAAGCGTGACACGCTGCAAACGCGAATGCCAATTGCGAACAAGAAGAACAAAATCGAAAACAAATCAGAATTCATCGTATTGTGACGTAAGCATGAGACGTTGTGGTGGGGCAAACAAAGAAAAGGCACAAAAGAACAAAAACAATACTTTCAATATCCTTCTAAGACTTCTTTGGGATCTGATATTACGCCTCAAAAAAACATCCTCATGCCTACATTTCTAAAACATCCCAAAACATCCCAGGGATACCTCTCAGTAGGCAAACAAAGAAATGCCACAGAAGAACAAAAACAATACTTCAATATCCTTCAAAGACCTCTTTGGTCAGTGCATATCACGTCTCAAAATAACATCTTCATGCCAACATTTTCAAAACATCCCAAAACATCCCAGGGATGTTTGTGCTCGCTGGGAAGGAAGGTTCATATTCCCTACCTAAGTAATTTCATCTTCAAAAATTCGATTGTCAAAGTCCTGTTAATAAAAATTGAGACATCGCTGTATAGGTACTAATCTGTGTTTGATTTTTCAATATGCATTTCAGCTTTGAAGGGTGACTTACCCTTGTGGAATAGTCACTGAGCAGAATGATCTGTCCAGGTCTACAAGAAATAACACCAGACACTATACTAGAAATCCAAGCTGGTGGGGTGGTTTTCCTCTGCATGAAATCCCTGAACAGCAATGTGAACAATATTGCGAACACCGTCATCAAAATCGAATCCCTACTGAACGTAACTGAAAGAAAAAATAATGATAGCTTCGACGCTCAGTATGTTCGCTCTAGCATTGAGGTTAGGTTAAGTGATTGGAATTGGAATGTGCGTTTGTTGTGAACAGGATGAACAGAAGATGGTGTAGAAACTCCTATCAAATCCCATTCACTGTTTTTCGGTCAAAGTTCTTGAACTACGGCCTACTTGACAGAAGGATTCTTTTCAATATCGCGGAATATAAGTCGCATTTTACCCGTTAGATAGCGAAGTCTCAACCAAAATTCAAGTTTGGTAGAAGTGATGATAATTAAAATTACAGTTTCGTACTTTCAAATTTAATCTCATTTGTTTTGAGGTTATGTTATGAATGTTGTGATATTATTATTTCTGGTGCAAGCTGTGGGTAAGCGCCGTTTTCTGTTTTCTGTCATGAAAGAAAGCTGTAAAGTGTCGCCATCTAGCGGACAACGGAGAACTAATATGCCATTATTGCGGAATCTGCGGTCAAGCGTTTTGGGAGAAACAAAACACTAGTCGAGTTCGGCAATTCCATCCGAGATGCGAGGGATTAGAAAGATTAATTGGAATAAACGAACGGTGCAGAGCGCATTTATTTACCCGTTAGATAGCGAAGTCTTATAGCGAATTCCATTCGTAAACCTGGTGGTGCACTGGTTTTGCACCAGTTTTGCACCCGCACTACGTTAGTTCTCTCCAAAATGTGAACTGGTGCATTCCCAATGGAATATGAAATAATATAATAAAATGTTATTGTTGGAGGTTAAATCGGATACATTGGTTTGTCATTGTTTATAACTTGTCCGTATCCTGAAATTCTTTCTCGACTTCAATTAAAAACGTAGTAGATGTTTCATGGAAATGATTCTGAGCAGTTATTTTTCAATAAGAACCTCTCCATCATTGAATTTTAGTGCAAAACACTCAACAAAATTATGGATTCTGGGAAGTAGTCTCCTTCATTTCTTGAAACCTCCAATTTTTTATCACTACTTGATGATGATGATTCGATTGCCACTTGATTTTGGTTTTCAAACTATGCATATTCAATGTTTCCGCCATTTTCAAAACTGCACCTACTTCGCACGACCTATTAGAGCTCGTGCGAGAATTGTTGCACTGAGCTCTAAACTATGTGAACCAGTTTTCCAATGGAATTCAAAACCCGACACCAGTTTTACCAATGGAATACAAAATATGCACTTAGTGCGACCCAGTTTTACCAATGGAATTCGCTATTAACCAAAATTCAAGTTTGGTAGAGCTGATGATAATAATTAAAATTACGGTTTCGTACTTTCAAATTTAATCTCATTCGTTTTGAGTTTATGTTATGAATGTTGTGATATTATTATTTCTGGTGCAAGCGGTGTGTAAGCGCCGTTTTCTGTTTTCTGTCATGAAAGAAAGCTGTAGAGTGTCGCCATCTCGCGGACAACGGAGAACTAATATGCCATTATTGCGGAATATGCGGTCAAGCGTTTTGGGAGAAACAAAACACTGTCTGTGATTACACCATATTCTATCCACCTGTTGTGAATTGTGAACCGATTTGCTGTTCAAAGTTGTTGAGAATTACGACCCGATTCGAACAACCTGTCATTTCGCCTTCCAAATGTCGATTGCCAAATCACAAATTGATAGGCAAGACATTCATCAATTCAGTGACAATAAATTATCGGTTCAAACTGACAAAAAATGTGACAAATTTAAATAGTTTAAAAATAATAAACCAATCTTCAGAGTGTATCTAAATAACACCGAAAAACTTCAAGGGGGGATTTCTTGAGATATTCTAGCGAATAAAGTTCATATAAACATGCGCCCTAACTGGCTTCGTTTTTGAGATACAGGATGTTGAAGTTGGAAGTATTGTTTTTATTTATAACCCCCCTAGCTTTCATGATGCAAAAATTCAGTATGATTGGAGACTGAGAAAGTCCCAAAATTTCAAAATGATTCTAATTGGGGTTATTGAGTAATCTCAATGGAAGTCTTGAAAACACGGCTATATTAAAATTTTGAGTCAAATCGAATTTTTGTTCCCTCAAAAATCAAGCTAGATACAAAAATTACACAAAGAATAAAAAAGTTGTTATTTCAATAGTTCAATCTTACCACAACGTTTTATTGAAATTGATGAAAATACAACTGAGTAATGGATAAAAAAACGATTTTTCATGGAAGTATTCCCAACAATAACATATAATCTCCAGAAGTTCAAGAAAAATTCCAATACCTACCTCCTATCCTTATCCTCCCCAGGAACGCACGATGTTCTTTGGACATTATAGGGATTCCCTTTCGTGCGATCCAAGCGATAAAAAAAATACCCTGTATCTCGAAAATGAAGCAAGTTAAGACACATATTCATATGAACTTTATTTTCTTAAAGATCAAAAGGAATCACCCCTCGAATGTTTTCGGTGTTATTTAGATACACCCTGTGTAATCAACTCTTTTAGAAAACAAAACCTATTCAATCGTCATTGAACACAAAAGTTTCATTGTTTGATTTTCACTTTCAGAACCGTTTTATCCAACATAGAACACCGCAAATTCAATTTGACTTGAAATTTGCTAGTGATAGGGTGAATTCTTCAAATGTCATCATTCACCTACATTTACAGGGCGAACAAAATACCAGTACAAAAATTGCATGATCCACTATCACCAAATACTTACGTAACAGAGGTATGTTGTCTCCTTTCAAAGGTATCTGCCAAGTCAAAAACTGCACATGGATGAATTGAGCTAAAAGAGTGACGTAAGAGAGAACCAGTCTCTCTTTATTGAGAGGTGATAGAGACAAGAAGACGAAGGAGAGGATCAAATCAGCTGAAAAATAAAATAAACTCATGAGTAAGTAATTCATGGAAGTGATAGTAGTTTTACCCAGAATTGGAATGACAATTCCAGCAGCATGGCTTCCTGACAACCTCTTGACTTTGAAGCTGATTTCTATCGATGGGTAAGTGTCGTTGGGACAACAAGCGTATTTTCCGCTGTTCCTTACTGACGAGTACGAAGAAATTTTCCATTCGCCATTGTGTATCAGATCATCCATATTCACCACATTTTTCATCAACTGATATCAAAAGAAAGAGATTAAAACTCCTGAAAGTGCTAATATACAGGGTGTTGCGAAATTCGACCGACAACGCTTGACAGGTGATAGCCTTCGTGATTACATACGGTCTCGAAGTGTTCAGTTCTCGAGATACAGGGCGTTGAAGTTAAGAAATTTAAATAGGTTTTTCGCAATATCTCAAGAAAAATTTAATAGAATGCATATTAATTCATCTTTCAATGGTTCATTTTTTGACCAGAAAGACATTTCGAGAATTTCATCCATAGGAGCGCTAAAGGGGGTTGTGATAACTTTTCCTCCCATATTTTCTACGCCACTAACGAAATTTCGATTATTTCCATTTTCTCGAATTGATTGTTCAATTATGTTGAAAAAATGCATCACCTTCAACTGAGCTCAAATGAACAGTTATCGAGATATTTGACCCAAAATAGAAGTTTGCATAGTAACTTTTCATCTTCCTCAGAAAATTACAAAAATGTTTGTATATTCTCTTTATGCGTGGAATAACTATTTCTGTTCAGCTACAGGATGAGATCTGAATAGTATCTAATCTTCTCAACATCTGAAATATATTTTAGCAATTTTCTACTACTGAAAATGATGAAATATTAATATACAATCTTCTATTTTGGGTCGAATATCTCGAAAACTGTTCATTTCAGCTCAGTTGAAGATGATACATTTTTTGAACAAAATTGAACAATAAACTCGAGGAATTGGAAATAATCGAAATTTAATCAGTGGCGTAGAAAATATGGAAGGAAAAGTTACCACAACCCCCTGTAGGGCACCACTGGATAAAATGTCCGGAATGGCTTTCCGGTCAAAAAATGACCCATTCAAAGATGAAACCACATACCGAATTTGAATGCATTATATTCAATTATTCTTGAGATATTGCGAAACAACTATTTTTATTTCTCAACTTCAACGCCCTGTATCTCGAGAACTGAACACTTGGAGACAGTATGTCCCTATCTCAGTGATTATGAGGGCTATCACCTGTCAAACGTTGTCGGTCGAATTTCGCAACACCCTGTATAGTTAGCGAAACATGTCAGAATGTTTGAGTTTGTTGATTTCTAATGATTCAGAATGATTGAGTTTCATTCCTTTATTTTCTACGTGTAGAATTTCGAAATTATCATCAAAACTATGATTTTTTTCTAATATAATATGGTTGCCGTATGTTGAATTTGTTTTCGTTTTCAAAAAGTTTTCAAAAAATTCATCTTATTTTCATGAATGCGCTGATTGAACATACGACCAGAGACCCACTAAGCAAATTCGGAAGCTATGTTGATGCAAGGTTGCAGCAATTCCTGCAACAGACTTTCAACAACATTGCAAATGTAACCTTCCAGCAATGTCACAGCAACATGTAATATTGCTGTAACGCTACAATATCAAACTTCACCTTTGCAATATTGCTGAACGTCCGTTCCAGTTATATTGCTTCAACATTGCATCAACATAGCTTCCAACTTTGTTTAGTGGGTTGGGGTTAAGGCACCAAAAATCACCCTTACCTTGATGTTGAGCTCTTCTCCTTTGTGCACCCAGGACCCCATTTGCAAGCTGCAATTCTGGGTGTCAAAGGGGTAGTGCGACAAATCTGCGACACACAGGGCGTCTATATGAATAGGGGGGACACACAAAACTACCCCCTTGTAGGTGACCAGGCATTTGGCGCTGCCTATCACCTCGGGGTCTTCCCCTTGGTTTGCCCTGTAGGACAGATAATTTTATGTTGGTAATTTTTTCACCTAAATCTGTCAGTTTAGTGATTATAATCATAATAGTAGGATAACGAAATGATATATGTCCCAAAGGGATGTAAAAACATTGTAGTTCATCGAACGGCACCTGTGCCAATCACTATCCTGAGCAAAATGATTGAAAAATTGCACTTTCCTATGCGGAAATTTGCACTCGATTTCGCGGTATCAAATAAAAATATGAAACTTAGAAAAACCGGTGGCGTACAATGACATTCACCATAAATATTGATAATTGTACCCACTGTGACGCCACTGGAAATATTATTTCGAATATAATTGCACCAGAAGAAGCTCCATATTAATATTGACAAAACCACAACGTTTTATTGAAATTGATGGAAAGACAATTGAGTATAATCATCCCTTGAATTTTTTCGGTGTTATTTAGATACACCCTGTATATCAGCAATAAGCAATAGTGAAAAATATAATAACTCACATATTATACACTGATAAATCTGGTGTCCATATAGAACTGGTATGCAGATGCAGGTTTTTGATATTTTGGTATTGCTCAGGTTTCCACGTCAAATGGTCATCTTTCCAAGTCTACAAATAGCGAAATTATCGAAATATTGGCCAACAAATAACGAAGATTTATAACATACCACTGTCAACCAAGCATCCAAACTCAGCATACTACTGATTGGATCCTACAAAATAAACAACGTGATCCAGGAAAATACTGTCATTTTGGACGAGAAAATTTTAGGTTTTTTTGTTGCAGTATTCAGTAAGTTTGTACAAAATCATCCATCAAATTGCACTATTTATTGTGAAAATGAAGAAATATTGAAAAATAATAATTGATTGTTATATAAATCCCTCTATAGCCTTTAATTGATCTGATGTGGGAAACCATTGCCTGCTAAATATGGACAAAAAATCTAGTGAGCTGGAGTGGAAAACAATTGTTGTCATGTCAATCAAAACTCAAATCATTCTCAAATTAGTTAAAAGATGTTCTGCAATCACATTTATTTGCTCATTCATCTCCGGAGCCGTTCATCAATATCATTTAGAGCAACATAATTTATTCGGAGCGTTTTTTAATTTGACAGCCAGGAAAAAAATAAAATTCTCCTGCTAGAATTATTTATTCAGAGGAATTAGGTATATTTCAACTTTGACAGCTTTTTGTTGAATGACTGAGAATGCTGAAGATCAGTTATTGGACTTGTAGGTTTAGCACTATAGTTTCTGGTTTGGTTTGAGTTTGAATCGAATAAATTTGTTCAGTACAAGCAGCAAAGTTTGTATAAATCATAGATAAACTACTTAAATATTGAAACCAAATATGAGGGAAGCTATAGTATAGAACAGACAAGAAAAGGCGTGCCCATAATTGAAAATGAGAATATTTTGATCCAAATCGGTAAGAAATCACAATTTTTATTGGCATGGCAATAGAAGTGTCAAATACATACAGGGACTCTAGGCAATAGTAGACTCCCCATCAGGAGCGTTATTTTATATATTATTGACCTGATTGCTCCAGAGGTCACATGACTGAAAATCTTCTCCATCTCACTTTGCTCTCAGATGCTGTTACAGAACATCTCTATAGTGTAACTCTCATAGTGACAGACAGAGCGTTACTGTCATTTTCGATTCAGTGGAATTGCAATGAAAAACTTACAGCGATACAGATGAGTTATTGCAAACGAAGTATTAAAGAAGGTATAAGAGGCACTATACGGGATTTATTAAATGGTGCAATAGTAAAAAAGTGAAAACACCAAATAAAGAAGAAGTATGTTTGGCTCATTTCCTAGAAATGTCTGAAACCTAGAGGCCAAACAACATGGGCATGCTGGCTTCCACAATAAGCTTACCTACATATAATGCTTCAAACGGTACACACAATAGATATATCACTAATTATTAGAAGATAGAGAATATATCACTATTGTTAGTTGTTCCTATTTGCAGGAATAATTAATTGAACAAATCAATCAATTTCCTACGCTTGTAAAAAAAATATTGTTCCTAACTCATGCGAAAAGTGTCTTTCCCGCACTCGTTAGGAAAAATACTATTCCAGGCGTATTGTGTACACATTTTTTTTCGGAAACCAACAAAGCAAGTTTCATATTGTATTTATCGAGAAAATATAATTTGCTGACCAAAATTAAAATTTGATGACCGAACATTAGTTGAAACTGGATGTCTATATGAGATGTTCAAAAATTCGAAGCATAAATGCTCGTTCAGCAAGGGTTTTTGAAAAACAGCAAGAATAAACTACCCCTCTGAGAGTTTTGAGTCTTTGGATAACACACATAAAATTAAAAATAGGGGGCCAGGTAGCCGTGCGGACAGTGTGTCTATATTCTAATTTGCATTCGCTTGCCGGTCGTGGGTTCGATTTCTCATCGACTGCAGAAATTTTTCTGATGGCCCAAGAAAGTGTTCGGGATCACACGTTAAAAGGTAAGGCCCCCGTAATTCCTTGCTCGCACAAGACTTTCGAAGACTTCTGAGGGTTGCTCGTAAGGGGGCAACCGAATGATGGATAGAACAATTTTAGAACAACAAAACAATTTTTCAGCTTATGGCAGAACATAAGACGTCAGAAAAATCAGTTGAAAACAATTCTATCGGGATTTGGCAACATCATCAATTTACTTACATAAGTGAAGTACTTGAGAACGAGTCTAAAGCTCACATTCATGGCCTTCTCGTGGTTAGCTACTGGTCTCACTGACGTGTCATAGTTGCATAACACACTGTCCTTCAACTTTCCCAATGGAGTATCAGAATTACTAGGTGGACAGGCGTAATCTTGGGCATTGATTGCAACTGAAAAAATCAACAGAAAGCACTATTACTGTTCTTTCAATTTGTTCACATGTTTGTACTTACCGAAAAAATGGATCAACTGAAAAAGTAAAGCACATCTACCGATTTTTGTAAATATCATATTAATGAAAAATAAGAACCAAAGATGTGCTGGATGATTTTTTCACGTTGATGATTGTGGTACCGATTTTTGCATTTACATCGAGATATATCCTTGACAGAAATTAAACGTTACCGGAAATGCGGTAGTTTGGATCTCTGTATTCTATGCTATTATTGATAATAGTAATTTCATCGACTAGTATATAGACAGTATATACAGAGGTGATTGTTATGGTTCATGGAGTATTCGTAACTAGGTATCAAAATTGTTTTATTAAAAAATTTATTCATGTAGTATTCACGTTTTACAGGGTGTGAATGAATGAATATGAAAATTTCAGAGGGTTATTAATCATCATATTTAATGAAAACATGGTCATAAAAACATGTTTGGAGTTAAAAGTATCATTTTTTTAATCACCATGTATATGATTTTTACCGAAACTTTGACAACTTGATCTTCGAAAACAAGGCAAGTTTGTGTGAACTTTCTTCGTGAAATTTTAGAAGATATCGCCCTCTAGACATCTTTTCCCACTCCTATATAATTAAATTATTTTTTGTACCTACTCACCAATGATAATAGAAACTAAAAAAATGATGTTTACAACAAACATGATGGAATAATACTAAAATGACTATAGGTAACATCCCACATACGCATTATCAGGTAATTTGATATTCTAGATTTGTACACCCTCTGCTCCCAAAAGATTAAAATAGTTCAAAAGCATCTTATCGCAAATTTGTTATTAAAATAGGACACATAGAAACATAGTATTCATCAAAACATCTTGAAATTGAAGTACAAAAAAGAAGAATGGTTACAAAATGACTTTTTTCTAACCAAAATCGATCTTTCGATCAAGGAATGGGACCAGAAAACATAATAGTATTGATGAAAATATTCTGGAATTGAAAAACTATTTCGTACAAAAAATACTTTTTCAATTAGAGTTGAATATTCGGAATAATTCAAGTGGCCTCATGGCTGTACAGGGTGTCCCACTCAAATGTGTCACCACCCTCTCTTTATCCTTGTAATTATAATTACATATGAACATATTTTGGTCATTCAAACACTTTTCTGGAATATTTTTTTACGAATTTTCTGAATCTGTGCTCACTTTTTCTCCACATCAACAAATTACAGGATGGCTAAAAAACAATTTATTTTTTCAAATGAAATGATCGATATTTTTTTCCATAATTCGATGAAGCCTGTCAATCCGAATGCGAATATATACCGGGTGTCCCAGTATACCTGGTCTAATAGATTATCTCAGCCATTTCGAAAGATGAAAATTTGAAAATTACATGATTTACTACAATTCTAATAATTTGAAATTATCATTGAAGTCAAAATTAAGATTACAAAAATATCGTAACCTACTGCTGCGATTCGTTCAATTTGAAATTTCAATTGTCGTTTTCTCCATCAAATTAAATTTAAAATACGAAGTGTGATTGTTGAAACGGTAATTTTGAATAGAAATCAGAAATTTCAGAAAAAATATACAGGATGCTATTTGAAATAAAAAAGTTAAGAGTCACTTTTCCGGTTTGTTTTTCTCAGTTGAAGCTTTCTTGAACGAATTGGAGATCATGGAATTTGCGAACTTTTATTTTTCGAGATGGCTGAGATAATTCATTGGAACAACGTATACTCTGGGACACCCGGTATAGCATTCATATATTATTATCGAATAAAATTTAGATCATTTCAATTGAAAAAAAATTTTTTTTTTCATTAGCTACCCTGTTATTTTGTTGATATGAAGAAAAAGTGAACACAGATTGAAAAAATTCGTGAAAAATTATCCCAGGAATGTTTTTGAATGGCAAAAGAAGGTTGAGACTTACAATAAGGATTGAGGAGAGGTGACACATTTAGGTGAGACACCCTGTACAGGATCGAAAATGAAGTCATTACTTTTATTTAATCATTTAAGTGTCAACTTCATGAAATCAACAAAATTATGTTGATTTAAAAAATGTAAAAACAGATAGGAACTAAAATCTGATCAAAAGACCACAAGTTGCAAAAATCTTCAATATTTCGGAAAGTATCTCTTACTGGGCAAATAAAATATTCTATATTTCAGAACAACATATTATATGTATGCATCTCTGGATGAACAAATAGTGAAAAAAAAACAAATTTGATTTTACTTCTTGTATTTCAATTTATTCTTGAATTTCTTAGGATTAATACCATATGCAGATAGTCTCGCATCAGACAGACCCAATAAATTATTACCATCACCCTGTTTCGAAATTTTGACCCTTTTTGAACCTTTCTTAATTGCACCATCATTATCACTGTTCTTCCTCTTCCTCTTCAATTGCTTTATTTTACCGGGCATCTTGGTATCCTTCAAACTTCCCTCCTTTGTCACCCCTAGTTTTCTTTCAATTTTCAACTTCTTCTTATCTTTAGCTGAAATTTGAGAAGTTTTTTCTTCTCCTTTCATCAGCTTGGGAGCCTTCTTCTTCCTCTTCTTCTTGTTCAAAGATGCTGGTGTTTGCCGTTTTGCTTCTTCTTCCTCTTTCTTCATTGTTTTGTTGGTTTTGGGTTGGTCTGTAACTTCTTCAGAATTCAAATTTTCCTTATTAGGAATGTCAGAAACCAAGCTTGGTGTATCTTTCTTCACCAAATTAGTTTTTGGCTTCTTCTTCTTTTTCTTCTTCTTTTTATTTACAGTTTCGCTCTTTTGAACTTTGTCTTGGATAGCTTCCTTGGTACTAGAATGGTCTGCAACTTCTTCAGAACGTAATTCATCAGAATCGTTAGATAGAATTTTCTTCGCCAAAGTAGTGATCTTCTTTTCATTTTTAGATTCTCCTTGCTGATTTTCTAACTCTTTTTTCTGGACATTTCGATCGTTAGTTGATTGGTCTGTGACAACATTAGAGCTAGAGCCTTGCGGTGCACCGTCATCAGGCTCCTTAGAGAACAGGCTCGGTAAAATTTTTCTCTTCAAATTCACATTTTGCCCCTTCTTCTTATAAGCCACCTGCTCGAATTTTTCCACGTGATCTGGTCGTATCTGGACGGCTTTTTTAAGCGAACACCACTTGTTCAATTCCCGTTCGTTTGCCAACAGAATCTGGATAGGAAATAGACTAATCAAACTGCTGGAAATGATTCTTCTAGCATCTATACAGGTTGGCCCAACAAAAACGAAACAGACTGTTGACTTGCGGAAAATTGTTCATTTGAAAAAATAGGGGGAAAAGCTTTTTATCCGACCCTCAACTATGCTATCCCTTCACTGACCGATAGAATTCGAATAGGAGGGCGTTGGCTGAAGGTACAATGTACCAATTATCGAAAAGTTATACAATGAAGAAATCGGTAATATGAATATTAGTGAGCTTTCTCTCAATTTTAGCGCTCTCTTGAGGGAAGTAAATATTTTATATAGTACTAGATCAGACTTCACAAACGTTGTTTTGCTATATACATTATTTCTATAATATATTTTTTCAGTTCAAAATTCATCAAGACACTATTATTATTTTATTTTCTACTTCTTTTTGGTTTCGCTATCTATAAAAGCTTGTTTCTTTAGTTTTTCAAACTACCATTTATTTCAACATCTTTTTAGTTCACTTGAATTTCCCAATTTTGACGAATGAATCGAAATATCCGACTCCTAAAACCCCAGATGAAAACTTTGAATAGAATCGGAACGTAATTACAAAACTAGTCCGCAATATTGGATCTACCATCTTGAATTCCCTAATTTTGACGAAGGAATCATAATTTTTGATCCCGAAACCGCCCACTTACAAATTTTGAATAGAATCGGTATATAACTACAAAACTCGTCTGGTATATTGCGGTTCCACCGTCTTGAATTTTCAAATCCCGCCTTTCCAAATTTTGACAAAATAATCATAATCTGCGACTCCGAAAACACCCCAGATAACAATTTTGAAGAGAGTCGGATCATAATTACAATACTCGTCCGCCGTATATTGGGTCCGCCATCTTGAATTTTCTTATTTTGACGAAAGAATCATAATCTCCGACCCCGAGAACCACCAAATACCAAATTTGAATAAAATCGGATCCTAATTACAAAATCCTCCATTTTGGATCCGCCGTCTTGAATTTCTTAATTATGACGAAGGAATCATAATCCCCGATCACGAAAACCCCTACATACCAATTTTGAAAAGAATCGGATTATAATTAATTACAAAACTCGTCCGCCATATTGGTTCCGTCATCTTGAATTTCAAAATTCCGCCCGAATTTTCACATTCTGACGAAATAATATAATATCCGACCCCGAAAACCCCCAGATACCAATTTTGAATAGAATCGGACCATAATTACAAAAGTCGTCCGATATTAGGTATTTCGGAATGCTGTCAAAATCAGATTCAAGATGGTTGCTGTACCCAAACAAATAGCTGTCATTCCGTGACTTTTTTAACCATATTTTCAATTAAATTTAAAATGTGTTAAATGCTGCTTTCTTCGCTTATTTAGTTGATAATTGAACTTTATATACTTAGTTTTATTAGGATTGCATCATCTTTATGAAAATTATTGAATAGTTGATGTGTATTCCTGTGGTGTATTCTGGACACTATTTGGATAGGTTTTGCTTGTTGTTTGTGTTATAACAATGTTTTATTGTGGAATAATCAATTGTAAGAGTCGGTAATATCGTGATAGCATGAAGTTTCATCAAATCCTGAGTGTCTTGAAATTTAGACATAAATTGGAACAATGAATTATCAAAAGAAGAGACAAGTGGATAAATAGAAATGGTTTGATGGAGCAGAAACTCAAAATGTTGAGAGAGTTTGCAGAAAACATTTCCTACCTACTTGGTGAGTTCACTGAAACAGGTAATGAATAGTAGTAAATATAATAGGTATAATGGAAATTTTAGGGAAACCTACATATCTATCAGATGTTAATAATCCTAACTGGGATCCCAGTTTATTTTCGGCATATGATAGCTTAGCCTCTGACAACCAATCTAAGGAAACTATCAATGATATGGAAACATCAGAATGCCAAGCTGAGGCTGCAGGACCATCTGATTTCAAACAGGCTGCAGGGCCATCTAATGAACAGGCTGTAGGATCATCAGATTTTCAAGATGAGAACCTTAGTATAGTTCCTGAATGTGATAAATATTCACAAACATATATCAGAGCTGTCAGCCTAGTGCTGATCTTATTATAATTTGATAGGAATCACCCCACAAGGAACAGTATGTTTGATCAGTGAGGCTTGTGGAGAAAGAGCATCTGATTATCCCATAACAATCAATTCAAAATTAATAGATAATATTATTCCAGGTGAGTTTCTGTACAAGATCAATTGAATATAATTGATACCAATCTTTATTGGATCCAGAATTACTGAAAGATAATAAACTTTTTGAATTAGTTTTATTGACTAAAAGCTAGAAATCTTTTATATGCATGGAAAAACTAATTTTATTAAATAGCATGCACTGTTGAAAATGTTCCACTCGTCTTGACTTTCAATCTATTTATGTATGTCTACTGTTCTAACAATCTTCCTGAACCCATCTGAATTTCAAACAGTATCTATCCAACTTTCAATTAATACAAATTCAATTTGTAGGTGATTTGATTTTAGGTGACCATGGCTTTTTGGTTGGTGACTATGTACAAATTTTGAATGCCCAAGTGAAGATTCAAGCTTTTACAAAAGGAAAGAAACAATTACATCCTACTGAGATTGTGGGAACTAGAGCTACTGACAATGTGAGAATTCATGTGGAGTGAAAAAAGATACAATATTTTATGTTGAAGTCACCATTTCAGATTAAATAATGATAAGATTACATTTGCAAAATTGATATTTAGATATGCCTGTTTTTGAATTTTGAACAAAACTGGTTTGCTTGTTCTTATTGCCCATGAGTGGACTTTCTTCTCACTCACAACTCACCTAAATAATGAATCATGATTGGTAGATATTTGGGAACACAGGAGTAGAAATACTCAGTTTTTTTTCTAACACACTAATGAACAAGATTGAAATTTATTATATTGTTGTGAGACATTTTTCTTTGTGCCAACACTTTTGGTTGGTCAATTTTCACAAACTCTTCATGAAACATCAATGAACAGTGGATTCATATGTTAATTCATAATCAAATTGTTGAGAAAAATATTCCTTGTATTTTGTGTATGAATGATAGGTAGTCATTATGATAGCAAATGTTTGTAATTATTAATAAGTATTTTGTGTGATTATGATATCTATAGATACTTTGAGGAACTGTGATGATAGTCAAAATTTCTAAATTTCAAATTCAAGAAGAATTATTGATGAACAAGGTTGATCTGTTTTTCAATGAATTGTTGGTCAATACAGCAAACAAGACATTCTGTTGACTATATAATTATTATTACAGGTATTACATTGAAATGTGTTTGAGAAAACTATAGTTAAGATGAATAAAATCATGAAGCATGAATATGTAGTGTTTTAATGAATTATAAGGTTAAAAGAAACTATTTACAATATAGCTTAATTTTTGTGTAGATATGTGGGGGAATTGTGTCAATATCCTATTTGTGAATTTTCATATTTGTCTAGTATTTAAGAACAAATTAAATATTTTTGACATAAATTTCCAGTAGTGATATTGCAGAGCAAGACTAACATCAAAATATTTTTTGGAGTTACTATGGTCAGAATACATTTTTAGATATTCAGAGTTGAATCATAATAGTTTGAATCCTTGCAGATCAGAGAGCTTACAAGAGTTTGATACAAATTTTCCAAACAGGATTTGCACAAATAGGTAAAGTGGAGGGAATCAGTGATATGCATTTGGTATTGTCCTTGTAAGTAAAAGGGCATCAAAGGAGGAAAGTACCTACACTCACTATAATATGCCTCTTTTGTGTGAAAATGATTGAGAAATTAATATGATTAATTGCTTATGCATGGCAGGGATATCAGATATTTGCTAGGTCAATTTCTCTTAAAGATTTCAATATTTCTGAGAGCTGTTGCCTTCTATAGGTTGAATATGAGTTACTGTTGTCCTAACTTCTGACAGCCCAGCCATGCAGGTGTGATGGGCTCTGTATTTATTCCTTGATCACTATTACACAATACCCATCAGACTTCTAGTGAGGGTAAAATCATTATTTCAAAATGTTTCACCTACAAAAATATCAAATATTTAACAAGTAGGTACCACAGTATAGACTATCAATTATCCACTCATAGTATGACCACAGTATAGAGCTCTATTAGAGCTCTATACTGTGGTATGACTGCCTAGAACAAACATATGCCACTGATTTTCTTCACTCCACATAGGTATTTGTACAAAACATGCCTCAGAAAATTTATACCCACTCAAACTTTCATGAGCTTTCGTTTGCTCTGCAGTATAAAAACTAGGAGGAGGACAATTATATCATGTCAAGATATCTATTGAAGTGACTCCAGGAAACATCGGAGCCTGAGTTTCCATTATTCTGCAGAGAATAGGGATCAATAGAATCGATGACTTGAATTTTTACTTTGTATCGCTCTATATTATGACCACCAGAAATTTCTAATGTCAATAAATATTCACTTTATTCATGATAAAAACTATAATATCAAAAAATCAAAACAAAATCAGTGAAGATCATAACCTTAAAATTCGCAATTTAGGGGAAGAGGAAGTAAATTTTTGACATTTGAAGTACGGACGGAAACGGGGCAGGTACAGCGGCCATTTTTAGGTCACGGGTTCTGGAATGCCTAATATAAGGTCCGCCATCTTGAATTTCCTATTGTTACCGGGATAAAAAGTATCCTATAACCTTCTACTGGTTCTGAGCTACCTCCTCACCAAGTTCGGAGCCTATTCAATACAAACAAACAAACACAAACAATCAAATCTTTCCTCTTTTCAATATTAGTATAAATTAGTATAGATGTTTGGCACTTTTGAAAGCTTTGATGTATGTCCGAGACACTAGGAATATCTGAGTTTATTTCTTCTCTATTTCCGAATATTTGATATTTTAATTTTTTACGTTAGAAAAGAAATTTTGGTACGTCCTTGTGAGTCACAATTTTAATTTTCAAATCACAATCTTTGACATTTGTATTCTTGACCCCAGAAGTAAAATATATGTGGCCATCATTTCATGAGTTTCAGACACTTTGTAACAATTGTAACCCATCTACCAAGAGAAATTACATCTAGTTCTGGGCCATTTATTCTAGCTATTAATTGAATCTAAGGATCCCTAGGATGGAAAAGTTTCTCCATATTTTTGAGAGGAAATATGAGTTTTTTTTAATCGTCTTCATTTTCTCCAAAGAATATCACCTGGTAAAATGAGGCATAGATGTAATGTGCACCAGGCAAAGTTTAGCTAGGAAGCCATTCTTTTATAGCACCTGCACTACATTAGTTCGAAAAAAAGAATAGGAAATAACATAATTGTTGGAGATTCAATCGCTCAAATTGGTTTGTCATTGTTTATAACTTGTCCGTATCCTTAAATTCTTTCTCGATTTCAATTAAAAACGGAGTAGATGTTTCATGGAAATGATTCTGAGCAGTTTTTTTCAATGAGAACCTCTTCATCATTGAATTTTAGTGCAAAACACTCAACAAAATTATGAATTCTCTGCAGTAGTCTCCTTTATTTTCTTGAAACGTCCAAATTTTCATCACTACTTGATGATGATGATTAGATTGCCACTTAATTTTGGTTGTCAAACTACGTATATTCAATGTTTCCGGTTTCCGCCATTTTCAAAAATGCACCTACTTCACAAGACCTATTAGAGCTCCTGCGAGAATTGTTGCACTGAGCTCTAAACTATGTGAACCAGTTTTCCAATGGAATTCAAAATCCGGCACCAGTTTTACCAATGGAATACAAAATATGCACTTAGTGCAACCCAGTTTTACCAATGGAATTCGCTATTGGACTTAAACATGTGATGAACTTATAACCTAATTCTTCTGGAAGAGTATCAGCTATCTTTCCAAGTGGCATCACTGGATTTCAGTCCTTTGACTGAGGGTCGGTTTATCAATTGCCAATATTATCCATCAGTTAGTTATCCGTCAGATAAAAATATCTAGCAGATAAACTTCCAGTTTGTTTGGAAGTGGTTCATCAACTCATTTTTATTCTCCAGTTAATCAACTGCCAGATAATGAAAGTTGGCAATGCTGATGAATAAATGTAAGCAATCTCATTGGTTGTTACAAGAACAAGGTCATGTATTGTTGATTGTTTTCGAGGTTTTCTGTTTTATGAGTTTTTGGTTGTTGATAAATATGAGTCTGTGCCCCATCCGTTTTTTTTATTTTCAATCACACGTTTGTATTGATTCGCTATTTTAATCAGCAAATTTTTCTCCTCTGCTGTGAAATTGCATCCTCTTTTTTTTGTAGAACTACTAGTACTCTCCATTTTTAACTTTTTCGTCACACCAGAAAGCTAGGAAATCAAAACAACTCAGAACCTATTTTTAAGCTATTATTTCAAATTTTTTTACACACCAATTTTATTTTTGTCATCATTAATGATGTAAAAAACTTCATAAAAACTTGCATCAAGTATATGAGACTGAAAAATGAGAAGAAGAAAGAAAGGAAAAATATGCATTTAGATCAAACATACCTCTTCAGTGGTCAATCCAAAATCATTGGGGGCCACTTTGCGGTACTTAAACCTGCAGGGAATGTCCGCCACGATATCTTCGCAGTCCAACTTGTAGTAATCATCAAAGTATTTCTCATAGTTTCTGTCGCTGGGGTCGTATTTTGGCTTGGGTTTGCCCAAGGCCTCAGCAAATTTGGACTTCCGCTTGCGTTTTTTCCTACCTCGGCTGTTTTCGATAAGCTCTTCTTGGGTGGACATTTGTGGATTATAATCACAGTCCATCTGAAATGACATTGATATGAAAAAACAGGTAGAGATTTTGCAGATGGTTTCTTACATTGAAGTCATCATCCTCACAATGGGAGGCATCTTGATTGCCAACATTGTAACGTTCCCAGTTTTCTAATAGAGAAAAAAAAGATATTATACAGAAATTCAAATGCTTTCAGTTATTGGTCTTACCGATTTCTAGTTCTTCATCTAGATCTGGAAACTGTGGTTTTTGTTCATCTTCTTCACCTGCATAATATTCATCACTGAATAGTGCTTTCATTTTTCTGTCATGTTCATCTGGATCAAAATCACCATCAATATCTTCTCCCTATCATATTCAACAATCAGTACAAGTTCAATTTCTTGAAAAAACATTTCTCATCATTTATTCGAGACACTACTAAGTTTATTAAAGATCTCAATGAGAATAAAAACCCAGTAGTTCTAGAACATATCATAAATGAGGACTTGAAAAAAGTTGAGAAATGGCTTTATTCCAATCTTCTTTCTCTCAATTCTAATAAGACTCAATATATGATTTTTCGTCAAAGAAATAAACAAAATATTGATCTGAATATTAGAATAAAAAATGAACGTTTGAAACAAACTGCCCATACCAAATACCTTGGTATTTGGATTGATGAGAAATTAACATGGGGAAAGCATATAGACATCCTCATAGGAAAAGTATCTCCCATTATTGGTGCTTTGAGAAGATGTCCTAAACTTAGTACATATACATCAAATATTATTCTCTATTCACATATACTCAGTCGAATTAAATATCTCATTAATATTTGGGGATCTTGTTCCAAAAATAGTTTCAATAAAATTTCTGTTCTATATAAAAAGGCATTGAAAGTATTGTATCATCTTCCATATGATACTCCAACGAATCAACTGTATAAGGAAACAAACACATTTTCTTTGGAAGAGCACTTTTTAATCAATACTCTCAAAATTTCCTATTATATCATCAACAAAAAGCTTAAATCAAATTTTATATTGATCAGGAATTCCGAAATTCATGATCATCACACTAGACAATATAACTTGTTTCATCTTGAAGCTGCAAATTCTAAACTTGGGCAAAAAAAGTTTACACATAAGGCGATTTCTAAATTCAATAAATTACCAGATGATATCAAAAACAGCCCAAATATTAAGCAATTCAAAAATAAAGTTAAGAAATATATTTATATGCAAAGGAATGATCAAAGCTGAAAGACTATGAATTTCCTTTTTTTCTTTTTCACTGTTTTTATTTTTCCCCTTCTTGTTCACTATAATATGACTGTATCTTAATGATATGTAAGTTTTGTTCACTATTTGTAATTTCAATTACACCAGTCGATAATACTTCATGAATGATCTTATACCAGGAATTACTGTCTGATCATTCATGTCATTATTCCTACTAGAAAATTAATTATACTTTATATATTATTTGTATGAAATGTATCAATGCAGAAGAGAATGTAATGCAATAACTGAAATAAATAAATAAATAAATAAAATAATGAAAAAAAAAATGCTCACATTGAATCCTAAACTTTCATTTCCAGTGATCTCTTTCAATTTCTCCAGTTTGTCTTCAATCTCTTTTCTTTTCAACTCCTGGAGTTTTTTCAGCTCCCTCATTTTCTCGTCCTTTTCACTTTTCTTTCTTTCTTTCACTTCTTGTCTTTTCACTTTCCTTCTATCATCCTTTCTTCTCAAAGAATTTTCCACAGTACGGGGAAACTGTTTGATCTAAAATAACTTTGGCAATAAAAACAATTCTATGACCAAGTTGTGTTTCAAAATAATTCAATAATTAACTTACAAATTCTTGGTCAGGTTCTTCAAACCTGAAATTGAACTTGTGTTCAAATTCCTCTTGCTTCTCAATGTTTTCTTCATCATTTGACAAATCCTGATCTGAGTCATGAACTATTTCATCATAAGTTGGAACATGATCATCCTCATCATCATCTAAGAACCTGAAATTCAAAAAAAATATATATCTAGACACTTATACCCATCTCCCTACTTACTTCTTCTTCAAGATATAATCCCTCAAGAATTTTTCCTCCTCATCAAGGTCTGGTTTGTTCCAATAATCTTTGAGTGGTTTCAATTCAGACTCTACAGTCTTGTCATCTAAATTCTTTTTCTGCCCTGTCAGCCACTTTTTGTAATCAGCTTCTTCCTTGTCTTTTTCTTCTTTAGTTTTTTGCCTCTGTTGGAAAATGCCTCCCCACTCATTATCTTCATTATCCTCATCAACATCATCAAGGACTTTCTTCAAATTCTCTTTCAATTGCTTCTGCTCTTCAACATATGTTGGTGACCTAAGATCATGAATCATACATTTGTGCAAAATCAAATTTCCAATCCTACCTTGGCCTATTTTCTTCATACTCATCCTCTTCATCACTGAGTACTCCCCCTTTCTCTAATATGAGTTTTCTCTCATAGTCTTTTATTGTTACTACCTCATCCTTCTTCTTTCTTGAACTTTTCCTACTCTCTTCAATGTTTTCACTGAAGAACTGTACATTTTCATCATAGATTCGTGGATCCTTATTTTTCAAACAGGCTAGTGTTTTGAAAAAGTCTTTCTCTAGATTCTCTGACAATTCTATACCATCTTCATCTTCAGATGAACTTGAAGATTCTTCTTGGTCAATATCTTCACCATACTTGGTTTTAACTTGAAGAAAATATTCAAGGTAATACTTGATTACTTGATGTTTTATAAAAATAACCTACACTTATTCAGTTCCTCCTTATTTCTCCAGTTATTATAGTTTTTGGCATATTCATTATCTGTCTTGAAGCTGGGATTGAAGTCCAAACCATCGAATATCTGAGACATGCTCAGCTCCTATGCTGCAGCTGGTTAATCAAATTAAAAAATAAAATATACAAATTTTAAGAGCACATGTTGATGCAATAGTGTTTTCAATGTGTCCTCTGGGTTGTTGTCTCTAATTTCCTACTTTCCACTAGTTTCCACGCTTTTCAGTACAATTTTCAAATTTTTTTTTTTTCTAGGTTATTCGTATTTGTCAAATACATTTTTATTTTGACACCTAAGACACGTGAAATTGAGTAAGCCGGATAGCTCCTAGAGCATTGAGCTTCGAAAAAATAAATAAAAATGGAAGAAGAAATTTTTGGTTATGTTTTATGTTTATAATTTTGAATAACTGTCACTAGTGTCACTACTCCACTACATAGGCCTGTTCGTTTGTATTGCTAAACTTCCTAAAGTTGATTTTTTTATATAGTTGTCTCTGTTCATAGCATGATGTAAACAGAGAGAGTCATAGAAAAACTCAAGTTTAGCAGGCAGAGCAAGCACAAACAGGACGCTTATTACTGTCAGATCAATATCAATGGATACATACCATACAATGAAACCATTATTAATTAAATAAGAAAGAATTTTAGTTTCAAACACCTACGAAGGTAGGAATCAGGAATAATTCATAGTAATTACAATTTTTATTTTTTTACGATTTTTACAATTGCACTGAAAACTACATGAATAGATGGCATTGCAAATGATTGTGAAGGCAGAAAAGTTGACCAAGCCAAAAAATATGTCTGAGGAATTGTCTGGCGTTACTGTAGTCATAATCATAGGCCTAGGAGTCCTCACTTTCCTCCTCTTGTTCATATTTGCTAAAAGACAGATCATGCGCTTTGCTCTTAGGTCACGAAGGGGGCCCCATATTCCTATAGGACATGATGGATCAAAGGTATTCAAACAGCCCAATGCATGAATATCATATCAGTTCATTATTCAGGTTGTTCACAGGTTTTAAAACGTGAAATTGAGAGAAGAATTGATCTTATACAGAAAATTGAATGTGAGCCATTGTTGATAAGCAAAACAGATCCTAGATATATTGTTTGCCCTGGGCAACAAATTCCAGCTCACTATTACCGACTCAAAGCTGTAGATGATGTTAAAATTCTAGGTAAACTCAATGCAGATATAATAATAAGTGTTCATAGCAAATTTTCCCATTATAGAGGGTGAGATTACAAAACAGGATCCTTGTCTTTTTCGCCACCCAACTGAAAACCTGAGAGCATATCTCTTGACAACTCTAGCTGCACCTTTGAATGGCAGTGGTCAGAGACTGATTCACCAGTTTTGTGATATGTATGAGCATGCTAGACATGATCCAAATCATTTTGGAGATGAAGAATATCAGCAGTATAACAGACTTTTATTAAAATTAGTTGATGCGTGAGTAAAGAACAATTTTAAGAAGAAAGTCACTTAGATTTGATATTTTTAGAGCAAAGCTACTCAAGTCCTATAACACAAGTAGAAAGTCATCTCCAAATAGGACTCCTCAAAGGAAACATCCTGTGGAACGTAATAGAAATGTGCATTTGAGTTACACTACAGAGGAGGAAGTGCTTAGCATTTCAGAAAGACTGGACTCTAGGCCTGCTACATTGGCTATATCTGTGACAGCTGACAATGAAACTGCTGTATAGCAAGTAATTTGGATAGACTGAACAGTATTCTGATCAGAAATCATGATTATTCATTTTATTCAAATTCTGAGAGTTTGGATATTTTCATTGATTTGGTATCCTACCAAAAATATCAAATTTTTCGTGAAGTTAGTATTCCATTTGTTTTTTTAATCTTTGAAAAAATATCCTTAGCTCCATATTACAAATACTCAGAAAAAAAGGCATATTCCAAAATTCCCAAGAATTTTTTGTTTTTAATTCATTCTAAATTAATCAACTGACCATTAGTTTTTGATAAAATTAGAGAAAGCATTCGTTTTTTCAAAATAACTCATAAAGGAATTTCATAATTATTTTGATACAAAAAAGACTATACAGGGTGATTCAGGTTTTAAGGCACAAACTGAAATGGAAGATAGATCTCATCATTTTAATCAAAAAAGTTTATATAAACATTAGTCCAATCTCGTTCAATAGCGGAGCTACAGGGTGTCAAAGCTGAATTATTTTCTTCTATTAGTTGAAATATCTCGCTTACTTGTCAAGATATCGTTTTGAAATTTGGTGTGGTCAATACTTCCTAGAAGATGATCATTTCAAGCCATCTAAAGATTTTTAAAATCTACAGGGTGATACGTTTATGGGGGTAGACGCTTCCTTATTCCCCCCAAACTTTTCCGTGATACGCCTCTGGCATCTTTCAGTGATCAAATTATGTGGATCGTTCAATTTAGAGGCTTTTTTTGCTCTTCAAGTTTTTTCGAGAAACGAACCGTTTTTGAGATAAATAAGCATATACGTTCTATAACATGTTAATTTTGCCTGTTTCACTTGAATTTTATTCAACTGAAAAAAAACTTGGACTTTTTACCATCTGTATCCCCAATACTGATCCAGATTGGACTCGTGATTGCAATTTTTGTGAGTACATTTCATTGCATTTTCAACGTGAAACATAGGCAAAATTAATATGTTTTAGAACATATTATATGCTTATTTATCTCAAAACCGGTTTGTTTCTCGAAAAAAATGGAAGAGCGAAAAAGCCTGTAACTTGAACAAACCACACAATTTGATCACTGAAAGATGCCAGAGGCGTACTACGAAAAAGTTTGGGGGGGATAAAGAAGCCTCTACCCCCAAAAACGTATCTCCCTGTAGATTTTAAAAATCTTTAAATGGCTTTAAATGATGATCTTCTAGAAAGTATTGACCACACCAAATTTCAAAACGATATCTTGAAAAGTAAGCGAGATATTTCAATTAATAGAAAAAAATAATTAAACTTTGACCCCCTGTAGCTCCGCTAATAAACGAGATCGGACTTATGTTTATATAAACTTTTTTGTTCAAAATGATGAGATGGCAACTCAACAATGGGTAGAAACGTCTTTATTGAACAGAATGCTATTTTACGATGTGTATTCAATACTCCTAGACGTTGTTAATGTAGAACTCTATTCATATATCAGAAAATTCCAACTCTCATAAGGATATATATATATGTATATGAAATTTCAGTTTATGTATTCACTAATAAAAGCGACTTCATTCTAAATAGTGATATTCATGACAAGAATATATAATAAACTTCAATATTATTTGAGAATGAGATACTCTTCTTCGGATTCAAACTGTAGCTGGTTGCATTGAGTTAGGAGAATTCCATCAAAAAACATATTTTATTAAAGTCCACATACATGCATTAGGTACTATATCTAAACCCTAAACAAAGAAATATACCTAAAAAGTCCCCCGTGAACTCACTAACCGAATCGCGTATGAATGTTCATGAACTACTCACAGCCTTTCAGAATAACCATTAGTCATAAGAGTCAGGTACCAAATCAAAGATCCTCTGTCTGTGCCTCTGTAGTAACAACCTTCCGTGACTGCTCAACTCAAGTGGTTTGACTCCAGCGCTGCCAACAAACTGCTTTGCCCTGTATATCAGGATACTCGAAGATTCTTATGTTAGGTTCTCTCCGTTGAAAAAGATACATGCACTTTTTGAATGCAATCCTTCCCTTTTCTCTTGTGACAACCTCCTGTCATCTCCCTTTCTTCACCTTCTTGATTCCCCATATTTCAATATATAACGAGTGCTCCTATTGCAAGGCGTGTACATTGTAGTTCATAAGGCCTGTATATCGTAGTTCACTTCAAATACTCGTCAAAAACAAATGATACATGTCAAAGCTGCAAAATATAAAATTACCCAAAATGCTCCAAAATGCATTGGACCTAAAATATTTAATCATCTGCCAGAAATCATCAGAAGAGCTGAAAATTTATCAATATTCAAAAAACGTCTGAAGTCGCTTTTATTGATCAACTGTTTTTACACACTCGATGAGTTTTTATCTAGTCCTCTGTGATCCACTCTATTATGTACGTGATATATTGTCTAGACCCATAACCCCTTTTGCTTGTTTTTATTCTATTTTTTCTTATTTATTTAGTTTTAGTTATAAGTTAGATATAAGGTGCTGACTATTCCTATACAAAATGTAAAATTTTTGTCATTTTAAGGAAAATAAAAGATTGATTGATTGATGTATCTCCCATTTCAGTTTGTGCCTTAAAACCTGAATCACCCTGTATATTGACCACCACAAACCAGAAACTTTCTAGCTATTTGATGTTTGATCAAAATATTCTGGAAATTTTCTGAACACTTTTAAAAGTGAGAAGATATGGAGAAAAAAACATTTCAAACCTTCTTCATATTGAGGTTAAAATAGTATTTCATTTCACCTTGGAATCCTGAACACAAAAACAGAAGGGAAAGACATATATCATATATGTCCTATCTCTCAAAGCTAAACTTGTCTATGTAGGAAAATGAATGTAATATCTGTTGAATGTAAAGATTTTCAGCCTCTGTAAATATGATAGCCAATGATTTCACCATGTGCAATTTTCTCAAATACTCCCAGTATATTTTAATGTTTTAGGTTAGGTTATAGGTGTATAAGTATGAATAAAAGACAGCAAATAAAAAAGTATATCAAAAATCTATTGAGCAGTTTAAATATCTCATCCATCTCTGATTTTTCACAAACTCACTTTCATGTCTCAGTGCCCTCAGTGACAGCCCAAAAAGTTGTCTATATTTGCTAGGCACATGCTTTTCTGTATTCATATGGTACAACCATTCCAACATCTAAAAAATAATGAAATTAAAACCATTTAAAACTAAAGTGCATCAAAATTATCACTTATAAATCCCCTAGGGAATTAATTATTGCCGGAAATTTTTTGAGTAAAAATTCATATAGGAGACAAATTTTCCACAATTAATTCAGGAACGTGGGGGATTCGGTAAGAAAATTTCACACCAAACATTTTCGATCAATTTAAAGCCTGTATTTCGTATCGTTACCATAGCAACTAAACAAATTTCTTGGAAATTTTTTCCTCCTTGGGGATGGAGCATGAAATTACACTGGAAATTTTTTGACGTTTATAGGTTAAATGACATTCACATTCAACTTCAGATTATTTCGAGTTCATTCTATAAGTCAATAAATAAGAATCATTCATCAACAGTTTACCATATGGTAGGTATACTTGCAAATTCGAAATTCACAAAACACATGTTGTTACTATATGTAAGTTCTTACATTTCATCACAAACAACCATCAACATGTAAATTTTCTTACCGAATACCACTTTAGCTTCAATTAATATCCGCGAATTTTTTCTCCAACACGAATATTTAGGAAATTCTCGTGATATTATAAGTGAAAATTGTATACTGGAATTATATTTAAAAAGAAAACATTGGTAAAACAAAATTTATAGTATCAGATACATTATTATATAAAAATAATTGGATTTCATATGATTTTCTCACTAGGTTTTCTGATAATGAAAAATATTGTCAACATTATTTCAATTTTTTCTAATTATATAATAGCTACCATGTTCAAGAAAATTTCCACTTATTAATTTAACGTCCACATGCTCATGGGGATGAAAAATTTCCAAAAAATGTGCTGGTTACCATAGTAACAATGTTGAAATAAAGCATCTGATTGGTTGAAAATGACTGGTATGGAATTTTTCTGGAATATAGAATTATACGAATGCAGTTTTCATGAGTAACTGCACAAGTGCATCAAATTGATCAAACCATGAAATGCGTACAATGCAAGCAAAACTTGTCATATACAGGGTGATCCACGGTGGATGGCCTATTAGAAGTATCTGGAGAACGAAAAGACAGAACATTCTGAAAATTGGGATGCTTTGATAATTGAACATTCTCTATCCGTCTAAAATATTTTCATCGATACAGTGTTGCCACATCTATTAGAAACGATTAGCAACTTTGTTATTTCAAATGAACACCCTGTATTTTATTGCATTTTTAGATTTTTCCTGAAGAGCTGATTTCATCAATGCATCACACTTGCGGTCTAGCAGGAATGATTACAGAGATATAGGGTGTTCAAAATCGAGATTTTTCAATTTGAGGATTTTTTTTTTGTCGAAACTATTCATTATCGATCAAAACGGCTTACATATGCCTTAACTTTTGATCCACTATCTACTGGAATTCAATTGGAAAAACTACAGGGTGCTTCAAGATTCAGAATTCTGATCACCCTGTATCTGTTCCAATTAAATGTCAGTAGATAGTGCATCGAAAGTTAAGTTAGGGACATGTTAGCCGTTTTGATCGATAATGAATAGTTTCGACACAAAAAATCCTAAAATTGAAAAATCTCGATTTTGAACACCCTATATCTCTGTAATTATTCCTTCTAGACCCCAAGTGTGATGCATTGATGAAATCAGCTCTTCAGGAAGAATCTAAAAATGCAATAAAATACAGGGTGCTCCATTTAAAATATCGAAGTTGCTAGTTGTTTCTGATAGAAGAGGCAACACTGTATTGCTGAAAATATTTCAGACGGATAGAGAATGTTCAATTATCAAAGCATCCCAATTTTCAGAATGTTCTGTCTTTTCGTTCTCCAGATACTTCTAATAGGCCATCCACCGTGGATCACCCTGTATATGAGTATACCATAAATTCGAGATAATTTCTGCTGAACAAATAATTTCTTGTCCTACCTGAACCATGCAGACATCCCATTCGTCAGTTGCTAGCAGAGCAGCCAGAGCTTGCGGAAACAGATCTTCCATCTGAGATTCATTTTTTCGAGAATCCAAGAAACAGTGGAACCCGGAAAAATATACTATCGCCGAAATAAATAGATCGAATTCTACTCGCAAATGTTCGTCGTTCCTATCAGCTACTTTTGCTTGGATTTGGCCGATTAGGTCTAGTACCCATAAGACAGTTTCTGGATTACCCATCTGAGATATGAATACTTCATGGATATCATCCCAAAATGATATATTTCTGAAATTCAGTTCATCAGTTGAAAGCATCCATTCAAGTTAGGTGAAAGACAAAGTAAGTTCACATGGAAAATCAGATATCTACGAAGTTGTAGAGATTTTGGCAAATCATATGTAGGTCAAACTAAGAAATCCATTACTACTAGATTCAAGGAACATCTCGCACATTTGAGGAATGATGCATAAAAAAAACAGAAAATGAGGCAAATATAAATGTCAGCAGATGCTATTATAGTTAGTAAAACATATGTTCAACAGTCAGATATTTATGAAGTTGTGGAGATTTTGGCAAATCATGTGTAGGTCAAACTAAGAAATCCATTAGAACTAGATTCAAGGAACATCTTGCACATTTGAGGAATGATGCATAAAAAAAACAGAAAATAAGACAAATATAAATGTCAGCAGATGCTATTATAGTTAGTGAAACATATTTTCAACAGTCAGATATATACGAAGTTGTGCAGATTTTGGCAAATCATATGTAGGTCAAACTAAAAAATCAATTAGAACTAGATTCAAGGAACATCTTACACATTTGAGGTATGATGCATAAAAAAAACAGAAAATGAGACAAATATAAATGTCTGAAGATGCTATTATAGTTAGTAAAACATATGTTCAACAGTTCAACAGTCAGATATTTACAAAGTTATGGAGATTTTGGCAAATCATGTGTAGGTCAAACTAAGAAATCTATTAGAACTAGATTCAAGGAACATCTTGCACATTTGAGGTATGATGCAAAAAAAACAGAAAATAAGACAAATATAAATGTCTGAAGATGCTATTATAGTTAGTAAAACATATGAACAACGGTTCAACAGTCAGATATTTACGAAGTTGTGGAGATTTTGGCAAATCATAGGTAGGTCAAACTAAGAAATCCATTAGAACTAGATTCAAGGTACATCTTGCACATTTGAGGTATGATGCAAAAAAACAGAAAATAAGACAAATATAAATGTCTGGAGATGCTATTATAGTTAGTAAAACATATGTTCAACAGTTCAACAGTCAGATATTTACGAAGTTGTGGAGATTTTGGCAAATCATATGTAGGTCATAAGAAATCCATTAGAACTAGATTCAAGGAACAAATCGCACATTTGAGTTATGATGCATAAAAAAACAGAAAATGAGACAAATATAAATGTCTGAAGATGCTATTATAGTTAGTAAAACATGTTCAACAGTTCAACAGTCAGATATTTACGAAGTTGTGGAGATTTTGGCAAATCATGTGTAGGTCAAACTAAGAAATTTATTATAACTAGATTCAAGGAACATCTTGCACATTTCAGGTATGATGCAAAAAAAGACAGAAATGTTTCTTGGGGTAATAAAGACAATCAAATCAAAAGATGCTATTATAGTTAGTAAAACATATGTTCAACAGTTCAACAGTCAGATATCTACAAAGTTGTGGAAATTTTAGCAAATCATATGTAGGTCAAACTAAAAAATCCATTAGAACTAGATTCAAGGAACATCTTGCACATTTGAGGTATGATGCATAAAAAAAACAGAAAATAAAACAAATATAAATGTCTGAAGATGCTCTTCTAGTTAGTAAGAGATATGTTCAACAGTTAGAAGTTTGATTCTCGTTTGAATTCCAACGAAAAATGTTCGGAATTTTTGAAAAGTTGAAAAATAATCACAAACCTTCCTGTTTTGTGTATCATGTCGATTATTTCATTGATCCAATTGAGTGGGGAAATAGCGGAGTTTTTGGCAAGGAAACATTTCAGCTTCATCACCTTTTCTATCCAGATTTCGTCACAGTCTGGCGAAAGTTTCATAATATTCTGCAGACATTTATTTGGAGCCATTATCACAGTTTCCATCAAAGATAAGAACAACTAGAAAACAAATTGAAAGCAACTGAATTAACAAACGTGTTGAGGCTAATAGCAACAAATAATATATTCGAATTGAAAAACCTAAATGGGTTCTCAAATTGAAAAAAACGGAGTAACTTCAAGTTTTTAACTTGTTGTTTAATTGTCAATTTCGATAAAGTCCGGAATATAGCTTCTCTACCATCGAAATTTGTACCTTAGATTTGACAATTCAGAAAAAAAATATAAGATTCTAAATGGAGGCATCCTAGATAGACATAATTTCAACACTCAAACACATTTTTATTGTACAAAGATGACCGTTTATAAAAATACAACATCGACAAGTGATTCGTTCTGATGCTACGATGCTAATGACTAAACCTGCGTCAATCTTCGATCACACGATGATTACGTATACCGATGAGTCGTCAAGGCCGCTTGTGATAAGGCATTCCTTAGGCGTTCTAATAGTTTCTCTAACAAGTGACTTTTCCGCTACTGGCCGAACTCCGCTAAGGTACACGATTTTTTTCTACTAGTGTTAAAATGTTGAAGACGCCATGTATATTTGTATTATATTTATAATCGGGACTTTTGTGTCAAAACGTTCTGGAAAAGATTCTGATTTTACGATTACAAAGACGACAAGATATTGGTTCTGACGACGAACTAACATTGGTCCTTCGAGCCGGATTTATTGGTACGTGGAAATCAAATTGAGAGAATTACAAAGGAAAATTCAAATATGGATAAAAGGAGGAGTATTAGGAAAACAGCAGGTATTCGTAGTCTAGACGACAATTTTCAGTGGCCACCAGCATTTGGCACATTGTCAAAAAATATAATACAAATATACATGGCGTCTTCAACATTTTAACAACTAGCATGCGGACAAAACCCAAAAGTTAACATAAAGAAACATACGTGTCAACAAATTAAAATTCCAATGAAGTCAGATTTCGCTTTTCCACTGCACTAGTAAAAAAACAATTCAAATCACGATAATGGGACAGTTTCCAATATTGTATGAATAACTCACATTACTCTGAACATCTGTCACAAACATGACAGTTTTCAGAACTCCGATTATAGTTGTTTTATTAGTTTCTTGGATATCAGGATGTTTTAGAACTGTCTTGAGTGATTCAAGCACAATTTTCAACAACTCATTTTCTGAATCAGCTTTGTTAGTTTCGATTGCTTTCCAAATAGTAGTTTCAAAGAAAGGCTTCAGAATGACAGGCTGGATGCTGTTAGCCAAGTGTTTCAAATTTCTAAAAATGTTGATGACATCCTCTCCCTGGAAAAAACTCCATTACTATGAATACAGGGAGAAAGTGAAAGTTATCACTTATGATAGTTTCAATTATCACCGAAAATTTTCGATTTTAAATTGAAGCTAGAGTGGTATTTGGTAAGAAAATTTCACACCGGAATTTAAAAAAATACTAGGGTGAGATTATGCTAAATAAAGTACAAAGTACCGTCTTTAGTTGAGCAATGCAAGGCAGATGGTGGTAGTTCAAAATAATTCCACTAAAGTTGGTGGAAATATATGATACATTCTGAATAACAAGTTATGCTTTCTGAATAACATTTCACTATTCTGAATTACAAGTGGTACTTTCTGAATTACATTCCCCTAAGGAGGAGACAAATATTTCCAGGAATTTGTTTGGTTATGGCAGCGATACAAAATACAGGTCGAAAATATTCGGTGTGAAATTTTCCCTTTCTTTCACCTGGCAATTTTCCGTGATTGCTATAATATAGTTTTCCATCAAACGTCTAGCTGAACCGGACAAAACGACTTGATGGGACGCGATGTCAATGCAGTACTTTTTGGTTTTGGAATCATGCATCAGTTCCTGAAGAAAACACCAGTCCAGAGGAGGCAACGGTTTGCTGTACTGTTTGCTCAAAATGTTGAGACACTCAATATACAGCATGTCATGGATACTACCTCGAGATTTGTACACCTTAAACGAGAGATCAATGAACATTTTTTGTGGAAGATGTTTCGGACCTGAAATGGTCCATCATCAGCAGAACATTAATAGATGTGGGGCGTGGGGATCATGAAAACTTATCAATAATATTGTTACGTTATTCGGTTGCAGAAGCGAACACGATCGACACTATTTATTTTCAAACTGATTTATTTAAACCATTTTAAACTAAAGAAACACTACTTTATATCGAACTTATAACTACTATTAGTACTATTTATGTAAAAAGATTTATATCGCGCGGTATATAACTGTCTCTCTGACACTCGCTGCTGAACTGATGACTGACGGCAGTTATTCGGCCGTTTATATATGAGATCACTTGGCAGGCTTTGGTTCGAGAACGTTCTCGAATGATCTTCCGTCTCCTTCTTTTTGTTCTATATAGAAGCTTCTAAGAACAAACCTCTCTCTCTCTAATTGTTCCATCGATTGTTTCCAGAACATTCCAGAATCTTCTGTGACGTTATCTGTCACTGCGGCATATATTGAGTGTTCGGAAATATGCTAGTGCATGTAGGAATCATTGGGAGGTTGGAGAACGATCTGGGATGCGTGTTACAGGATGAGCGTTGTACTCCTGTCTTACTGATGATGTTTCTAAAGCCCCTCTAAGGGAAATATCATTACAATATATTGAAGTAATGGTAGATATTTTGAATATAGTTTTATTTTAAATTCTGAATATTTAATCCTGGAAACCATGCTGTGAAAATTCGCATTTGGAGGGTTTGAACGTTCAAAAGCATGATGAATAATATGGTGATATTGATTGTCCTTTTTCAATCCGATAACGGACTCCAAAAAACTGTTTGTACAATGTGATCCACCACAAATTCCTCTTTCCTGTAACTATATCTTGTTTATAAATATATTTTCGAAATTTAATAGCTAGTTGGTGGGACTTTTTTCAATTATCCTCAAAGTGTACTAATGAAAAACTGAATGGAATTGACATTTTCAAATAACTTTATAAAGAAGAACGTTGCAGGGGAAAAATGTCTATTGGATCACCAATCACCCTGTACATAAATATTTCTAATCTATAGGTACTAATATTATAACAAGGAAAGATTTGATTGTTTGTTCATATGTATTAAATAGGCTCCGAAACTACTGGATCGATTTGGCTGAAAATTGGTGGGGAGATAGCTTAGAACCAGGCGAAGGTTATATGATACTTTTTATCCCGGTACCATTAGGAAATTCAAGATGGCGGATCTAATAATATATCAGACGAGTTTTGTAAGTATGGTCCGATTCTCTTCAAAATTGTTATCTGGGTGTTTTCGGGGTCGGAGATTATGATTCTTTCGTCAAAATTAGGAAATCCAAGATGGCGGACCCAATATGGCGGACGAGTATTGCAATTATGACCCGACTCTCTTCAAAATTGTTATCTGGGTGTTTTCGGGGTTGGAGATTATGATTATTTTGTCAAAATTTGGAAAGGGCGGGATTTGAAAATTCTCGGGATAAAAAATTATGATTCCTTCGTCAAAATTAGAGAATTCAAGATGATTGATCCAATATTGCGAACGAGTTTTATAATTATGTTCCGATTCTATTCAAAATTTTCATCTGGAGTTTTAGGAGTCGGATATTATAATTCTTTCGTCAAAATTGGGAAATTCAAGTGAACTAAAAAGAAGTTGAAATAAATTGTAGTTTGTAAAACTGAAGAAATACGCTTTTATAGATAGTGAAACTAAAAAGAAGTAGAAAATAAAATAATAATAGTGTCCTGATTAATATTGAACTGAAAAAATATATTATAGGAATAATGTTTATGGCAAAACAACGTTTGCGAGGTCTGCTAGTTATGTAGAATGTTCTTACCCACGTCTTGACAAACTCTCCTACACCCCTCAATATACTGTGTGTTGGTAAATACCCATAATTCAGAGGCTCTTTAGGCCCTTTGACTTGGTACACGTATTTCAAATATCCATCTATTTCAATGGAAATCATCTTGACAATGAAGTTGACAGCAGATGTCGATGCTCCTTTTCTGATCAGAAAGTTTATCCAAGTTTTACCTAATAACATCAGTAAAATAAAGAGAAATGTTTGGGATATGTGATAATTTTTCATTTTTTCTCATTTCAATTCTTCCTTACTGTATTTTTATTTCTACCAACTACTTTGTCATCAAAATAAATATCAATATAAATTCAATAAATTCGAATAAATTATCAGAAACAAAATTAAATTCAACAAAAATTGTAGGATTCTTACGAAGCCCTGGAAGGGACACATAAAATTAAAAGAATAAAACTAGATATAAGTCGGAATTTTGATGTAAAATTCCGATTTATAAGTCGGAATTTTACAACCAAAATTCCGACTTATATCTCGGAATTTTAAAATTCCGTGCAATAAGTCGGAACTAATGTAAAATTCCGAGTTATAACACAGAATTTTAAAATTCTGAGTTATAACTCGGAATTTTGAATGTAAAATTCCGAGATATAAGTAGGAATTTTAAAATTCCGAGTTATAACTCAGAATTTTGAAGTTATTTTTTTTATTATTTTACGTGTCCCTTCCAGGCCTTCGTAGATTCCAGACTAGAGAGGAAATATTTTAAAAATCCCTTGTTATCAATGCGAAAAAAATTTTTTTTTAGTTTGATGATAAAATTCACCTGGGACCAAGTTAACTGCTATAGGTTTGGATTCATCTTTTTCTTCCAAATAATCCTCTGGAATGTGAGGGCAAATTTGGTCCAGACCAAAAGCCGTTAGACTATCTAGAGCTGCTTCGCTTATTTCAGGGTCACCAAATTCAATGTATTCCCACAATTTCCGCAAAACAACATCATATAACTCTGTGTAACTCTCAGTGTATGAAAGCCGGGGAATTTCTTGAATGAGTAAACAGAGGCTACAAAACCATTTTTTGTAATCATTCTTTCATCTCATGACACAAGAAGTAGCAGTATTTGTTAAATACTGTCTGTAGGTTAATTCAGGAGATGGAACATTCATTATTCCAGATTTTTTGGGATTTTCTCGTCTATAAAATAAAAATATGAATATTATTTAAATACAGGGTTGGGCAAAAGTATGGAACCAGGTGAATATCTCGGTAACCGTTTGTTAGATTTTTATGAAGAATATATGTACAGGGTGGCCAACTAAGAATCCAGAGTTCGATACCTCTGTTGTTTTGAGAGATACAGAAAAAAGTTTCGCATTCAAATTGAAGTGATAACCGAGCTCCACATTTCAAAATTTCTTTGAACTACACAGGGTGTTCCGTAAGGTCACAGCACATCAAATCTATGTTTTTTTCATTGGAACACCCTATATTTTATTTCATTTTTAAATTCTCCCTGAAAATCTGATTTCAACGACGTATCATACTTAGGGTCTAGCAGTGAAAGTTACTGACATATGGGGTGTGCAAAATCGAGATTTTCCAAGTTTAGGATTTTTTTCTGTCGAAACTTTTCATTATTCGTCAAAACGGTTTACATGTCCCTATCTCAACTTTTCACTCACTATCAATTGGTGTTCAATTGACATTTAATTGAGACAAATTATAAATTTAGATTTTTTGACCACCTTGTATCAATTATTGACTCATTTTTCGGAACTATAGCACAACAAAAGCCATCAACAGTGTATATATATGTGATATATATCCGGGAAAGAAGTAGTCACTTCTTTCCCACGGAAAAAAAGTAATTTATGAAAAGTGACATTTTATAACCTGCCAACAGAGATGAAATGCCAAACTTTTTTCCCGTCACAGCAAATAGTTATTTTTGTATCTAGAGCGCGAAATGCTACTTTGGTGATCGAGATATGATTTTTTTAACGAGGCGTAGCCGAGTTAAAAAAATAGTCGAGATGACCAAAGTATTTCGCGCTCGAGTTGCAAACAACATTTTTTTTCTGCAACCGACACAAAAGTCGTCCATTGTGATACCAAAATTAGCTCTTAAATTGACGTTTCTATTACTGACACAAAAATAGGTATGTTGCTAGGCAACATATTCAGTTCCTAGGAGCTAAAGTTGAATTTTAGTTTTCAGGAGCTAAAGTTGAACTTTAGCTCCTAGGAACTAAAAAGGATCTACTGGACGTCATCAAGAATAAACAACATTGTGACGGTTGGTTATTTGGGTTGAGACGCATACCTGATTTGTTTCTGATTTCAGCAGATTTGGCATTTTATACCCATGCTGGAGATATAAATACACCGTATATACAACGATATTGTTTAGCTTCATTTGATTATCAAGTCAAACACAGTGTAGTATGGAGAGGAATAAATAATCACTATTATCATTGTTGATATGCTCACTAACCTAACATTTTCCACGTCTTGTTCCTATAGCTGGCACTGGCGCGGTATTTGCCATTAGAGTACCTGGTCCATGCACAAATATGTCCCTCTGTGGTTGTATTTATATTTAAACTACAATTTGAACATCCTAGAAAACCTAACCTGCTGTTAATGCAGGTAGAATATTCTCACCACATGGATTATTTGTTAATATTTGTTGCATTGCATACATATGGCACGGCATTGGTGGTTACTTCACATGTTTATTTGAGTTAATTGTTTCGGTTGCAGAAAAAATAGCATGTTTCATTCGGATCAAAAGTGACTTTGTTCGACTCGCAAATTTTGCTTTCGCTCGGCTTCGCTAAACGCTCCACCTCGCAAATGCAAAATTCGCTTGTCAAACAGAGTGTCACTTTTGATCCTAATAAAACAATCTACTATTCTACAAACGTCAAAAAATATAGTTCTAAAGTGAAAATATGCTTACCTTGATATGAAAAATAGTGTTAAACTGGCTTAAAAGGCCTTCCCCTATCCTCCCTAGGTACGCACGATGTTCCACGAACATAATAGGAATTTCCTTTCGTGCGCTCCAAGAGATAAAACAAAGTTATTGTTGAACATTCAGAAATAAATGATTTCGTGGATGTTTGCTTGATTGAGGACCATAAAGTTGAAATATAAATATCTCATATATTTTACATAACAGTGCGCGAAGTATACCTACTTCGCGCACTGTTTTACTTCGCGCATTGTTTTGTGCAAGGAATCATGTTAACGTAGGAAACTGAAAAAAAGTGTCACTTCGCAATTTGTTATTAATGCGCGAACCTTGTCATTATTTGACGTTTGTAGAAAAAATCCATTTTTATGTTGAAAACGGGTGCAGATTCGTTCCGGAAACGTCCAAATAAGATAAGTGAAAATTTGATATTTTTTCTATACACCTTTATTTCTCTTCTCCAAACCTTTTTCAATACAAATTCTCACTGACAAGCTAGTGAATTTTTCTTTTAGGCTCTCTGATAGGAAAATTCTTCAAACGCAGTGACATTTTGGGGCAAATCATCTGATTTATTCTCACCACACGTATATTGAAAAAGCATTCATAATTTTCTTTTATACAGACGAGGAGAGAAAATCCCAAGAAATCTGGAATAATAGCAGTATTTGTGTTTTTTCTACCTTTTGACGACTGGCAACCGGTTATCGTTTTTGAATTTTTTCAGTAAATCGTCCCATGTGGTCATGATATCGATAACTTCGGCCCTGCATAAAATTGTGATGGCTTCGATGGCCAAAGCGCTTGGTAAAGCTCCATCATCATCATCACAATCATTGAGGATTTTTGAGAGATGTGCTACCATATCCGGACCATAAAATTCTGGCCTGAACAAAACAAAAAACACTTACTAAAGTCATATTCCACTAATTATTATGGAATTATACTGTATCTCAATAACACCGAAAAAATTCAAGGAGTGATTCCTCGTGAAATTTAAGGAAATAAAGTTCATATAAATATGTGTCCTAACTTGCTTCGTTTTCGAGATACATACAGGGTATTAATATTTCCATGAAAAATCGTTTTTCTATTCATTCCTCAGTTGTCTTTTCATCAATTTCAATAAAACGTTGTGGTTTTGTTAATAGTAATATGAGGCTTTTTCTGGTGCTATTAGATTCGAAATAATATTTCCAGTGGTGTCACAGTTGGTAAAGAACCCCGCACGAAAACACGGGAAATTGGCTCTCGGTCGAATTGGCTGACATTTTATTATGTTGTTGTGGGATGGCTTATTAGAAAAATATGTGAGTTTGAAAAGTTTTGTATGTTTAGTTTCTGAGATATGAGCCGACTAAGTTCGTAAAAACGTCGTATCGGGGTAGGACTGACAAAGAAAAAAACTGTTTTTTCAGTATAAATAAGACAAAATAAGCTAGAAAATGTATTGATCGGGACTCATAAACATGTCTAGTTATAATCACATGAATTATAGTGAATCAGGGTCAAAAACCTCATTTTTATTTCACATAACGTACCTATATCATACATACATAGTTACATTGAATTTTGAATCACCCTGTATATTGAATAGGTATGTTTTTCTCATTTTCTCCATCTCCCCAAAACTAGTCGCTTGATTCCAACGAAAAAAATGCAACAGTTCAATTTTTTCTATTTTTCAGTAACTGAATTAGTTGAATTTTTAATTTTCTTCATTTTGTTTTTTTGTTGTCCCTATTTCAATGATTGTACCTGTTGATATTTTTTGCTTCAGTTTGTTATTGGTCCCAAAACCAACGTTTCTTTTTCCTAAATATTGGATCTAGAGTAATATGGACCCCCCTTCCAGAGATGAATTTTAATAAAGCCACTGACGACTGAATTTTATTGAAAGCATATTGAAAGTCTCAAACGTGATAAAAATGAACACAGCCGAGCTTCACCTAAACTCTCTAAAAAATATACAGTGTCGAGAAATGTTTTATCAAGTATATGACCCCCTCAAAAAAATGTAGGTACGCCCCTGACGTGATGTCGATTTTCTATGAATGGACGAATGGACATCGACTTTTTTTAAATGTATCTCTTTCAGTTTCATTGATCTCTCAATCTTAAGCATTTCTTATTTTTTACCCCACTGGATTTAGATTATTTATCAAAGTCAAGATATTTCAAATTTATGACTTCAATTTTTTCTGATTTACTAATCTAGATTATTCTTATGATTTCCGGCCTCTCATGAAAAATGGGTACTACCATGGTACCACCCTGAAGTAGTGATTTCTCTTAAAAAATTGTGATCTTTGGCCTCTTGATCCCATTTTGATATTTTTTACACACTTTGGATTTCATCTTCTTGAGCAGTAGAAAGTAAAAATTAGGAAAACTATTACAAATTTAAACACCAAAAACATATTGATAAACTCACTTTGCATGACAGAGCTGTTTGATGACAAAAGTCTTGACTACTTGTCTATCCCACTTTTTTCTATATGAATCCTTACTGACCAGCATAGATTCCAAATAAGGATAGCATTTGTTGTCCACTTTCCAAGCATCATACATCAAAGAAAGGCTCAAATTGAACAAATCCTCCGAGCCCTGACTGAGAGCCTCTAGGGCTGCTATAACTTTCGGTATGTTTTCTTTCAGGACCACCATTTTAGGCAAAGCTCTCAACAAAGCCAGGTAAAGTTGTGGATGTGAACAATTTGTGAGTTTATATAAAATTAGGATCAAAACTTTGGGTGAATGGTGTATATTTTTGTCCACACATTTGAGGATGATTGTGAAAACTTTCAATGTTACTTCTGGATCAAAATCATCATTCAAAAACAGCCCACATATAAAATGAAATATTTCTTCCAGAAGTGAATTTCCACAATTGGATGAAAAATGGTCCAGCCATTTTGAAACTTCTCTTTCATTCCTCAAGTGCAATGATAGATGAAGCAATTCTAAAGACACAGCTACAATAGAATTAGCTTTGAATGATTGTAGTGCAAATTCTTTAGTGAATAGTTCCCAATCATCATTTTTAATGAAATGAAGGTTTTTGGATTTGTCCATCCTTTTGAGGATAGTGTCAGCTTTTTTGTAAGCTTCTTCTATCAAAATACAGGGATTTGTCAACCACTGTAATAGAGATGATTTGAAGGTATCAAATACATAAGGTTCTATAGATGATTTGCAGATCAGAATTTCACCTGAAAAAAAAACTGCCTTTTCTTAAAAAAATTACCATTTTGTATCTGATTTCTTGTCAATTTTGAAGAAGAAATCATTTTGAATGCATAAAAATTACCCAAATATAAAAAACTGAATCCCTTGTGAGTAAAAAATAGAAAGTTGAAACATTTCAGAAATGCCATGACTTTCAAAGGAATCCAATTTTTCATTTGATTCATTTATCAATACCAGGAAACAGAACAACTTTTCTGTGTGTACATGAAGTTTTTCATAATTATTTCACTTACATATTTCAAAGATATCCTTCAAATCAACAGGTGAGCAATAGTTGATGATTTTGGCAAATATCAAAAGTACACAGTTGTCTGTCACAGAGTGTGTTTTTCTTTGGACCACTTTTCTTATACATTGAATTGTAGGACAAATGTTCAACCTATTGATCACTAAGTCATGAAGAACAGAAGTTTGCCACAGTAAGAGCAAATCTAAATAATTTGAATGGCTATTGCAGTGAAGTGCCTCTGTTAGTATATCACTTGCAAGGTGTAGACTATTTCTGTTCTTGATCTAAGGTAAAATTAGAATTTATAGATGGGCCAGTATTATTAAGAAAAAATTACCTGCAACCAACACAAGATATCATAAAACATATTTTTTTCCAAACTTTCTGAGGTCAAAAGAAATTGCCATATTTTGTGCTGAAACAGACCCATTGAGTTTTGTAATGGGGAAAAGATACAGAATAAGTAAACAGGTTTAAATAATAAATGGTTGAAATACCTGAAAGAAAGAAATATTTTGGTAGTTGTTTGAAATATTGGAATTCCTATGTAGATATATTTACTGAGATTCTTTGTTTTGTAGCTCTTGAATTTTCTGCAATACTAGGTTCCAGCTGTCAGAATGTTCAATTAGAAGTGTAATAAATGGGTGTTGTGGAGAGCATAAGTTATAGTTGTTGTGTCTAGTTTTCTTGGATTCATCATGTTTAATCTTATAGTCCAGATATAACAAATCTCCCAGTATATTAGTAAGGCTTGCATATGATCTACAAAGCTGAATGATGATTATTCAACTACAAAAACTTTGGGCAAACTTATATACTTTGTTGTATTTATAGAAGCTATGATTTCTGCTAAAGTCTGCTCCATAGGTAGAGTTTTGTCTTCAACTAACTTTACCAGTGAGGTCCCAGCAATATTGCTTATCACAAAATCTTGAGACAAGCATTTCTCTTTTAGGAATCTCAGTTCTACAGAGTCTTTCACATTGTCCTTTTGCTTCCTAATATTCTCAAGCACCTTGGAAAATACGTTTGCTGTGGTGATCAAAGTACTTGAATGTAAAGTTTTCTCAATATCATCCATGTTTTTTTAGTGTTGTCTGGTACAAGTTTCCTTTAGTATAATCATGTGAACTGGAAACCTTCTGAAAGTTCTGAAAATCTCAAAAAATAAACATAGAACAGCCTCCACTATAACCCCCTAAACCCCCTGATGGCCCTGACCTTGATAACATAACCAATAAAATTGTAAGTGTAACCCATTAGAAAGAAAGAAGAAGAAATGTAATAGTCGCGAGTGGTAAGAGACTATAATGGTAATGGCCTATTTGACACACGGCCCAAAAGAAAATCTTGCATCAGGAAGCAGCATGAATATAGTTCTCAAAATCAGCTACAGAATTTTTGACACATCCAAATTAACCTCAAACTCAAAAAGTCAAAACTCTAGAAGTCACAAGTCGGACGTTGGGTAGGAGTGTAATGACCAAAATATTATTGTATTTTCAAAGTTCTGAACATGAATTTTAATGCGAATACTTATAAAAAAATACCAGAAGGTATTGAAATGCATATTTCTGCATTAATAGACCTTTGCGTTGAGCGAATTCATTTATATAAAGTGATGGAACAAGCCAAATTCCAGCAATTGAAACCTGGAACCAGAGAATGGAATGCCTTCATGAAAAATGAAGTAAAAACTCTAAAGCTGAAGACTTATGATATATTACTTCAACAAGATGAAAATGTAAAAGTCACTAAAGCTAGACAAGATGATCATCTTGCTCACTGGCTTCTCAGTTTATGTAGGTAAGAATGATGTTGAGTTGATCCATGATCCACTTATCTGAAATTCTGTAGGTTACTGCAGGACAGATGAACTGAAGTACAATTTCATCAAGTGGGAATTACAATGGTTCATGTTGCTGTACAAACAAATGACAAAAATTGAAATCCAACAATTCTTTGTAAACAATAATTTCACTTATGAATATGTCTCATCAAGTGAGAAAAATCTATTAGAACAGTGCACAGGTTATGACAAAAGCTTGCAGTGGTATAAAGCACCATTTCACACAATATCAACACATTTAATATCTTGTAGAAAGATATTTCTACATAAAGGAATAGCATATTTTCCAGAAACCTATACCATTTGCTGTGTAAGAGATTTCTTGATTAAACAATTTGCAAAACAGCTTTCATGGAATAATAGAATGCTAACAATGTGTTTAGCAGATGAACGTATAGAGTATTTACTCAAAACAATACCTATTTTCACTAGTTCAAAATACAAATTGGAGCCATTAAAAACAATTAATCTAGACAATATGGATGACTTTGCCAAGGATCACTATCCATTATGTATGCAAAATATCCATAATTCTCTGAAAAAAGACCACCATTTGAAATATGATTCTAAAATGCAATATGGTGTATTTCTGAAATGGTTAGGATTATCATATGAAGATGCTATGGTATTTTGGGAAAAAGAATTTACAAAGAAAATGACCAAAGATCTTTTTACAAGAAAGTATTCATATCTATTCAAGCACCAGTATGGAATGGTAGGTGGTAGAATCAACTATCCTTCTGAGTCTTGTGAAAAAATTCAATGTTCCACTCCCACAGCTAATCAATGCCATGGTTGCCCATTCAAGCACTGGGATAGAGAAATTCTATTGAAAAAACTACAAGATGATCCAATCAGTTTGGGTGATATTGAAAATATAGCCAATTTGGTGAGTGGAAAAGAATATAAAGGTGCTTGTACTGTATATTTCAATGCCAAACACAATGTTATCAGGGATACTATCATTCAGAGTCCCAATCAGTATGCTGCTGAAAGTTATGAGGCTGAACACAATCTGAACAATTTGATGGAATCTCTTTGTTTGAGATTAGACCCTTGAAAATACTCAAGGACTGGACTATTATTGAGATTCATTTGTTATATTATCAATAATTTATATTTATTTATATGATAATCCACTCAACATAAATATAAGTTTGATCCTTGAAATGTTTGAAATCTGTTTTGGATTAAATGAGGATTAAATATTATGAGTGCTGTGGACTAACTAAATTGGGTGACACTGTATAAATAACATTGCTCCCTGAAACTGTGTACTGTGGCATCTGTGTCCCTGCCTTACAGCTAACTTCACACTTGCTTTTTTGTGGTTCTCAAATCGACTGTCAAATGTCAATACTCAAAGAAAATGTTGCCGATATTATGTGGTCATGGATTCGTGGAATATTTAATTTGATTGTATTGTACTGTGTACGTGTTCTTGTAATCTTGTATTGAGCCAAAAAAATCAAAAACAGGTGTTTGAACGACGAATAATCTTCTGTTGGTTGAATCACATGTTTCCTCAGTGGAAAACAACATATCAAACTCAGAAAACAACGAGCAAGTACCAGAAAGTGTAGATTGATCAATCTAGTAAGTACCTGAAGTACCTCTAACAAACTTATCTATTCACCTAATTTTTTTTACTCCTTCCTATTTTAACCATATAACATAATAACACACCCTCATTACTCCTAAAAAAAATAATAGTAATCTATTTCCTATTTCTGAGATTACTTTATTTACGTTTGTCAAAAAAACATTGTTGTCATGTTAATTTTGTTTCCGAGAATATCTGTATAGACCCTTACAGAAAACAGTAATTTCACTTCTGTTGGAATGATTGATGTTGGCGTTCAAAGTTTTATTTTTGACCCGAGGGTCCAGCCAATGGCAAGCCAATGAATTAGGAATGCTGTAAAGTCCCTGAAGTTTATGTGAACAGGTCCGGCTTCTACTCCACACAGTAGGCACTTACCACTGGTGAAAACATTGAAATTTAGATTGTAAAAAAAAAAAACGGATTTCATTTTTTTTTTCCAATGAACATACTGGGAATCCAGATGGGTGTTAAATAATCAGATCAAAAATGATCATTATGATAACTAAATCGGAAATGATGAAGATTATAATTGTTTTTTTAGTTTTTGGTTGTGATAACTTTCTGTTCAGAGTATAAAACATCCTTGTTCAAATGAACAAACTGTTGAGATAATCAAGTGAGAAATTTCAAAAGGATGTGAGTATCTGCAGAACTGTACTTGTTATTCCTTCCTTCAATGGGATAGCAAATATATTTTCACTTACTCCTAGGTATGAAAAGAAATCCTGTTGGGTCATATTTATTTTTCCATATGTATCTTCAGCAGAATTATAATATGCTATAAAATATGGGGTATATCAATGATGAATTTTCAATGAATTTCAAATTTTAGTAATGGGTTTATCAAGGCAAGAGGTTAATCTGAGGCGCCTACTGGCCAAATGTGAACTAATGTGTAAAAGCAAAAAGGAAGATGATAGAATTGAGAAATACATAGAAACCCTAGATGATATGTTCCAAGAAGTGAAAAAATTAACTGAGTATGTAAAAAAATCTCTGACTATTAGTATATTGTTTAAAATAGTCTTTGAAATATTTTCAGATCAAATGAAAATATTGCTAACTATAAAAGAAGGATAAATGATATTAAAACTGCAGTTGGAATAACTGTAGCAAAATATATAGATGAAGATCCAGAAATTTTGAGAAATGATTTATTAGGTACATATTCATCTTTCAATCATTCATCATCAACAAAAATTGATATTACTCTCCATTTTAGGTTTGCGCCAAAGAAATGTAGACAAAAAATCTAATGCTTCTGATGACCTGGATGAAGTTATAAATTATCATGAAAATAGACAGAAGAAAATTACTGATGATATGTTGTCACTAACACAAAGTCTCAGAGAGCAATCAGAAACTGCTAATAGAATTATAAAGAAAGACACTGAGGTAAACAATCTACACCAAATATAATTGCTCAAACTTCTACATGAATGATGTTTTAGGTTGTGACTCAGTCATCAGTTTTATCAGAACAGAACTTAGGTAAACTGTCAGAAGAATCATCTAAACTTGCTGAACATTCCAAAAGGGCTTGGAAATGCTGGATGTGGATTATGCTAGCAGTTGTGTTGATAGTTTTTATTAGTAAGTTACATTTTCAATTTTTCTGTTCCAGTTTCACTGTTATACTTTTTCATTTTTCAGATATGGTTTTGTTTATGAAAATTATGAAGAAAAAATATTGATTTAATGAAAACTTGAGTGTTTTTTGTTTTTGTGAAAGTTGCTTCTCTATTTCCATGACAAACTATTGTTTGTTTCAATAAATTATACACTTTTTTATGAATATAAATTTGTTGATTTATTCATAACAATATTTCTGAAATAAAAAATACTAATATCACAATGATCCTACATTTTTAAAGAGTATTAGAAAAAAAATCAGGCTTGTTTTTACTGAAATACTTATTGAAGTCCAGCTGAGAGAGCAATTGCAACAGGTGTTGACCACTGACTTTTTCATGCAACCTGTACAATATGAACAGAAGAGATTCAATAACCATATCACTGCGTTTTTGGAAAACTTCCAGTTCTTCCAATTCAGGTACTAGTAATTCTGACTCCCAAGTCCTAGCTACTAGACAGAAGTCATCACAGAGCTCCAATAATTTCAATATAACACTGTAGACCTACAAATAACACCAGAAGTTCATTGCATATCAACAAAACCCATAAGGATAGGAAAAACAAATGTTATGTTCCTGAAAACGTTGATTGAACCTTCTACCTGTCTGACCAATATATGTCTGAGGGCAAGATCCACAGTTCAGTCGGTTGAATTTTTTACATTAAAAGAGTCATTTTGGAAATTTTATCCAGTGACACTACTGGGGATTGTGGTACCTATTCCACTTATATTTTCTTCAAAACCGTAATTTTCTCCCAATATATGGTTAGAGTATGTTAAAATTGTTTTCTTTCTTGAAAAACAAATGTTATGTTCCTGAAAACGTTGATTGAACCTTCTACCTGTCTGACCAATATATGTCTAAGGGCAAGATCCACAGTTCAGTCGGTTGAATTTTTTACATTAAAAGAGTCATTTTGGAAATTTTATCCAGTGACACTACTGGGGATTGTGGTACCTATTCCACTTATATTTTCTTCAAAACCGTAATTTTCTCCCAATATATCGTTAGAGTATGTTGAAATTATTTTCTTTCTTTAAAGACAAATGTTATGTTCCTGAAAACGTTGATTGAACCTTCTACCTGTCTGACCAATATATGTCTAAGGGCAAGATCCACAGTTCAGTCGGTTGAATTTTTTACATTAAAAGAGTCATTTTGAAAATTTTATCCAGTGATACTACTGGGGATTGTGGTACCTATTCCACTTATATTTTCTTCAAAACCGTAATTTTCTCCCAATATATCGTTAGAGTATGTTGAAATTATTTTCTTTCTTGAAAAACAAATTTTATGTTCCTGAAAACGTTGATTGAAGCTTCTACCTGTCTGGCCAATATATGTCTAAGGGCAAGATCCACAGTTCAGTCTGTTTACTTGTATATTGTTATTTTATTCAGTAACTGAACAGAAATGATGCAGAAAAAATAAACATTTTTATAATTTCCATGATGATGAAAATTGTCTAACAAGCACTCAGTTCTGGACAGACATCTCAAAAACTGACATTTCAGTTCAGCTGAAGGTTATATGGTTGCTATAATAAAAGTGGTGCCTCATTGGATGGAATTACAGGATTAATTTTACTGTCTAAAATTCAGGTTTTTGAATTTTATTTTTCAAACTGAGCACCTGAAGGCCTTGAGGCTGTCACCTCTGAAAGTTTGTTGGTCAGCTTTCCAATCACTAGTGGAATCCAACCCAGTGATGAAAAAAATGTAGATAAAATTTATATTTACCTTACTTGGAACATCATATTGAACAGCAGGAGTTTGATAAAGTCTATGCTTATTTTTGTAAATATGCCCCTAGAAAATCAAATAATAGTGAACAACATTGATATCAATATTTCAAATATTTACCTCATCAGGTGTGGAAACAAAAGTTTTGGCTAACAAGTTACTGATGAATTCATGATGAACTTTAATAATGTCTTCAAATTCATTGGCATTTTCCACAGCTTTCAACAGCAAAGAGAACTGTGCTTCAATTACATCTACTTGTAGGTAATACTGTAGGTTATTTACAAGAAACATCAAGTTTTGCCTCAAAGGCCACACTCTCCTATCTCTAGAATAAGAAACAATATCCACTTCACTAGATTTTTGTGTTTTTTACCAGGAAATACTTACATTTTTTGTTTTTTTGAAACATGGTCTGCCCAAAGTTTATGTAAATCAATTTGTGTTTTACGCAGCCTCAATAAAAAGCAGAACAACTTATTATACAACTCCATCACTTTGGGATGAAACACAATGTGCAGGGGCCAGTTGATTCCAAAATTCATTTCCAACTTGGACCACAGATTAATTCCTGAAATTCATTGATTGAACAAAAATTCATATGAAAAATATCAGTTACTACCCACTGCCAACATCAGCACTGGAAGTGATCTCAAACTTCAAATAAGTTTTGTCATTTTCCCCATATATCTTCCTTGCTGTTTCATGAAAAATAAAGTTCAAGTTTTGTACTATCAGATCTGAAGAAGTGTCTTTCAAGTGGTCCTCAGCAACACTAATGAATTGCTGAAACAACTCTCCTCTGCCTAATGCATAGTAATCCCTAATCAAGTGTAAGTGTTCAATTAATTTTCCTTCACCCAACATAACAGACCACAAATACTGAAATAAAAATTTTTTTTGAAAAAGAACTATACTTGAATTTTAGTAACAGTACTTTGGTCAACTTAATTCTACATTCTTCAATTGCAATTTGGAACCCTATATTATTGAATGTGTCATTTTCTAGTTCCTGCACTTTTCTGTAATAGTCAGCATCCTTGCTCTCCCATATGTCTCTTTTGAATTTTATGTGATAATTTTCGTTGTCACACTGTTTAGGATTGTTTTTCACAATCCACACTATCCTCCCCATGAACAGTATACTTTCAGCTGTTTCTTCACTCATGAACAAAGGTACCATTTCCCAGTTGATTACAAATTTCCTTACCACAGGTGGACTCCTAATAGGACTTTTCTTCTAAAAATGCATTGATTCTTGTTCAGGGTTATCTATGAAGTGCTTTCATCTTACAAGTAATCCAATATGTGTGCTACTATCTGAGGACATGTCAACCATTTGCTCAGGGTACATGAAATTTGGATCAGCTACTTTCCCATCTATGATGAAAAATTCTCCAAAAGTATCAACTAAATCTCCATATATTATCCAGTTGCACAAATGTCTATAGAATATAGTGTTGATAGATCTTATTATCCTAAAAAATTGATGACAATGTACATACAAATAATATAAAAAAATGTACAGTACTTACTGATTGGCAGCTAAGCTAATTCTATCTACTCCACAATTGACATATTTGTGAAGCCTACCAATTAATAGACAACCATGTATGTTCTCCTTTTGAACTAAATTTATCATGGATAAAAGAACTTGAAATAAACTCCTATATTTTTCCAATGAACAAAGAATGAATGTCAATGATAACTGTGGATTTTGCAAAAACATATTTTCTAATCTAATAGTCTCATTTCTGTAGTCTTCTAAGACCTTGTGCAAACCATTACAGAATGCTGTTATGTAAAGCCCAGTTGGAAGTTTTTCTGACACCACAGAAAGGGGCATGCTTGAATCTGCAATTATTATTTTTTGTACAAAGATGGCTAAATTTACATGGAAACACAGCAACTTTACCTTCAGGTCTAAGATTCAGGTTGAGAATTGTTTGATTAAAAGCTGATATCTTGTGGTAATCCATTGCTACTTCAACGATCATTTGCAGCAATTTCTGTTCACCAGGGTGTAGGAAGTCTTGTAGTTCAAACAAATGTGTCCACTGAAAATTAGCAACTGAAAAATTTTCTATTTTTATTGTGGATGAAATAGTTACATTATGTTTTTCAGACAAGTCTGCCGCGTTTGAATTATTCCATAAATTGAATAAACACTCGTGAATCATGTTGTGGCTTCTTTAGAATTTATCAAATCCAAATCCATATACCTAAAATATAAAATTGCTGTTTTTTGTTGTTGTTGTTGTTGTTGTTGTTGATGAGAAAGATGAGTGATTCAAGATTCAAGTGATTGATGAGTTGATGACAATGACTCAATGACACTAGCGTAGGCGTAGGCGCTAGTGGTGGTGTTGATGACACTTGATAACATGAAACGACAGCTATCAGAATTTCTTACGCAGAAGCATAAAAAAAGCATAATACTGACGTATTCTTCTGTGAATTCAGGTTCTATGTTCTAGTCTGTCAATGGTCACTGTCAGTCTGTTTTCTGTCAAGTTCTATCAGTACTGTCACTGTCACACTGACGCTGTCACTTTTCTTTCTGTTAAATTCTGTTTCTAGAGCGCGTTCTTTCAGTAGAAAAGTGAAAAAAAAATCTTGATTATTATTATTGAAAAAATTATGTTCAATCCAATGGCTCAATGAAAAATCTGAGGCATGTGAATTACATGCAACTACAGAATCCAACTAACACTACCGCATCCAAGCTTTGACACATTGTTAAAGGTGTAGCTAGGCTAAATGGTGGGACTTGGATTTGTTTCGTGGATCAGGACTTTTCAGCCCATAGGAAATGTCCGAAAATACTGATGAGTTGCGGGTGAGTTATAATTTTCTCAAATATTTCCTGAATATCGTTTATTTTTCTGTTTCAATTTCTTCTAGAATATGCTAGTATCTTTTCGTGTTTCCGAATTACAAATGCTATTGGGTTTTGCCGGAAGAAATAAGACTGGTAGAAAAAGCGAACTTCAGCAACGAGCTTTAGAGCTATTGAGGGTCAGATCTCATCCAATTCACCAGAAAATCAAAGACCTGTATAAAACTACCCAGTAAGTAATCTAATGTCTGTATCAGTTATTTATGTTCATTTGAGCACTGTCTTTAGACAAGCAGGTAGTGCTCCACCGACAAGTACCTCTCCATCAAGACAAGACCTCTCTACAGTTTCCCCACAAGCAAATACTATGCCTCAACAAGGGAATATACCTCGTTCCACAGCTACTGTTCATCCTTTTAGTGTGGACACTAGAGCAATGGTATGTCTAAGAATATTATCAGTAGAGTTGCTTGATATACTTGATACTTTTGTTTTGTTTTTGTAGATTGAGAATAGGGGCAGTCAAAATTTGTTTGAAATTGAATTCAGCAAGCTTCTCATTCCACTTTTGCTCTAAATCAGTTGGTTTTTTTGATGCTCTTGAATATGGAATTCTTCCAAGATTTGGATAAATCTTCAATAATTACCATTGTTCCTGGAATTTCCTGAAAAAAAAACCTTGGATTAGTATCTCTTTTCTGATTGCCCACTATATTATTCATTGTATTTCACATCTATGGAAGAAAACATGGGTATACCCTTCAAAGAGCATAGCTCCATTGAAACAACTCCTGTTGCTTTGTTGCTTTCCTGAAGTGCATGAATAATTTGGAAAAAAACTGGTATAACACCACTGTTTATGCCTAACTCTCCAGGGTGCCACCCTCCTTTCTGGGGAGGCATTAGGAAACTAAAAGATTATACACTACCCTCATAAGGGTACCTGACATGATTGACTAATTTTTCTACTGTTTGATTGAATGATCTATTAAAGATGTTTTTCCATGAAGAAATGTTCCAATAAAAATAGGCCTACAATCTGTATTCAAATTTTATGTTCATGAATACTTATCTCAATCTCCATATTTCATCAATCAGTCTGAAATGGCATTCACAGATGTTGAGTCCTGAAGTGAAGTCCTTCAAGATTCGGAGAAATGTTGAATAATTCCCATTGTTCCTGGAATATCCTAAAAAAAAACATGAATCAGTATATTTTTTTTATTGTCCCCTATATTAATAATTTTATTTCACAGCTATGAAAGAAAACATGGGTCTACCCTTTAGAGAGCATAGCTCCATTGAAACAACGACTGTTCCTCTTCTAAAATGCATGAATAATTTGGAAAAAAACTGGTATAATACCACTGTTTATACCTAACTCTTGAAGGCGCCACCCTCCTTTGCAGAGAGGCATTACGAACGCCAAAGTTGATACACTCCCCTCGTAAGGGTACCTGACGTGATTTCATACACTCACAATGTGGAGTAAATTCTCGGTTTATTGAATGATCGATTGAAGTCGTTTTTTCATGAAGAAATGTTCAAATAAGAATAGACCTACGATCTGTATTCAAATTTTATGTTCAAGAATACTTATCTTTATCTCTATATTTCATCAATCTTTCTGGAATGGCATTCACAGAATCACAGATGTTGAGTTCCAAAGTAAAGTCTTTCAAAATTCGGAGAAATCTTGAATAATTCCCATTTTCCCTGGAATATCCTGAAAAAAAAAACATGAATTAGTATCTTTTTTTCTATTGTCCACTATTTTATTCATTTTATTTCACAGCTATGGAAGAAAACATGGCTCTACCCTTTTGAGAGCATAGCTCCATTGAAACAACGACTGTTGCTTTCCTAAAGTGCATGAATAATTTAGAATACTGGTATAAAACCACTGTTTTCCTAATCTCCATATTTCATCAATCTATCTGGAATGGCATCCACAGATGTTGAGTTCTGACGTAAAGTCCTTCAAGATTCGGAGAAATCTTCAATAATTCCCATTGTTCCTGGAATATCCTGAAAAAAAAAAACATGAATTAGTATCTTTTTTTTGATTGCCCACTATATGATTCATTGAAAGAAAACATGGGTCTACCCTTTAGAGAGCATAGCTTCATTGAAACAACGACTGTTCCTCTCCTAAAATGCATGAATAATTTGGAAAAAAACTGGTATAATACCACTGTTTATACCTAACTCTTGAAGGCGCCACCCTCCTTTGTAGAGAGGCATTACGAACGCCAAAGTTGATACACTCCCCTCGTAAGGGTACCTGACGTGATTTCATACACTCACAATGTCGAGTAAATTCTCGACTGTTTTATTGAATGATCGATTGAAGTCGTTTTTTCATGAAGAAATGTTCGAATAAGAATAGACCTACGATCTGTATTCAAATTTTATGTTCAAGAATACTTATCTTTATCTCCATATTTCATCAATCTTTCTGGAATGGCATTCACAGAATCACAGATGTTGAGTTCCAAAGTAAAGTCTTTCAAAATTCGGAGAAATCTTGAATAATTCCCATTGTTCCTGGAATATCCTTAAAAACATGAATTAGTATCTTTTTTTCTATTTTCCACTATTTTATTCATTTTATTTCACAGCTATGGAAGAAAACATGGCTCTACCCTTTTGAGAGCATAGCTCCATTGAAACAACGACTGTTGCTTTCCTAAAGTGCATGAATAATTTAGAATACTGGTATAAAACCACTGTTTTCCTAATCTCCATATTTCATCAATCTGTCTGGAATGGCATTCACAAATGTTGAGTTCTGACGTAAAGTCCTTCAAGATTCGGAGAAATCTTCAATAATTCCCATTGTTCCTTTAATATCCTGAAAAAAAAACATGAATTAGTATCTTTTTTTTGATTGCCCACTATATGATTCATTGTATTTCACATATATGAAAGAAAACATGGGTCTACCCTTTAGAGAGCATAGCTTCATTGAAACAACGACTGTTCCTCTCCCAAAGTGCATGAATAATTTGGAAAAAAACTGGTATAATACCACTGTTTATACCTAACTCTTGAAGGCGCCACCCTCCTTTGTAGAGAGGCATTACGAACGCCAAAGTTGATACACTCCCCTCGTAAGGGTACCTGACGTGATTTCATACACTCACAATGTCGAGTAAATTCTCGACTGTTTTATTGAATGATCGATTGAAGTCGTTTTTTCATGAAGAAATGTTCGAATAAGAATTGACCTACGATTTCTATTTGAATCTTATGTTCATGGATACTTATCTCAATCTCCATATTTCATCAATCAGTCTGAAATGGCATTCACAGATGTTGAGTCCAGATGTTGAGTCCTGAAGTGAAGTCCTTCAAGATTCGGAGAAATGTTAAATAATTCCCATTGTTCCTGGAATATCCTAAAAAAAACATGAATCAGTATATTTTTTTTATTGTCCCCTATATTAATAATTTTATTTCACAGCTATGAAAAAAAACATGGGTCTACCCTTTAGAGAGCATTGCTCCATTGAAACAACGACTGTTGCTCTCCTAAAGTGCATGAATAATTTGGAAAAAACTGGTATAATACCACTGTTTATACCTAACTCTTGAAGGCGCCACCCTCCTTTGTAGAGAGGCATTACGAACGCCAAAGTTGATACACTCCCCTCGTAAGGGTACCTGACGTGATTTCATACACTCACAATGTCGAGTAGTAAATTCTCGACTGTTTTATTGAATGATCGATTGAAGTCGTTTTTTCATGAAGAAATGTTCGAATAAGAATTGACCTACGATTTCTATTTGAATCTTATGTTCATGAATACTTATCTTAATCTCCATATTTCATCAATCTGTCTGGAATGGCATTCACAAATGTTGAGTTCTGAAGTAAAGTCCTTCAAGATTCGGAGAAATCTTCAATAATTCCCATTGTTCCTGGAATATCCTGAAAAAAAAAAGCATGAATTAGTATCTTTTTTTTATTGTCCACTATATTATTCATTGTATTTCACATCTTTGAAAAAAAACATGGGTCTACCCTTTAGATAGCATTGCTCCATTGAAACAACGACTGTTGCTCTCCTAAAGTGCATGAATAATTTGGAAAAAACTGGTATAATACCACTGTTTATACCTAACTCTTGAAGGCGCCACCCTCCTTTGTAGAGAGGCATTACGAACGCCAAAGTTGATACACTCCCCTCGTAAGGGTACCTGACGTGATTTCATACACTCACAATGTCGAGTAAATTCTCGACTGTTTTATTGAATGATCGATTGAAGTCGTTTTTTCATGAAGAAATGTTCGAATAAGAATTGACCTACGATTTCTATTTGAATCTTATGTTCATGGATACTTATCTTAATCTCCATATTTCATCAATCTGTCTGGAATGGTATTCACAAATGTTGAGTTCTGAAGTAAAGTCCTTCAAGATTCGGAGAAATCTTCAATAATTCCCATTGTTCCTGGAATATCCTGAAAAAAAAAGCATGAATTAGTATCTTTTTTTTATAGTCCACTATATTATTCATTGTATTTCACATCTTTGAAAAAAAAACATGGGTCTACCCTTTAGAGAGCATTGCTCCATTGAAACAACGACTGTTGCTCTTCTAAAGTGCATGAATAATTTGGAAAAAAACTGGTATAATACCACTGTTTATACCTAACTCTTGAAGGCGCCACCCTCCTTTGTAGAGAGGCATTACGAACGCCAAAGTTGATACACTCCCCTCGTAAGGGTACCTGACGTGATTTCATACACTCACAATGTCGACTAATTTCTCGACTGTTTTATTGAATGATCGATTGAAGTCGTTTTTTCATGAAGAAATGTTCGAATAAGAATAGACCTACGATCTGTATTTAATTAAATTTTATGTTCATGAATACTTATCTTTATCCCCATATTTCATCAATCTTTCTGGAATGGCATTCACAGAATCACAGATGTTGAGTTCCGAAGTAAAGTCTTTCAAAATTCGGAGAAATCTTCAATAATTCCTATTTTTCCCGGAGAATCCTGAAAAAAAAGGCATGAATTAGTGTCTTTTTTTATTGTCCACTATATTATTCATTGTATTTCACATCTTTGAAAGAAAACATGGGTAAGAAAGACTGTTGGTCTCCTAAAGTAAGGGTACCTGACGTGATTTCATACACTCACAATGTCGACTAATTTTTCGACTGTTTGATTGAATGATCGATGCAAGTCGTTTTTCATAAAGAAATGTTCGAATAAGAATAGACCTACGATCTGTATTTAATTAAACTTTATGTTCATGAATACTTATCTTTATCCCCATATTTCATCAATCTTTCTGGAATGGCATTCACAGAATCACAGATGTTGAGTTCCGAAGTAAAGTCTTTCAAAATTCGGAGAAATCTTCAATAATTCCTATTTTTCCCGGAGAATCCTGAAAAAAAAGGCATGAATTAGTGTCTTTTTTTATTGTCCACTATATTATTCATTGTATTTCACATCTTTGAAAGAAAACATGGGTAAGAAAGACTGTTGGTCTCCTAAAGTAAGGGTACCTGACGTGATTTCATACACTCACAATGTCGACTAATTTTTCGACTGTTTGATTGAATGATCGATGCAAGTCGTTTTTCATAAAGAAATGTTCGAATAAGATTACTACAATTGAAGGGCTTATTGTGAAACAATGACAAGCCACACAAGATTTCAAAATGAGTTTCTGCTTTTCTCGGTTGAATCAATAGTATAACAAGACACTACAGAATTATCACGGGCCTTCGTTAACAAATGGCGCGAAAAACCTATGGCCACACTATTGCATAGGTCTATGTTTTTCTCTAGTTACTACCAGACATATTGACAAGCCACACAAAATGGCCGACACGAGCGAAAGCTGTTCCAATAATGTTGTGAATTCTGACGATTTCAGCAAGAAAAATAGTGAAGTTTAGTCGACATCCAATGACAGTGACCGTGACCTTAACTTTGTACAATCTAGATAAGTTACTATAGTGATGAAAATACAACAGTATGTAGTTTTTTCCCAAATGTGGCTTATCACATTATTATCATTCTAAAATAAAGCGTACTAAAGTATTATTGCAATATGTTGAAGGTGAATGAAAAAAAAAGAAGGAATAAACATCCGAAAAAATTCCAGCAAGTCCATGGAGACAATAAAAATAATAATAAAGTAAATTGATACCAATTATTTTCACAGTCATATACATCATAAACTTTCGTCTTGTCATTTTCCCAATTTGTTCTCAGTAATATGAACCATTGAAATGTATATCATGTACGTTCGTTATTTCTGATTGTCAGTGCTTGTCAGAGTGCTGGTAATCTACAAAATCGTCAGAACAAAAGTGTCAAGTACATTGAGAAACTCTAGAATCAGTAGATTTAAGAACACTAACTTGATTTCGAAGCCTTCTTTTTGTTGTTCAGGTTCGTCAGCAGCCTATGTATCAACAAAACATTTATTCTCCATACCCCCAATATTCCACTGCCAAACAGCAACAAAGTGTTCTGGCAGCCAATTACCCTATTCATCCAGATGTCAACTTTCGAAGGTTGCCATTCTATGATATTCTGGCAGATCTGTTGAAACCCTCTTCTCTAGTACCTCAAAGCAACCAAAGGTAAGGAAAATATACCTGCTCATAATAAATCTACAGGAGTTTTTGTACCAACTCATTTTTCCTTCTAGGATGCAAGAGGGTACTTTTTACTTTCACTTGACCCCACAGCAAGCCACAGACATTGCCAGTTCCAGAGATATACGTCCAGGAGTGAAATGTGACTATGTAAAGCAAGTCCAGATGCGTTTCTGTCTACTGGAGACAACTTGTGAACAAGAGGACTATTTCCCTCCCAGTGTTATGGTCAAAGTTAACAATAAATTATGTCCCCTGCCAGTAAGTTCCATCTGTCATTCATATTTCCAATAGAAGATTGAACATTTTTTACTCTTTCAGAACCCCATTCCTACAAACAAACCCGGCGTGGAACCAAAAAGGCCACCGAGGCCTGTGAACATAACTCAGATGGTCAAATTGAGCCCCACTGTGGCTAACACTATAACAGTGTCTTGGGCGGCAGACTATGGCAGAGGATATGCCATCACAGTGGCGCTGGTTCACAAGCTGAGCTCCTGTGATTTGTTGCAGAGATTGAAAAACAAAGGGATCAAAAATCCTGATCATACCAGAGCTATAAGTAAGTTGAAGAAAGCTATGTGTTTTTCTAATGTTTTTGTGAATTCCTTTTCATTTTCACCTTTCAACATATTGTGATGACACACTCACCAATACTTTGAATTCATTACAACATCGTAGTAATAATCTTGTAATTTGAGTATAATCAACAGGTAAATACTGTGGATATCAATTATGATGATTGATTTTTTTATCAATTGAAATCTTATAGCAATCAGCTATCTATCAAGCATCGATCATATTGGTCCTTCGAGCCGGATCTATTGAAATCAAACCTTCAAGACTACCTGGAGTAACAGTGAAAGCTCTAGAGCGGTATTTTCAGACTATTTTAATAAAATTCATGATTATTTCCAGTCAAAGAGAAGCTGAACGACGACGACTGCGAGATCGCCACCACGTCGCTGAGGGTATCGCTGATGTGCCCTCTCGGAAAAATGCGAATGACGACGCCCTGCAGAGCCATCACTTGCAGCCATCTGCAGTGCTTCGATGCCTCGCTCTTCCTGCAAATGAACGAGAGGAAACCGACGTGGAATTGCCCTGTGTGCGACAAGCCGTCTCTATATGACAATCTCGTCATCGATGGGTGAGTTTCTTTTTTTTTAATTTGAATATTTCATTGTTGAGTGAAATACCTGACCTGAGCAATGACAACAAACAGTAGGTATCCACATTCACAGAAGACAATAGGTCGACCTGGTACCTGGTCCCTAATAATCATGAATTGAATACAGCAGTAGCAATAAAAATATCCTAGTATTCCTTAGAATTTATATTTTCAACTTCCTAACGTCACGTTCATCTTCAAATCCTTGTTTCATCTAGTCAAAATGCGATTATTATAATAATATTTAAATCTAAGGGAAGTACCAATATTTCACGTTTGAGTCCACTAATGAAATTACAAAATAAAACATTGAAGTGTAATTTCAATTTAAATTTTCTCGAACCAACCATGAATTTATACAAACCTAGAGATTTATTAGATCTGACATCACTATATAAACTTAAAATATGTTGTTTTATTCAATTTGTCCTATATAAATTGAAAATTTCGAATTTAAATTTCAATGAAATCAATTCATTACATAATCATGAAACAAGACAATCAAATTTACTAATAGTAAATACGTTCCAGTCAAATATCGGCAAACAATCCATTTTTCACACAGGAATCGTTCTATACAACTCATTACCAAGTCAATTGAGGAATATACAGGAAGCAACTAGATTCAAAATTAACTGGAAAAAATATCTGCTTCAGAGACTTTGATAATTCCATTTCTTATTTGAATACCTACTTATGAAAGACAAGGTTGATATTGCATGATAATTTGCATTTTTTTACTTGTTATATCTTATTATAATTTCATAATTGTAAACATTATGTATATTGTTTATGTATCCCTATTATAAACAACTATGTTTCTTGGGGTAACAAAGACAATCAATCAATATTCCTCTTATCTGATTCTTCACTTGTGTGTTGTGTTCTCGGTTATCTGCAGTAAGTATTCAGTCCAAAAAATTCGCTAGTTTTGTGTCACTTGTCATTTGATACATACTTCACGCATCCCATGTCAAGTTAAAACCCAGGGCGTGTACACCTTAGTAGAACTTTTAACTCAAACCATGTTTATAATGATCGTTTTATACATAAATAATGATTGACGACATAATTCGATGGAAAAATTAACTAGAATGTTTTATTTTTGGACATAAAAAAATAGTACCTTCTGAAGACGGACCCTCTTATGACGTAGAAACCTCATCTTGCCATAGTTGAAAGAAAATACCAAACGCCCGACGGAGACTGAGGCAACTGATATATTAATTCTTTCAATTGTGATCTCGCGTTAATTCACTCTGTCATGAATCATGAATCATTCATCTTTGTCTGGAATAGTCTTGTTTCAGTATTAGGGTTTGACGTCACATCATCGCCTCGTTTTCAGAGGTCCGAAAAATCGGGAATTTCAATAATTTTTTATAAAACGTAGGGAGGGAACGAATTATGAATTTTTTTTTTGTGATATAAGCCCATTACTTGTGTTGGTACCCTCCATAAAGCCCTTCGGGTCATGGGAACCTTGTCCTCCATTAATTGTCAAAAGTGTCAATTCATATTGGAATAATATTATTGTTGCCCCCCCCCTCTTTTATCATTTCCACGTGAGTACCTAGCCTAAAGTATAATTTTGTTTAAGTATAAAAAACGTTTCTTTGTAGAAATTGTCTTGAAATGCTTCTGCTGATGATGTACTATTGATAGTCGGAAACATGTTCAGATACTGATAATTCTGATAATAAATTTGTGGAGATGAATTAGTGTGTCTTGCATATGAAATTTACTAGAGTCTAGGGTGAGCAACTTCTGAGGAGGATAATTCAATATCTTGCTTGTTCTGGTTTATTCTGATTCAATCACTTGAATGAGAGGCATTGGAGCATATCAAGAATGTTTTTTTTTCAGGTATTTCACTGAAGTGTTGGGTTCTTCTATTCTCTCTGCTGATTGCAACGAGATTCAGCTCAACAAAGATGGTACCTGGAGTGTGCAGTTGCCAGAGAAAAAACAAATTGAAAAATGTAAATCTGCTACGGTTATTGGCATAGATGACTCAATTGAAATTATTGGCGACGATTGTGGTGAGTAGATACCAGCAGTCATCTAAAAAATTTCTAAAAACAAATTGCCTGTCCTAACCTTTAAAATTCTTAAATCCAAATCATGGAATGAATGATGTGGGTGGTAGACTGTTAGATGATTTTTAGCCAAGAGATGTTTGCTACAAATAATATTTTATTATCCACTTCAAAAAACAGCTGACGGATTTTTATCATATTCATAGAGAAAGTATGCTCTTTATGTTGTCTGATATTTGAAATATGAGAAAGTGATTTTCGATGTTCTGAATTCCAGAAATATGGCTAGAAAAACAAAGGAGAAAAGAGGGGTATACCATGAGTATGTGTCACCCGGTACTAACCCGGTATAATCAACAACGAAGCCAAGTTGTCTTCTTCTTCTTTTTTTCATTTGTCGCCTATATTCTTCATCATCAGCTATATTCAGACTAGATTCGGAATGCTCGTCACAGTTTGCTGCCCCGAAAATTAGATATTGCTTAATTTTGAAAATAAAAATGACTTTTACTCAGTGGCGGATTTAAAAATTTGTCGCCAGTAGGCTGTTCAATTTTTGCGGCCCTTACTGACCTCTGCAATTCAATCATTAGTTTGCAATCATATGAATAACATTAATTCTGTCATTAACATTGCAACTTTATGATTTTTTGTTTTCATAACATCAGTTTATTTTCGTTATCACCTAGCATGATTTTGAACCGTCTTAGATTGAGAGTTAGACATGTTTTGCCTTAGTTTTTTTCCTTAGTTTTTATGTATTCGCAACCTCAACCTTGGCTCCCGCGAGATAGATGTATATAAAGTCAAATGGTGTTATCACTTCTTATTTGAAATCTCTCAATATCGCCTACTTTGTGAAAGTAGCGAGGCGTGGGAGAATCTTGCTGAATTTCCGAAGTTTCAATCCAAATTTACAGGCATCATGTCACATTCATTTGAGTTCACATTTTCATTTTAACAATTTTTTGTTCAAATGTAAAGGGTGCTTTATATTTCCGACTTTCAATGGTGAATTAATGAACGATAGGAAGTCCTAACTTGAGAAAATCCTGTGATTATAGTTTATTTACTCACTTTTGGTACATGAAATATACCGAATGTACGGATTTTCAAATAATCCTCACACATTGCAGCAGTCAGTCCATGATGAAAGCACAATACAATCACTAAAACTAATAATATAATATCAATACTTGTTTAATAAGCTACTAATCTTGATTTATAATATTTCTATTTGAAATTGGAGGAAAATTTTGAATATTCTGAAAACATGACACTCGTGACATATATGTCAAGATCAAGATGTTTCCGCATGGCTTATTTGTTGCGCCCTATCTCTCCTGCGTCCTGTATCTAGATGCTTCTTGTCTATTATTGAATTCGTGCATCATCATCAACGGGACTCTTCGAGTTCCGAAAGAAGGAAAACATATCATCCAAAAGTCTAGTTCAACTTCATAATAAGATTCGAAACGCATTTTGAAATTTTTCAAGAAATTGTCTATCGTTCACGCCATCTATCATCGAATATGGGAACCCCACGAACTCGCATTAAATTGTTCATATCGAGAGCAAGTCTGACGAAACAATTGAAAAGTGGGCACACCAAACATCTCAACCGCAAGGAGAGTATCGTTGTCAGTTTCAAGATTATTTCTACAACCCACGATTTAGTGAAGATTACATGAGAAATAGTTTTTGGGTATATTTCTGAGATAAAAAATGGTCAATCATGTTCTAATTATTATAAGGCGTGGTAAGGTATGCCTAACAATACGTAAATCAATATGAACACAGCTATAGCACAAAGTAGTGTACATTTAGTTAACGTTTTTAAATGAATTTTATGAAAGTCTTACATTACTTTTTGCGAGATTTCACATTTGCAAAATCATCAATTATATCGTCGTATGAAATCTTGGTCATTAGTTTTGACTCTATGCACAAAAGAACTAAGGCGTTAATTTTTCTTGACTCAAAGTCGATCTTTGATAGTTTTTCACCCAACTTAAGCAAGAAAAGCTTTGCAAAATGCTATGCCCAAGTTTGGATACATGTTCTCCAAATTCTGTTTTTGCCCAAAACAATGGTAGACATTTTAATGATCCAGAATCTGGATTTCTTGGCGGAGTTCAGCTCATAGCTATTCATCCATCGAAAGGACCCCGCACTAAACTATAGGGAAAATGGCTCTCGATGAAAATCGCTAAATTTTTGGTATTTTGCAGACTTTGATATACTGAACAGATATTCCATTGAACTAACCTCAAAAAATGGACAGTTTTTCCAATATTGACCTCCAAATGTAATTTTTTCGAGAAAAAAAAAAGTATCTGAAAATGGTTGAATTTTTGGCATGTTGTAGATAGGAATGAACTGGTGAAAAATCCAATTGACCTAACCTCCAAAAATTGACGGTTTTCTCGATATTGACCTCCAAATGTACGTACGTTCCATTCATCTTGTTTTCCATACGTATGGAAAACAAGATGAATGGAACAATAATCAAGACAAAGTTGCTGTTTTCGAATTAGTATTTGGCATTTCATCCTTCTAAAAACAACTTGAAGCCGAACTGTGGCCGAAGAGAGGATGTAATGAAATATATATTATTTAAAAGACGGTTATAGTCTCCTTTATAGCCTTTCCGATGTCAATGGGGTTGTAGGTATACACAATAGTCGAATTTATGCCATATATATCTATTTTATTTTGATCATTCCATCTATTATAAGAGTTTTTTGAGTTTAGGTCAATAGGATTTTTTCATCAGTTCATTCATATATACAACATATCTACTCAATCCAGCCATTTTCATAAATTATTTTTCGAAAAAATTAGATTTGGAGGTCAATGTCGAAAGAACTGTAAATTTTTTGAGATTAAGTCAATATAATTTTTTCATCAGATTATTCCTATCTACAACATACCAGAAATTCAGCCATTTTCAGAGATTGTTTTTCTTGAAAAATTATATTTTGAAGGTCAATATCGAGAAAACTGTCAATTTTTTGAGGTTAGGTCAATTGAATTTTTTCATCAGTACATTCCTATCTACCACATACCAAAAATTCAACCATTTTCAGATACTTTTTTTCTCGAAAAAATGACATTTGGTGGTCAATATCGGAAAAACTGTCCATTTTTTGAGGTTAGTTCAATGGAATATCTGTTGAGTATATCAAAGTCTGCAACATACTAAAAATTCAGCGATTTTCATCGAGAGCCATTTTCCCTATAGTTTGGTGCGGGGTCCTTTGTTGGGTCAAATTTGCCGCCTCCATAAATCTGCCGCCCTAGGCTCTAGCCTACTCAGCCTGCTGGTAATTCCGCTGCTTATACTATATCGATCGCCATTCTGTACAGCGTGGACATAAAAAACTGAAGATATCCGAAATTATTTTATAAACATTCATCTGAAGGAAACTTCCGCCATCCACTGTGAATCCCCTTGTATACAGGGTGTCGCAGTTCATCAGACATCAGGCAAGTGGATTTCTGATCGCCCTGTGTATTTTTCAGAAATAGTGAACACCAATCCGGCGGCAACATCGACCAGCGACAAGAAAGAGCCCGTTAAGGTGGAGGAGAAGAAGAAAGAAGTGGTCGATCTGACGATATCAGATTCGGACGACGATGAACCTTTGGCCAAACGAAGGGCCGTCAATCCCAAACCAGGTACGTGAATTGACCTACTGTTTTATTGCTGGGGGAAAAATGAGATGGCCTTCGAAATTTCTCGCAGTTTGCTATTTTTGTGGTAGTATTTGAGATTTTTATGATGTGTACTGGAAAGTTTTTGTTGGAGATGTCGTCCGTTTTGGAAATGTTTCGTATTGTTAGCACTGGTGCTAAGTCAGGGATTTTAAAGTTTTATAAATCATCGAGAATAAGTAACTAATTTTATCATTGTACTGCCACACATTCTGTATTTTTTTTTTTCAATTACATTTTTTTAAATAGAGAAAACTACTATTCTTTCTCATCCACACAAATAATGAAAAACCCTTTTTTCTGTGATTCTTCTTTGGCTAAAAATGACACAGACACAGTGTGTTTCCATAATTGAAGCCATAAGTGAAATGGATAATAGAAGACAAAAAAAAAACGAAAAGAATGTCAACACCCAGCTGTTATTTTCTTAGTCAAGTTGAGAGAGAACTCCATGTTCTCCATAAATACAACGTGATTTACATCCACATACGGAAAATTAATTAGTAGTTGTGGAACATTGTTATCCATCAAGAAGGCCCACCATATTTACGTTATTTCCTATCCAGAAAAATCAAAAGGATATGCTCAAGTTGAATGCCGCAATGAAGACTTTCCACAGCTCTCAGCATAAGTTTTACATGGTGACGCCTAGAAGCGTGACGAACCACAAATTCATTTTTTTTTTAACGGAACAGCCTGTTTTTTATATTTGTTTTGAAATCTGTGACATTTTTTTAATGAGAAAAGTATATACAGAGTGTTCCTTAAAGACATGCTAATACTTGAAGAAGCGATTCCTTGACTCATTTTAAGAAGGAAACTTCCTATAAACGTATGCCCTAAAAGTCATAACTTTTGAGATACAGGGTGATGAAATTTTGAAAAATATTCAGTTTTATTGTATACATCTTCATGAAATTTGGTACACGTCTTTTATGCATCAAGGTGCATTTTCTGATTCATAAAATTTTCGATTTTCTCTACCAGTGGCACCGTTACGGGAATATTATTGTTTAAGTTTTAAGTGAGCAGCGGCGGAAAATTTTAGATTTGCTAACCTACCAAATGATTCAAAGGGAATGGGAATTGAGAACATAAAACCTAATTATAATATAATAAATACTATGCAACTGCACGCATCCAACGAGACACGTATTAGATATATTGGTTGTAGATGTTTTCCAGTCCATTGGATACATGATACATGGCTTCTTTACTGACTTTTGTGAATAAGATTTCATCTGACGTACCTTTCGTAGATGCGAACTCTTAGATTCGCTGAGATGTCAAAGTTTTCGATTTACGTCTATTATCATACTTGGCATAAAATGAAGGTAAAAGTGCACTTATCATGCGATGGGTTTTTTTTCGAAAATTTTTTTTGGTACTTACGTATTTTCGTCTGAAAAACACGAATTTCATAATGAAAATGTGAACAAACCACTATTTATCGAGATATTTCACTATAAAGTTACAAATTTCACCATCTTTTCCGCCTGTCTTCTGGATCACATTTAGAACATTTTGCCCTTCTTTTTCCATCATTGGACAATTTATATATATCACACAATGTTGGACACATTTTTTTTATTATATGAGTCAACTAGAAATATGATTTTCCTGTGATTTATCCATGTTTAGTGAAAAGAAGGAAGAATATCATTTGAATAAATAATGGCGTGTGTAATGTCATTCCAAAGCAATCTATTGACATTTGACATCTCGTATTTGGATTGCATATGGATTAAATGGCCGTCATCTGGTATGCTTGCTCACTAAATAGGAAAAACTCGCCATAAAAATCATATTTCCTGTTGAAATTTCTATCTTAAAATGTGTCAGTGAAGTACATCATGAGTATATAAAGTGTCCAATGACAAAATAATAAGAGCAAGTACCTGTAAATGCATCCAACACAAGGGGGAAAAGAAGGCAAAATTTCGAACATTTTATTGAAATATCTCGATAAATAGTGGTTTGTTCACATTTTCATTATGAAATTCGTGTTTTTCAGACGAAAATACGTAAGTACCAAAAAAAATTTTCGAAAAAAAACCCATCGCATGATAAGTGCACTTTTACCAAAATGAATTATTCACAAAGACGAGAACTTAATTTTTACCTAGAGTCCTTGGAAAGCAAATTTTGCACTTATCATGCGATGGTTTTTTTTTTTTTTTTTTCCGAAAAATTTTTTGGTACTTACGTATTTTTGTCTGAAAAACACGAATTTGATAATGAAAATGAGAACAAACCACTATTCATCGAGATATTTCAAGAAAAAGTTCGAAATTCCACCTTCTTTTTCCCCTTGTGTTTGTTGGATGCATTTACAAATACTTGCTCTTCTTATTTTGTCATTGAACACTTTATATACTTATGATGTACTTCAATGACACATTTTTATATAGAAAATTCGACAGGAAATATGATTTTTATGGAGTTTTTCATATTTAGTGAACAAGCATACCAGATGACGGCCATTTAATTCATAGGCAATCCAAATACGAGATGTCAAATGCCAACAGATTGCTTTTGAATGACATTACAAACTTCATTATTTTAAATTATATTCTTCCTACTTTTCACTAAACATGGATAAATCATATTTCTAGTTGACCCATATAATAGAAAAAAATGTGTCGTACTTTGTGATATATATATATAAATTGTCCAATGATTTAAAAAAGAAGGGCAAATTGTTCTAAATTCGATGCAGAAGACAGGCGGAAAAGAAGGCGAAATTTGTAACTTTATAGTGAAATATCTTGATAAATAATGGCTTGTTCACATTTTCATTATCAAATTCGTGATTTGCAGACAAAAATACGTAAGTACCAAGAAAAAGTTTCGAAAAAAACCCATCGCATGATAAGTGCAAAATCACCCTTGGGGTTATGAAAGTACCTACCTAAAAAATTTTCTTCGATTTCACTTTCGTTTACATTTTGAGATATCAAAGTTTTCGATTTCGATTTACGTTTATTATCATAGGTACTTAAAATAAAATGAATTATTCACAAAGGGGAGAGCATAATTTTCACCTAGTCTTTGGAAATATGCAAGTACCTACCTAAAAAATTTTCTTCGATTTCACTTTCGTTTGCATTTTGAGATATCAAAGTTTTCGATTTCGATTTACGTTTATTATCATAGGTACTTAAAATAAAATGAATTATTCACAAAGGGGAGAGCATAATTTTCACCTAGTCTTTGGAAATATGCAAGTACCTACCTGAAACATTTTCTTCGATTTCACTTTCGTCTACATTTCGCATACATTTTTAATGAAGAATTCTGATACAAACAGAAATTGCAACAAAATTCGAAAAAGACAAATGACAGTTGACAGTTCCTACAATTGACAGGCCAAACAGGACAGGACTCAAACGACTGGAGATGTTTTTAAAAAACTCTGTTGCCATGTTAATGTGGTTGAGAAATTGTGTTGCCATGGTAACGTGTTTTCAATAAATCGCAGGTGGTAAATATCCGTACGATAAATGCCATTTTAGTTATGTGAGTAGAAAAATATATTTCATATTTTTGTGTCATTTGGCCTTTTGCTACATCTTCTTCTCAGTCAATGTAAAATTGGTCGTAAAGTTCCACATAGAATAAAAAACTTAAGACGGCTCATTTATTTCGATAACTTGAGGTTTTCTATTTGTTCAAATATTGTACATCATTTTTTTCGAATATTTTTGATAAAACATGCCATAGCTTGTAGGGCTGTCCGGAAAAATCTTGGGAATTTTGACTTTGACATAAAAGATTCCTAACCTAATATTTTACAAACAGCTGCGTAAGTAAGGTGCTGAGATCACAGCCTGCTGAAGTTGGCTGCCAAATATAGCTGCGAAAGTTGGTTCGGAAAGGTTCGGAACATTCCCGACCAATGGAGATCGAGACGAAAAGTAACACTATGACAGTTTTAAGAAAATGGGTCTTATTCTGGATTCAAAATCAACACGTTGTTTTTATGGAAAAAAATTCCAGCACATTTTTTAGTTATTGTTCAGAACTGAAAATAGGTGATGAACACGGGTGATGAATTAATTATTAAATTTTCCTCAAGAAAGACAGTCATGCTCGCGACTAGATTTTCATTAGAATAAAAAGTATACAGTGTGTCCGTAAAGTATTGAATAAATTCCATATCTCCTAATCTGGAAGCATTATCCAAAAAAAACCTTGATTTTCAATATAATTTTTTCACATTTTACAGCAAAATTTCATTACACAGGTTGAGACACATTGAGATAATATACACCCATTATTTGTTACATTTTTAGATCAATAAAAATGAGCTTCTTATTTAGGAAATATCCGATTTATTCCATACTTTGAGTGGTATATAAATAACTATATTTTCAACGTTGTATTTAATCGGTTGAAGTGACTTCTAATTTTGATGCCAACCTAACAGAAAATGTTTATCAAGATTTAATAAGAATAAAGGTTTTACAGCCGCTTTTATACATTCAGTACACCATTTTTTTCCGTATGTAGATATAGATCACGTAGTATGTGAAGAGCAACTTGAAGTATTTTGAATTGAACTTTCCATTTTACACTAAATTCCTAAAATGAAGATGTGTAACATTTTGAAATATCACATGATGTTGATGTAAACGGTGAAAAATGTGTGTGAGAAGGAGTCAGTTTCTATGTAATTTTTTTTATTTTTCTGAAATGTGTACAGGTAAGCTCCAGTACTCCATGAAAGGTAAGTTTTCTTGTTTTTTTTTTTTATTTAGATACGTAATTATTATGATCTAGATTTGTGAGGAAAACATGTCACATCACTGGTTGTATGTCAAATTCATGATGAATTTAAAAAACAAATTTTCAATCTCAAATGATGAAACACTTGAAAATGGGAGAGCACTAAAATAACTTATCTGGTTTTCGAAAATTTGCATTTTCGAAAATTCAATCAGTAGACCTTGCTTTCCTGTATTAAGTATAACTTTGACACCTTTCTGTTTTTTAATTCATATTAAAGTATAAAATGTCAAAATAAGACTGAAAATGAAAGTTCCAGTGGTCACTCTGTAAATTTGATCCAATCTTGGTAGGCGCCTTAAAAGGCAGAAATGTTTTAGATTTTTCATACTGGATGAGATCAACTCCAAAGTTTGGAACGCAAACCCATACAGGATGTTATTTAAGTATGTGGCCAAACTTCAAGAGTTGTTTTTTCCAGTGATTCCAAGTCGAAATATTCATGTGAACATGGGTAAGAAAATACACCGTTTTCAAGATACAGGGTGTAAAAGATTTGAAAAAACAATTGCCATTCCGTAAAGATCGCAAATATCCGAAAAAAATTTGTTGAAATATTGCATTGCTATTTATAGTAGTAAGTAGAGTCCCTGTATGTATAATTCCCTGTATATATTTGTCAGTTTTGTTGTAATAAGAGTACGGACACTATGACAAGCAGTGACGGAAGGCATAACCCCAAATTCTCAAAATGACTTTTGAACAAAGACATGGATATGCTTTTCCATGCACTTCGGATCTTCTATCCTCTACTGCCGCGGTGAAGGGTACATCCATATATCTTTCTCTGTCTTTATTTTCATAAAGAAGTGGCGTCTCATCTCACTGGCGAAAAGGGGTCATAGTTTGTAAATCAATTTGTTGAAAATATTTCTCGATATACTTAACAAAGGGTATATGTACTTGTTGGTCAGAATGGGGGAAATGGAATAAATGAAAGGACTCCATTTTTGCAATTCTCCACTACACAATTAGACATTTCAGTTTTTGAAAACCTGAATTTTCAAATAATTTAATGTCATGTACGTTCATGAACTGTCAGTGCCCGCCAAATTGTTCATGTCATTTCAAATTTTTTAGGGTTATGCCTTCTGTCACTGCTTGTCATAGTGTCCGTACTCTTATTACAGCAAAAGTGTCAAATACATACAGGGACTCTAGTAGTAAGGTACTGATTAATTAAGCCATTACTAGATTTACAAATAACCTATTTTTCGAGAAAGTTTGACACTGAGTATCTTGAAAATTATGCATTTTTCAAGCTATGGTCACATGAACTTCTCCTTAGAATCTCTAAAAAAATGTGCCCTTGAAGTTTGGCCACATATTTAAATAACACCCTGTATAGGGTTTGTCACGACGAGCTTACACTATCTCAATATCAATCAATCAGTCTGGAGAAATCCATAAAAATATGCATGCTTATACAGGGTGTCTCTAAAAGGTCTTTACAAAAACATACCACATATTCCGTAGACCAAAATAAGTCGATTTAAGTAAAATTACCTCAGTACAAAGTTGCATCGTTTGGGCTCCAGAGGGCCTAGAAGTTACAATTTTCAAATCGTTTTTCCCATATAAATTTAAAACGGCATATGCGATTTTCTGAAATTATTTGGTTTATTGATAGAGTTTTATGTGGCAAAAAAATGGTGTTAAAATTTTTTCCGATATTAATCCATAGGCGTAGAACTTGATTTTTTAAATAATTGCACCTTTAAAAAAGGGATTTGAGTATAAAATTTGGATTGGGTACTCATTTACTACAAGAAAGCTCCCTTGATAACACTCGGTTTACTCTCATGGTTTTAACAAAGTTTGTATTTTAATGATTATTGTTTATGTTCTAAAATTACTAAAATGCTAATTTCGTGAAAACCATGAGAGCAATCGAGTCTTATCAAGAGTACCTTTTTTGAAGTAAATGAGTTGCGCAATCTAAATTTCATACTCAAACTCCTTTTCTTCCATTGGCGTAGAATTTTTGAGGGTGCAATTATTTAAAAATTCAAGTTCTACGCCTATGTTTTATTATCGGACAAAATTTCAACACCATTTCTTTCGCCACATAAAACTCTATCAATATGCCAAATTTCAGCAAAATCGCATATGCCGTTTTAAATTTATATGGGAAAAACGATTTAAAAATTGTAACTTCAAGGCCCTCTGGAGCCTAAACGATGCAACTTTGTACTGAGGTAATTTTACTTATATCGACTTATTTTGTAAAGACCTTTTACAGACACCCTGTATAAAAGTCAAGTAAGCCAACGTTAGTTAGTTCATTGTACCAGTATATCACCTGACGAAGCTACTGTGTTAGCGAAACATGTCGTGTGTTTGAGAATTTTGTGGAAATCTTATCGTTTGTGAAGTTTTTACACAGGGTATTCCATTTGAAATATCAATTTTGCTACTACTGTCTAGAAGAAGCGGCAACACTGCATTGTCGAAAATATTTTCAATGAAGATAGCGTATTATAAAATAGAATCATACACATTTTTATGCATTTCTCTCGGCTGATTCTTGATATAAAGATAGTGTAAGCTCGTTGTGACATACCTGTTGCTTTTTGGTAAGAAAGTATCATATTCAATAACAGCGTATGGTGTACAAATTTGAAACTTCTCAAATAAAAATAAGAAAAAAATCATGCGAATAACCAAAATTGACACTTACCCCAATTCTAAGCAACACAAAATCAACACTGATAGGGTCCAATAAAAACACAATCACTTCCACTGACACTTTCAACACTATGTTATAGGGACACTTAACACTCAAGACACAGAGAGATATATAATATTTATCGTGCCTCACTTATTTTATTCTTCACACACCCTACTTCGATCACGTACTGAGAACAACTGCCATCTCAAACGAATAAATTAATCATTCTACCACCGAGTCATCATTATATCATCCCCAAAATGAATCATCCAAACCGTCGATAGATATGACAAAAAATCCTAATTGAATATGTACGAACATCGTAGATACGGGGTTATCTATGTAAAGCTGCGAAAAATAAATATACAAGGTGATGTCGAAATATACAAGGTGTAATATAAGTACGTTAAAATATATATATATTATGAGAAAATAAGTCTATATAAACTTGTGTCCGGAAAATGGAAATGCTTCGTTTCAAAGATACAGGGTGTTGAAATTGATTTTTTTGTTCGCTTTTCAAAAATAGGTTTCGCAAAAAATAGTTTTTTTTATTTTACTTGGTTCTTTGGGATTTTCTCTCCTCGTTTCTATAAAATAAAAGTATTCGTATTATTTCAATATATTTGTAGAGGGACAAATCAGATGATTTGCCCCAAAATGTCACTGCGTTTAACAAATTTTTCTATCAGGGAGTCTAAAAGAAAAATCCAGTAGCTTGTCAGTGACAATTTGTTTGAAAAAATTTTTGAAGGAAAGAAATATAGATATATTGAAAAATATCGAATTTTTACTTATCTTTGGACGTTTCGGGACCGATTCTGCTCGAAATGATAAGATAAGTAAAAATTCGATATTTTTCAATATATCTATATTTATTTTCTTTCCTTCAAAAATTTTTTCAAACAAATTGTCACTGACAAGCTACTGGATTTTTCTTTTAGACTCCCTGATAGAAAAATTTGTTAAACGCAGTGACATTTTGGGGCAAATCATCTGATTTGTCCCTCTACAAATATATTGAAATAATACGAATACTTTTATTTTATAGAAACGAGGAGAGAAAATCCCAAAGAACCAAGTAAAATGAATATACCACCTCCTCGATTAACCTACAGACAGTATAGTTTTTTTTGCACGAAAATAGGTACGAAAATCGTAGATACGGGGTGATCTATGTAAAGCTGCAAAAAATTAATATACAAGGTGATATCGAAATATACAAGGTGTAATATAAGTACGTTGAAATATTTGAGGGACGTATTCCTGAGACAATTTTAAGAAAAAAAGTATTCACAAACTGTTGTCCGGAAATGCTTCGTTTCGGAGATACAGTGTGTTGAAATTGATTTTTTTTTGTTCGCTTTTTAGAAATAAGATTTGCAAAAAATAAGTTTTTTGTACGAAAATAGGTTAGAATATCGTAGATACTGGGTGATCTATGTAAAACTGCAAAAAATTAATATACAAGGTGTAATATAAGTACGTTGAAATATTCAAGGGACCAATTATTCCTGAGACAATTCTGAAAAAAAAAGTATATATATAAACTTGTGACCGGGAATGCTTTGTTTCAGAGATACAGGGTGTTGAAATTGATTGTTTTGTTCGCATTTTGAAAATAAGTTTTGCAAAAAATGAGTTTTTTTGCACGAAAATAGGTACGAAAAGCTGCAAAAAATAAATATACAAGGTGATATCGAAATATACAAGGTGTAATATAAGTACGTTGAAATATTTTAGAGACGTATTCCTGAGACAATTTTAAGAAAAAAAGTATATAGAAACTTTTGTCCGGAAATGCTTCGTTTCGGAGATACAAGGTCTCGCCGCTACGCGTCGAGAGACGACACAACCTGGAGCTAAAATCTACTACTTTTTTTCCTTGTATAATAAATAACTATTGTCCTAACTACACGTTTATAGAAATAGTATTAATATTTTTATTCTTCATTTTATAGAGACGAGGAAATCCTAAAAAATCTGGAATAATGTCAGTAATATCGGAACATGACCATTATACAGTGCGTCCATAAAGTAACGCATAAATTCATTATTGGCTAAATGAACAATAAAATTAGAAATTCCCGAAATAGGTCGATTTTTTATTTCAATTTACTATTGTTTCAAATCATAATCTTATATACAGGGTGAACCACTTTCGTGTAATGACATCATCACCATTTTTTTCAAATGGAACCCCCCCCTTTTTTTTCAATTTCAGAATTGCCCTTGCTGAGCTGATTCCAAAAATGTATAATATGTTGCTTCAAATTGGTACAGGGTGGGCAAAAATGCAAAAAAAATATGAAAATTGTTTATGGAAAGTAATACGAACGTACCTTCTCTAAAGCGTTAACAATACGAAACTGTGCTTCAATGTTTTTGACAGTTTTGTCAAATTAAAAAAATGGTAAAAGATAATGCCAAACAAACAGATTTTTATAGTCCACGGGCTTCGATCACTAATAAAAGCTGTAAGATACAATTATTAAGAATGATGCTGGATGTTCTTGATAGTTTATCAAAGTAGTTGTATAACAATACGTAATTTCATTTAATGTGTTTATTACGTTTATTCAATATTTTTATTACTTTGTAAGTAAATTTTTGCATTTTTGCCCACCCTGTACCAATTTGAAGCAACATATTATACATTTTTGGAATCAGCTCAGCAAAGGCAATTTGGAAATTGAAAAAAAAGGGGGGGTTTCCATTTGAAAAAAATGGTGATGACGTCATTACACGAAAGTGGCACCCTGTATATAAGATTATGATTTGAAACAATAGTAAATTGAAATCAAAAATCGACCTGTTTCGGGAATTTCTAATTTTATTGTTCATTTAGCCAATAATGAGTTTATGCGTTACTTTATGGACGCACTGTATTATACTTCACCTTTTTCAATTGTAATTCAGAAAGTGTAACTTGTGATTCAGATTAATTAAATGTATTTCAGAAAGTGTAACTTGTGATTCAGAATACATAGTTAATAATTGTAATTCAGAAAGCGTCAATTGTAATTCAGATTAGTCAATTGTAATTCAGATTAGTGAAATGTAATTCAGAAAGTTTAACTTGTAATTCAGAATCGTCAATTGTAATTTTTAAAGCGTAATTTGTAATTCAGAAAGCATCACTTAAAATTCATAAATACTATGGAATCATAAGTGATACTTTCTGAATTAGAAGTTATGCTTTCTGAATTACAATTGACGGTACCTGAATTACATTCCACTATTCTGAATTACAAGTTACACTTTCTGAATTACATTTGACTAATCTGAATTACATATTACGCTTACTGAATTAAAATTTACGAATCTGAATTTCTACTTATACTTTCTGAATTACAATTAACTATTCTGAATTACAACTTATACTTTCTGAATTACATCTTATACTTTCTGAATTACAATTGAAAAAGGTGTATACTCCCGTCGATAGTTCGCCGCCTCTGACAAATCCTCGCGTTTGCCGTTGTAGATTCGACGAGCCTGTCGTCGAACGGCACCCAATCCCGCGCCGCCGCCGCTGCCACCCCCGGTCCCGCCTCGGTCTCCAGCAGCGGCTACCCGGTCAGCCCGTCGGTCATCAACCTCGACAGCCCGTCGCCGCCCCGATCGCCGCAGCCGCCCGCACCGACTCCCGCTGCCCAAGCTGCGACCGCGCAGGCGCTGCCCGACGCGCAGACACCCGGTGGGCAGCAACAGGTGGGCGTGGCCAACGATAGCGGGCAGCCTGGCGCTCCGGTGCCGTTCGTCAGTCCGAATAGTATGCCGTTCTTGGATTTGGAGGGGGACGGAACGGTTGCTGCTACTATTAATTATGCGACGGGGTATTGAGAAGGGGGGGGGGGGGAGAAGGGTGGTTGTTGCTGACTTGGTTTTTTGGGAGGAACACTTGTTGTTTGTTTTTGTTGTTGGAAAGGTATGCGTTTTTCTTTAAGTATCAACATTTATTTGTATAACACTGTATGATCTCTCATAATCTATACAGGGTGAGTCGGTTTTGTTGCAGGACTTCAACAGTTTGAAGATCACATATTTTTAAACGGAGATGTACAGGGTGGGCAAAATTGGGCGTTTTCATAGGCTATCTCAGTAACTGAAAGAGTTATCAAAAAATCGATATACATGTTACGGGTTCGATTTTAGAGAAACCTCGAATGGTACAATTGGAATTTTGATATCTCCATTCGTTTCAGAGATACTGGGGGAAATTGAAAAATTGCCGATTTCGTTTTTATTTTCTGAGTATTTTATCCATATTGAATGATGCGTAGAATCCATTGGCATCATCAGAAATTTTATACAAGAAGTGCTAATGAAACAGTGGCAAAACCTGGAAAACAGAAAATATCACACCACCTGTATATCGAAAAATGAGGTCAAAATACGCCGATTTAAAGCAACGAAACTGCTTCGCTTCCGAGATACAGGGTGGTAAATTTAAGAAATAAGAATCGACAAAGTATTTTGAAAAATCCATTTTTGCACTGCCTATTCACTGACCAAATCACATCCACGAAGATAACAGCAAACATTTTTTATTCAAAATAAATTGAATATTCCCGTGAGGCATTGAACAATACAAACCGAAATATCTCGGAAACGGTTTACTTCAGCAAATTTCCACAGGTGTACATTTTTTGCTAGAAATAAACAAATAAGTGAATAACTACACTGAGAAAAAAAGTTATGGCCATTCCCATCCCAAGAAGCCTCCGGCAACCAATTTTTGAATAGATACGTTCTAAAACGTTCATACATTTTGGAAAACTCCATTTTTATTTTTTAACTGCACAACCCTGTATCTCAGAAATGGAGCAGTTTCGTCCTAAGGTAAGTTGCTTCACATCGGTTTATTTTTACCTCAGAAATATCTGCTGAGATTTTGTACAAATCTCTTAGGAACACCCTGTACATAGGGAACAAAAATTTTGTTTCATTTGTATCACAGAAAAAAAAGAGTTTTAGTTGATTTTCTTGTCTTGTTCCTCTTGAAAAAAAACAGCTTCTGAATCTCCAACGAAAAGCAAAAGAAGAACACATCCTTGAAAACATAGGGCCCATGGTTTTACTAATATGTATTTGGTAAAAAAAATATGGGTGAAAAATGAAAAGTGATTTGGACACTGATGGGCGAGGATAGAACACTTTTGTTACCACTTAGGTTTTATTTTTATAACTATAAATCTGTTCAGGAAAAAGAACTTCAACCAGTAGATCCTTAGTAACTTAGTATCACTCAAATCGTTGGTCTCCAGCCTTTTTTTTATGAAACTACTGGAATCGTGTTTTATACTATAAGAGATTTATATTTACCTTCTACTGTAAGTCATTATATATTTATATCATTGTTTATAAAAATATCATCCCTAGTGTTAAGTTTAGTTTAAATTTGGTTATACTCTCTCTATTTTCTCGTGGTGAGAACAATAGATTTCGTCTTGAGTATGAGATATACTGGAACGAAGAAACTGTCAACGTCATACTAACGATTTGTTCTTGTTTATAGACTCCAATAAAATGAATGGACCTGATTTTTTTCCTTCATTTCATCCTCTCAATGGGATATCCTCGTTTGTATTATTCAGTATACAGGACAATGCAGTGTTGCTGCTTTTAGTAGAAGGTTTATTTCAAATAGAATACCCTGTATTTTATTACATTTTTAGATTTTCACTGAAGAGCTGATTTCATAAATATATAACACTTAGGGTAGCAGGACCTCGGTCAATAACCCTTTGGATTATGTTTGGTTCAATAAAGTACTATTATTATATTATAACACTTGGGGTCTAGCGGGATTCGAGCAGTGTTCAAAATCGAGCTTTTTCAACTTTATAATTTTTTTTTCTGTCGAAACTACGATTTAATTGGAACAAATACAGGTTGGTTCAAGATTCAGAATTCTGATCATTCTCTTTCTGTTCCAAGTAAATGTCTGGAGTTAGTAAATCAAAAGTTTAGATAGAGACATGAAACCCGTTTTGAACTATAATGAATAGTTTTGACACAAAAAATCCTCAAGTTGAAAAATTTCGATTTTAAACACCCTATATCTCTGTAATCATTCCTGCTCGACCCCAAGTGTAATGCATTGATGAAATCAGCTCTTCAGGAAAAATCTGAAAATGCAATAAAATACATGGTGTCCCATTTGAAAAAATCAACTATAGTATCCCTGTAGATCGTCTGTTCCGAGCAGCGGAAAAGACATTTCTGAGTAATCATTCTAGATGATTCCTAAAATTTTTGCACATAATATTCAACAAAATATCTGTTGAACATCCAAAAGGAAACCATGAAAAATAAAAATGCTTTCCTTTTGGATGTTCAAATGAGCCGAAAATTCCCCATTATCAATTTAAATGAATTTCATGATTGATTACCTATATACCAGGGCTCACCAAGATCAAAATGAAATTTTTTGTATCACCACTACAAAATTATCTTCTGTAGAATCTACTTTTATTTGCCCCTTTTCAAGTCGTGAAGCGTATTTTTCTATACCAAGGTAGTTCTCGTAATTTCATGTCAGTAGATAGTAAATTAAAAGTTGAGACGGACATGAAAGCCGTTTTGACCGATAATAATGAATAGTTTCGTCACAAAAATATTCTAAAGTTTAAAAATCTCGATTTTGAACACTGTAATCATTCTCGCTAGACCCCAAGTGTGATGCATTGATGAAATCAGCTCTTCAGGGAGAATCTAAAAATTCAATGAAAAATTGGGTGTTCCATTAAAAAAAATCAAATAGTACCCTGTAGATCATTTCTTCAGAGCACACTGTATTTTTTGATGTAGCGGAAAAAAACTTTATCGAAAATCATTTAAGATGATATTTCAAATTTTGAAATCTGTACAAAAATAACTGAGCTACAGGGGGGGGACATTTATGGTGAATCACCCAGTACATCAACTCATGCATCTTTTAGGCTAGGACAAGAAGAAGAAAAGTATCCCCATATGGGTTGCGTGCAAGAACTGTCAACCGACCGACACTGGAGGCAAAATATTGAAACACAAACGTCACTTTACTTATTCGTTTACAAGTGATTGAAATAGTTTTTCACAATTATTTTGGCATACGAATCGTATTTTTCCGCTATTCATCAATTCGCTCATGCCATCACATTTTGCTGTTGTGAAATGCACAAAAACTGCAGCGGAAGACGAAGTAATCCGGTTGGTACAATATGATTCAAAAGTAAGTACCTACTATAGTCACTCACATATAGTTTTCATTTTTGAAATTTGGTAATTTCTCTGATTTCTCATCGGAATTCTTTCTGCGATAGAAGCTAATAGAAATACATCTGAAATTTCTAAAATAATGCCAGAAAATTGGATTCATGCAATCAATCGGGAGGACTGGTCTGACATGCTGACGATCGTGTGTGTTGTAGACATTTTCAATCTATTAGCAGTATTAGCTTGTATTGCAGGAGTGGCAGAAGGCAGAAGGAATTTTAATAAGGAATGACAACATTTCATAATAATAACAACTATGTGAGATTACTATTTACCTGAAAAATCATATTCTTTAGTCTCTTGCTGCACTTTTTGTGCATTGTACAACAGCACAATGCGAAGGCATGCTTGAATTAATGAATAGCGCGAAAAACACGATTCGTATGCCAAAATATTGTCAAAAACTAGTTCAATCCTCTGATTCCTCTGTAACCAAATAAAAAAGTGAGGTTGTGTTTCAATAATCCACAGAAGAATGAGGTTGTGTTTCAATATTTTGCCTCCAGGGTCGGTCATCATGCACGCGACCTATTACGGTAGCGCTGAAAAAAACAAACACATTAATTCCGCTCATTTATTCGATGTGCTTTTCACAGTCTTGGCATCTTGCACGCCGTCGCAAGTATCAGCCACATTGAAAACGTCCCATCTAGCCATGGCCCCGTGAATAGCCTCGAATTCGTTATTGACAAACATCTGGAATTTGGCGCAATGCTCCGCCAATTGTCCCTCCAAATAGCCCATGTGACTCTTCACGCTCTTCAGCAAGTCTCTCTTGAGCTTCCCTTCGAAGCACTCCTGCTTCTCGACATCCCCCATGGAGTGGGAGACCTCCGATCGGCTTTCCCCATACTCGCTAAGGGTAGTCGCTGATGTTCTCTCGGGAATGCTGTTTTCCCTGAAAATTTCACACCTAACTAAATTTCTGTGGAAAGGAAAATTGTTTATTGTTCATAGAGGAACTAGCTTCCAGTACAGGCTTCCAGTCAGAAATAAAATTCTGGTATTTTTCTTTACGTTCTGGTTTCCACGAAAAGGGATATCCTGTAATGTTCAGAGAACATCGTGAGAACCAAGGGAAATACGGTAGGAATTGGTGTTCTTCTTAAATTTCTGGAGGTTATATGCCTCGGGGAACACCGCCCTTGGCAATATGTATTAGAGCCTCGCTGTTCGTTGGATGGACGAGTCTTTGGAAAGAGATGTTCTGCAGGTCTCCAAAGTGACCACGAAGGGGTGCGAAGCCCCAACTCGACGGGTTAATCTCGCGGGGACTGCCAAGGGAGGAACAATTGTTGATATTTCAGAAGAGCATCGTCCATGAAAATATCTATAAAATAGAGCCAGATCGTCAACTTTTCTACGATGTTCCAGAGAAGTGAGTGAGATTGTGAGCGAGAGGCATCACCCACGAGACGAATTGCCCTTCTTGGGACAGATTCCAACAGTTTCAGGGTGTGTTTGGGTGCTGCACTCCAAATATGGGAACAGTATTCCAGCACAGGTCGTATCTGTGCCTTATAGATTATAAGAAGCTGACTGGAAGTGAAATAGCTCCTGGCCCGAAACAGAAAACCAAGTTTTTGGGATGCACTTTCAGCAGTTGATCTCACGTGATTTTCCCAAGAAAGGTTATTGCTGATAGTAACACGAAGCATCGAAATGGATGTCTTCATAGGTATGATTACTCCTGACAAGTATGTAAAATTTCGTAATTTTGTTACCGATCAAGTCACATAGCAGACTGAATTTTGCCATTAGGAAAAAATACAGATAGGACTTGACGAGATACGTTCATAAAAAGTCTAATTCTTGAAATGGTAAGCATATCATTAAGGAACACCCTGTATATCGATTAACTAACCCTGCTTGAAATTCTAATGAATTCCATATATTTCATTATAATTAAAAGGGAAATTTTCCCTTCCCTACCTGCAGGGTATGCACCGCTCGAAAGAAACCTTGTTCACGGGACAGTTGTGCGTCTTATCGCACACCAAAGGCTTCAAAGGCTCCCGAAGATCATAGATGTACACGTAACCGTCCTCCAAACCCGCAGCTATGAAGCTGCCATCCTGGCTGAGAGAGCTAGAAGTCACTGGCTGATGAATATTCATCCTGAACAGACATTCCGCAGTAGAATGGTCCAAAACGCAGATCTTGTTGTCCATACCAGTGGTAACCATAACCTTTTGGTGTCTGGCAAAAGAAATGCCTGAAATTGAAGCTGAGTGCTTGTGCCAGGTGGTTATCACCTCGCCCTTCTCCAGGTCTCTGAGTGTCACTGTGCCATCAGAGGTACCATCAGCTAGTAGCTGCGGGCAGCTAGGATGGAATGTTACTGAAGAGCAAAGCTCTGGGTACTCAGCTTCCTTCACGAAGTTGTTGACTCCGTCCAGGTCTGAGAAGGTGCTGAGGGAACGCTCAGTTACCACTGCAAGGCGGTCATCAGAGCTATTGAATTCGAGGAGGTTTATAGCATTGCCCAAACTGGCTACTCTTCTGGCTATGTTTCTATTCTTGGTGTCGTAAAGTACAACTTCACCTTCTTCATTGCCTAGCGCTAGGGTTCTTTTGGTGTGACGCTTGAAGCTGAGTGCGCTGGCGAGCTTCAAAGTTTGGATGGTGTGGACTAGGTTGAGGTTGGTGCGGTCTTTGGAGGAGAGGATTTGTGGCTGGTTTTTTTCCTGGAGGACGGCTATGTAGCTGTTGTCGTGGCACCAAGAGATGTCTGTCAGTCTGGAGGCGGTTCCGAATAGCCTCTTGGGTTTGTAGATTGATAGGGGTTGCAGCTGGTTGTCGGCCCAGCTGTGGAGCTTCAAGGCTGTGCCTGCCGATGCGAACATATTGCGGGACTTTGAATTTTTTTTGAGGGGTTTGTTGTCAAGTGTCAACTAGAGGAAAGTCGTGGTTGTCAAAAAGTGATGCTTGGCGGTAAGTTTCCAAATCGCTTTTAGTTTTATAATCAAAAGGTGGAATATTATCGATTTCAAATTTCCTTGCTCGAGTATCAATTGAAAGTATTTCAAAAAACTTGATATACAGATTGTAGAGGATCCGAAGTAAGGTTGGCCTTCACCCATTTATTTAATGGATGAACATTATTTCATTAGTAGTTTAGCATAATGAAAATTATTGAAAAAAATGGTCTGCCTGAAAATATCCTTGTTATAATTAATCAAAAATAAAAAATTCCTTTTTTTAATTTCTACCTATGAGTTTGATGGAAAAATTTTACATTACAGTACAAAGCGTATAGAATATGCAAACGTAGGGTTGTCTATATTTTTTCCGGTCTAACTATTGGGTTGCCAGGTATAAACCGATATTTTGGACAGACTTTTTGTGGGCAACCCTGTTTCATTGTGTTTGCAATAAAACAGCGTTAATTTTTATGTTTAATTTACAGATTAAACATGTAGGTGAAAATATTTAGGACCAAAATACCTGTTCACCCTGGCAACTCTACGTTTGCATATTCTATATAATAGGCTCTGTACTTACGGCGGAAGGTGTAAAAATTTTGACTTTTCAGATGCTAAATTACTTATAATAGTTATTTATGTATTAAGGGAATTATGAGGGCCTTAATTACCGATGGCAAAGTTTGCGTCCCGAGGGCCTCTGGCCCGAGGGACAGCAATTGCCTGAGGTTATTGAGGCTCAGTAATTCCCGTGATACATAGATAATTTTATTTCTGACTGATTTCATTCATTAGATACCTTCCCGATTGGAAGTTAGACATGTTTTTCCGTATAGTTTCAATGTCATTAGAACGTCAGATGATGATCTTGACTACCGCGAATAGGAGATTCCTTATTGCTACGTTACTGCGTGGTTGTTGCTATGCATTTCTTATTCAATTTTAGTTAGAGGGAATTATAGCATCTATAACATCCCAAGGGAGTTATGACCCTCATAATAGATATCGTAACTATGACAATATAAGCTTATAATGTCACTGTCAGAAATAAAATAATTTTCATCCGTTAAACAGATAAACAGGCAAATAAAGTGAGAATCTATTTAAAAAAAAATCCTCCCCGGCGGGGAATCGAACCCCGGTCTCCCGCGTGACAGGCGGGGATACTGACCACTATACTACCGAGGACTGACAAATTTAACAAAAGAATAGATACTCGGATTAAGATATTTCATGTCTAGGTAGATATCGAGATGAATATCTTATTCAATCAGAAGTTTACAATGAATTAAGGGTGACGGTGAATAATTTACACATTTAATCATTCATCTACGATTTTTGTGACTATAAATATTCATTCTCTACCAACGCCATCTATTATTCAAAGAGTCTACTCCTTGAGTTTTGTTTTCATGATAATACAGGGTTCTATCATTTTCATGATGAGACAGTTTTCTGTTTTTATTTCCTCTCTTACAATGCAATCTTTCAAGCTTGCATACATTGCCAATATATATAATCCGGTATGGTCTAGTGGCTAGGATACCTGGCTCTCACCCAGGAGGCTCGGGTTCGATTCCCGGTACCGGAATTTTTTAGTTTTTTTTTATTGCAATCTCATCTAGATACCGTTTTGCAGTTATTTTTCTTGATACTCTTCGTATGCAAAGGCTTTTCATTCCCCATTCAATTTATTTTTTTTTAAGTTAATAATTCTACAAGGAACTGGTCATAGTGGTCATAAATACAGGGAGAACTCGAGAACTTTTTGAAAATAAAATTTCCCTGGACAAAACGTTCTATACTACCTATAACATTTACCTTGTGGATCAACTGAATATAAATCTTTCACCTCTTTTCTGTTATGTCTGTATATAGTTTATATTCCCGTATATTTCGAGATTTTACAGTGTGAAAAATTAGTCAGATACCTAATTTATCTACTTTAAAGATGGATCACATCATTAGGAGAGCCTCTGCCTCTGTTATTGTTGCATATCTACAAGGATAAAGATCGACGAGTGACTATAAAAAAATAATTTCACAGAAAAATATTAATTGTACTTAGGTAATAATAACTGATCTTTACTGTTTTTTTTATTTACCATTCGTTCTTTTTACAAAATCGTATCATGATCGAACAAGCAAATACACACAAATTCTGTATGAAAATTCCATAGCCAGGCCACTGATATTTGCTTTGATCCAAGATGAAATCATTGATAAGTATAAAGCTAGCTCCGATGGCACATCCAAAACTGCAAATAAGAGCAAAAAGTAGAGAAATTCTGGCAACAGATGGAGAACAGCATCCATTCGAGTAGCCGCTATCATAAAGCAATTCTGATGGTATCATGTTGACAAGTACCTGAAAAAAAAAAGGATTATACGTCGTTATACTCCATCTTATTTCATTTCAAATTAATGTTCAAGTAAGTCGCCAAAAATGGTAGGTACTTTTTTATTACCCTGTATAAGGCATATCGCTTATCTTAGTATCTTTGCGAACTCCTAGATTGTTTCACCTATACAGGGTGTCCCCTCCTACCACCCCACTTCTTTTGACCCATGACTTATTGGACACCCGCGAATAAAGTGTCATTCATAAAATCAGCATTATAATATGGGATACACTTTCAATAATGATTTATTTAGAAATTCGACTTCGGCGTCAAGTATATTGAAAATCGGCCGTGGTCACGTGACGGTCGCTACATGTCGAAAGTTTTTTTTTTTTCAATTTACCGCTGAAAATAGGTTTATTTGTTTAAATTTCAATAAAGTTTACGAAGAAAAGTTGTTTCAATTTCTAGTTTAGACAATGTGTCTTGGATTCAACATTGAACATTCTATTACAACTTTCAGTTCATGATATTTTTTCAAATTCTACGAAATGTCTGTAATTTAGGAAAAAATATACACCGACAAAACGAAAATGCAATTAGGTATTTAATCATTTTGCTCAGGATAGTGATTGGCACAGGTGCCGTTCGATGAACTACATTGTTTTTACTTTCCTTTGGGACAAATATCATTATATTAAAAGTTTTTCACTCGGTTTTTGCCATATGATGCCAACTTTATGAATGACACTGTATATCTATGATCACACATAACTCACCTACCATTGCAAATGTTCCCATTATTCCTGGAATGTGATACACTTTGGAATCGTCGATAATTTTTTTGTATTGCACATTGACGTCAACCATAATCCACCAGCCAGAAAAAAACAAAAAACTGGCTACTCCTATCAAGATCGCGTTGAATTTTAAAATTGTCAGGTCACCACAAATATTCGGCATTTTTTTTTTACTTTCGATTTTGTACAGAAGACAAAATATAGCTGATTTGACACTAGTCATGTCACCTACGGCGTGTTCGGGAATTATCTAATGTTTTGGAAACTTTCTTAATAGTAGGAGATCCGGCTGAAGATTTCCACCGTCATCTGATAACAAAATGATATACAGGGTGTTTCAAAAAAACCTGACCCCCTTGCTAGGGTAGGTAGAACACTGCAAAATAAGTTGGGTTTACTCAGTAAAAAAATTTAGTAACGGCATCCGTTATCAAGATACAAGTGTTGAAAAAATAATTTTTTCACACATTTTTCAAGATTATGTCGAAACTACTACATTTAAAGAAAATGTTTGATGTTTCAAACGGCAGCAAATGTAGATTGACTGAATAGGTATGTTTTTGAGCGATGCGTTTCGAGTTCTCGTTTTCTATTTCTATGGACAAGAAACAAACGAAGCACATGCTAATCATATTATGTCAAAAGCCCAATAATTTCAAGAGAATCAAGACCTAATTTCACCAAAATTTTTCCGAATTATTGTTTTTTAAACTGTCTATCATACTGCAAAATTTACTCTGCGTGCATGTAAAAATGCTGTTCAAGTTGATGATTCAAATAATTTTGTTGTAGAGAAACGTATCAAAAAACCATATTTTGTCACCAAAGCTACGGATTTTCGGAGGACCGTCTGGCAACGCTGACGAGACCTCCGCATCGCGGACCAGCACGGCAACGCCTCATCGACGAATTCCGTTGGAACAACGGTCGCGCCGACCGTTGTTCCAGCAGAACGGCTTTCATTCGAGCATGAGGAGACTGACTTTAAAAAAGCCTTTTCATCTCCTCAGCGCTGTATCCTCGTTGTAATACAACATATCTGTTATTTGCCGGTTTCTTTTGAATAAAATACGAGTTTGGCGTGTAAAATGGACTGCGTATAAGGCGAAACTTCACGGTAATATCGGTTTCTAAGATAACCTATGAGATGCTATGAGCTATGAGTACGAACCGGAAGTACGAAGATAGAAGATAGGTCATAGTTCGTCGTTTGTTTTGTCACCCAAGCGCCTAAGCCAACTTAATAGGTAGATGTAGATGGAAATTGCAAATTGACATAGGTATCTCAAAGTGTAAATACCTAATTAACACAAACTATGAAACAGTGTTTTGCTGCTTTGAAAGTATTTGCTGATCATTACATATACCTACCTACAATGTAATGTAGGTACCTTAGCACTAATAGTTTGGGTAATGATAAAGTTTTTTTTTTAACTTTTGGAGGAACGAGGAACCTAAGTATAGTATATGGAAATAATTACCTTATTACCTATCTACTTCCCTTTGCAAAACTTTCAAATCTTTGCCTACTACTACCTAGGTATGTATTATTGATGTCTGGTTACCTATATGTATGAGGAATCTATATTAGCTCAAAAAGTGAAGTTGAAATAAATAAAAGGACTTCAATAATTTCCTTCGTTACCTATTTACTTTCTTCCACTGATTCTGATGCAGGTAGGTAGTTACTACTTGTTCTTCCTTCTATTGACTATACTATATTTGATTGATTTCTGACACTGAAAGTCAGTTAGGTTGTTATAGGTACCTACCTATCCTATTTTTGAGAAAAATTAATACCAATAAGAGTGTTTTGTTGTCTGATAGTGATTTGGTAGATTTTTGCTGTCTCTATATCCATATCTAGTGAATTTTGACCTCCAGTATCTGAAAATCACTTTTTGAATCGTCTGCATGTCCTCAAACACCCGGTATAATTTGGAACGTATTCCAAGTCGTTGGATCATGTGCCACGAGAATTTCCGTCAATCTCGGAAAACGATTGTGGATCCGGCAACGCCGCTGGGTGCTGGAGTAGGACGCTCATCGTGAATTTTCGCCGCCCATCGGCTGGTTCGTGTAGCCGCCGTTGTGCCTTGTGGCTGCTCGCCGTTGATTTTCAGCTGAACGGTATGTGCCAGCGAAGAAGAGTTTCGTGTTAAAAGTTTGTGGATTTTTGCTGTTCGTGTAATGTGTATCGCCGAAAACGACGATGTTTCGATGGAGGGATATGTGATTTGTGTAAGAGTGGCCGGTGTGTAGTGTTTTGTTTGTGATAGTTCCAGGATTAACCACCGAATTGGATTTATTGTCGTGCTACATCGTTGGATTTGTTGGATACAATTCGTAACAAAAACCTGGTAAGAAATTGGGAGACGATCAAGGTTTCTGCGATTTTTCATTTTATTTCTTTTGTATCTTTGTTCTCCCCAGGAAACGATAATACAACTCCGCGTATATCTATTTCTGTTGGACGTATGCCCGTCTCTCTTTATTGCTGACGCGTTGGGTATTCGTTTCATCAACGGAATACATAACAACATTCCATCGTTGTTCAACATCGACGATCTAGCATAGTCTTTCTCTTTCTGAACCCGTAGTGTGAAATTGGAATCGTTTCACCCGATTCGTGCCATTCTGTGGCCATTTTGAAATTGTGGTTTCCACTTTTGGTTTTTCATCGTTCCAGGAAACCATCAACTACGGATACATTCCTTTCCATCTCTCTGAATTCCTACCTAATTGTATTTCAGTATCTGGGTAATAAATTCATAGGAACCAAAGAAATGGAACTGCTACAACCATGGCAATTTTCACAGTCATCCTGGTAGACAATTTTAGAAATAATGAAATTTTCTCAAGAGATGGGTAATGGTAATAACATTATAGAGAGGTATTCGGGTAATTACTCGGGTAATTACCTACCTAGGTAGGGTACCTATGCAAATATCAAGTTCAAGTAATTAAGTGATAGGTACCAATGTAGGTTTTTATTTCTACCTACCTATTCGCCTAAATTCAGTGACTGAAAAATAGAAAAAAATAAACTGTTGCATTTTTTTTAATTTGAATTGAGCGAGGAATCAAGCGTCTAGTATTGAGGAGATGGAGAAAACAAGAAAAAAACCACCTATTCAATATACCGGGTGATTCGAAATTCGATGTAAATATCTAAAGTACGTATTGTTGGGATCAAGATGAAACCTATTATTTATATAATGATGTGGCCTGTAATCCTTCTATAATGCACTCTCTTCGAACTACAGTCACTGTAAGATGCTGGATAAGTTGGGTGAAAAACAAAAGATTATTTGAAATTGTAATCAAAATAACGTTTCTTGGTTTACCAGGTTTCGTTTTTTCAGACAGCTCTAGGGGTGGGTCCAGACAGACCCCATGGGCACCCCTCCTATTAATTACGCCACTGCATATCACCTTCGAATACGCTAATACAGGTAGGCAGTTGTGATTGGCAAGTCATATTATCTAATTTTATGTCTAATAGGTAGGTTGAAATACGAGCTGAAATGTTTTGGCTGTAATCAAGATGCTAGTCAAGATTTAGGTAGGTGTAAGTATTTTTACCTACTCAGTTGTAGCTTGTAATGTCATTAATACCTAGGTGGTAGGTTGTCTCAATTTCTGCTTTTAGCGTTAATTTACCCTTTTTTTGTCATGTATATACCTACCTACCTATTACCCGAGCTATTTATTATCTAGGTATCTAGGGAGTTGTCAATGTGCTGAAGATTGGAGATGTTACTCCCTAGGTAGATATGTACATACATACCTACATGAGATAGGATGAAAAAATAATACGTAGTTTCTTCAGTAGATTTATATTAATGGTGTTGTTCTCTACATACCCTCGTATTACCTGATACTTAGACCCATTCTTGGTGGTAACATGGCTACAAGGACATGGCTACAAGGACTTTAGCCAACTACATATTAACTGGGTATCTATTCCCTAGGCATATCCTGTGGCATAGGTATCTACTCGGGTATATCAATGTTTATTTAATAAAATTCTGATGGTCGGAAACACCATAATAAACAGGAAGTCGACTGGCCAACAATAATTCAAACAAACGTAATCTTGAACTACAGTCTACAGCTCTCTGAATTCTGATACGCTCTATTGAATTTCTCTGTTGTGAACTGGGAGAAAAGAGACTGCTTACTCGGCTTAATCTCCACTAAATTTGATGCTGACTGAAAACATGTCTGGCCGTAACGGCTTGTTATGAAATTGATATACAGGGCGTTTTGAAGAGGTTTTGCGTTACCATGTCTGTATAGGTAATTTGATATTGAAGGATCTACTACATATACCTGGAACATTCTGGTATTATCAACGATAGGCAATATGGTTTCCGTCATCAGAGATCAACTGGTGACCTGCTCGCTTACGCTTACGATATATGGCAGCAATCTATTGAAAAATATGGTGAAACCTTAGCCGTGGCACTTGATATCTGCAAGGCATTCGATCGAGTCTGGCACCACGGACTTCTCGCCAAGCTTCCATCTTATGGCTTGCCTCCCCAGCTATGTTCTGTGCTAGCTAGTTTTCTCTCGAACAGGTCTCTCCATGTAGTGGTCGACATAGTTTCATCTGACTCTCTCATCATAAATGCTGGTGTTCCGCAAGGATCAATTCTAGCACCAACACTTTTTCTCCTTCATATCAACGATTTGTTGGAAGCAACTCCAGTACACAGCTTCGCGGATGATAGTACCCTCCATACCGCCTTCTCTTCCAGGGCTCCTATACCAGCCAGACAAATCAGAAACGAACGAGGGAGAAATGTTGACAACATAAGGCAACAATTCAATGGGGATCCAATAACTTGGTAGATTTCAATGCGAATTGCAAACAAAACACAAGCATGCCTTTTCTCTAGTAAAGCCGATCTCACTGTGCCCAACATGAGCTTGTCAGGAGTAACCTTACCTTTGAAGACATCCATTTCGATGCTTGGTATTACTATCAGCAATAACCTTTCTTGGGGAAATCACGTGAGATCAATTGCTGAAAGTGCATCCCAAAAACTTGGTTTCCTGTTTCGGGCCAGAAGCTATTTCACTTCCAGTCAGCTGCTTATGATCTATAAGGCACAGATCCGACCTGTCCTAGAATATTGCAGCACCCAAACATACCCTGAAACTGTTGGATTCTGTCCAAAAAAGGGCAATTCGTCTCGTGGGTGATGCCTCGCTCACAAACTCACTCACTTCTCTGGAACACCGTAGAAAAGTTGGCGATCTGGCTCTATTTTATAGATATTTTCATGGACGATGCTCTTGTGAAATATCAACAATAATTGTTCCTCCCTTAGCAGTCCCCGCGAGATTAACCCATCGAGTTGAGGCTTCGCACCCCTTCGTGGTCACTTTGGAGACTTGCAGAACATCTCTTTCCAAAGACTCGTACATCCAACGAACAGCGAGGTTCTGGAACACATTGCCAAATGAGGTGTTCCCCGAGGCATATAACCTCTAGAAATTCGAGAAGAACACCAATTTCTACCTCATTTCCCTTGGTTCTCACGATGTTCTCTGAACATTACAGGATATCCCTTTTCGTTGGAACCAGAACATAAAAAAAAAGAAAATATCTACTTCCTCAGTAGGTACTCAATCATACTAGATCGATAGAGAACAGTTCTGTTAGGTCGTGGAATTGTCTCAATAAAATATACAACTCGTGCTCTGCTCACAATACTATCAAAAATTCTGTCAAAAAATCTCGAGGGAAATCTTTTCATTTGATTTCTCACATTCTGACAGAATTACTGGGTATTACCCGGTATTACTACTTACCACTACCTATTACCTTGCTATTACCTTTTTTCCGAGTTATGATTACCTGTAAATCGAGCTGTAAATTATCGTTGATGAAACCTCTCTGATATGACAACCTTTTTCTATAACATCAAGTAGGCACTTATAATATACCTACTTACCAAATCTTGGAATAATTTTAATAATGGACCCCATACCGTGCCCGAGACAGGGGACATAAAGTAAAAGAGAGAGAGGAAGGGAATGAGTCTATTAAAATTATCATCAGAGGCAGCTAAGCGGTGTTGCCAAATGTCCTATTACAATTACGGATTTTCCTGTACTTATATGAATGGGTGAATTCAGCGTGGTACCACTGGTACCGACTAGATTAATAATCTGTGGTATTAGGTTTGTTGATTTGATCTCTATAAGGAAAAAAATGTAAGTTTGTTTGCTGGTTTTATTGTGGTTGAAGACTTGAATGTTTTGATTATAAAGGTCATAGGTAGTTAGGGGTCTCATATATTACTAATTGGGCATAACCCAGGTAGGTGCCAATTTCAGGTAAGGGAAAACCCGTCTGACCTTCGTCTGTGAAATAAAATGAAAACAGCCGTTTTTTTATTGATTCCCTATGTTTCCCTAAGAGCCATGTCCTCGTTCAATGCTATCGAGGTCTTTTTTCAACTTTCTCAAACATAAAATGAAAATTTAAAGGTATGAAATGTCGAGTGGAATATAAAGATAATATACAGTGTGTCCCAGCTAATACTTGTCACCCCCATAATCTCCGATGTCGTTAAAAAAATTGAAAATCGCTCGGACAGGTCGATTTCAATTTGGCGGAGGAAACATCTTTCTGCCATTATCATATTCCAAAGTTGAAATCTTGAAGCGTAACGGGTATCAACTCTCGATTTTCAAATGGAGCACCCTGTATCTCATTGCATTTTTATATTCTCCCTGAAGAGCTGCTTTCATCAATGCATACATGCACTTGGTATCTAGCGGAAATGATAACAGAGATATAGGGTGTTCAGAATTGAGAAACTATTCATTATCGGTCAGAACGACTCACATGTCCCCATCTTAATTTTTGATTCACTATCTACTGATATTTAATTTGAACGAATGCAGGGTGGTTCATAATTCTGAATTTTGAACTACCCTGCATTCTATATTCTATATTAGTTATACAATATAGTTTAAATACTATCTTTAGAGTGATTTAAAATAGTTGCAGGTTGATTTTACCTTCCTTTTCGTTTGATTACCAACTTTAACAGTGAGCAAGCTGTAATGATATTTCAGTTACAATATAATATAGTTGAAATACTATCTCTAGTTTGATTTGAAATACTTATATGCAGTAGCGCATCTAGGATTTAGTACTGGGAGGGGTAAATGTCCAAATATAGGAAACAGAAACCTATCATTGAGTATAGAAACTAAAAATGAAAAACGAATAAAAAAAATCAAGAACATAAAAAAATTGTCATCAATATTTGAACAAAAATAAAACAAGACTAAAACACAAAAATAACAAAAAACATCTCAAAATATAACAAAAAAACTCTTTGGAAAGAGGAGATTACAAAATAAAGTCTACTCTTCGATTTTTTTTGGTAGCATATCGATTAATAACATCTTCGACATCTACCTGAATCTCTCTATGTATGCATAGCATTGCCAAACCTGAAAGCCTTTCTTGCAGCATGGTTGAGCGTAGCCAAGTTTTCAATCGTTCAAGGCAGGAAAAACTCCTTTCCGCAGAAGCCACACTAACAGGCAAGGTAACAAGTATTTGTAGGCATTGTTTAATAAGGGAAACATATCTCCATCACAAGATATAAAGAGATCTAAACCATCTTTAACATCATTTTGTGTAACGGATTTCCACAACTGAAACTCAGAATTTAGTTTTATGAAAGTTATATCATTGCTCATATTCTCATGCAACCTAGTCTGTTATTGTTTGAAGTGATTTAGTAAGTGCATCGGGATTTCTTGAACAAAAAATTGAATAAAAAAATATATTGAACTCAAAAGTATTCAGTCCCTCTTCATCAAACCTAAAACGAAAGTCGTTCGTAACATGATCCAACAAAGGTATGTACTAGTTGAGCCTGTAGTAAGTTTCAACATTTTCTGCTAGTATATTACTACGATATACTTGTCGTTTTATTATTCTTGGACTATGAATATCTATCTCCATTTTTTCATGAATATCACAAACCAATTCAAAAATAGCTTGTTTGTAAAATCTTTCTTACATTAACTGTTAAATCTAAAATTTCACTCAAGCTATAAAGAGAAACAATAAATTCTGTAGAAGTAATTCCAGTTTTGAGAATCTCAGCTTCCAAGTTGAACTGATTCTGAGCAAATCAACAATGCTTTCAAAGCTACTTTTAAATTGCAGCACTGATTCGTGCCTATCTCCATCTAGTATCACAAAGAATTTTGAGTTGAGTATTACCTAATTTTTGGCTGAGAAGGAAATTTCTTTTAGCCGATGCCCTGATACCCCCTGTGTCCTGGGGGGGGTAATTACCCCCTTTACCCCCCCCTTGGATGCGCGCCTGCTTATATGTTGATTATAACTTCCTATTCGTTTGTTTACCAAATATAACAGTGAGCGAGCTATTATGATATTTCACTTACAGTTATAATGTTGTTGAAATACTATTCCTAGTTCGATTTGACTAATTTTCACAAATTATTGGTTGTACCACAAAAATAATATCAAAACCAACTAATATTTTCGGTTGACGTTGAATTTGTTCATGTACAATTTTTCCTCAATTGTTTTGACGATCACCTAATCATTGGATACCATCATTGTAGTTTCATTCAACAATTATAATGATGTTGTTGATTGAACACATTTTTTTGTCAATTCAATCCATACTATTTCTTTAGGTAGGCAGCATCGAAGGTAGCAGAAATCCGATTCTTCTAACATTACAAGTCTGTACAAGTTGTACGACATCCTACGACTTATTCTAAACTGCTTATTCGTATGTAAACATGCCGGTCTCAATAAATCGTCCGGTTAATTTATTCTCGCAGGACGGTCGTGACGTCGTCTAGAGGCGACACTGAGAAGTACCTTGACCCCAAAAATCAAAGGCAAATCGCACCTGTCTGCAGGTCAATTGAAGAACGATCTAGAAACCGTATGCATCTTTTTATAGATATATGCGCTCAATTAATGTTTACCTATTACCTGCATATTCACTACTACGTGATGTTGTTTGATAACAACCAATTTAGTGGACTTGAATGAATCACTGGGGGTGTATAATTTGCTGACCAAAGTTCAAGTATGCTGACTGAGCGATCATTTCTGATTCGAATTTTCCCCTCAAATTGCATATTTGAATAATATGGATATACAGGGTGATTCAGGTTTTAAGGCACAAACTGAAATGGGAGATAGATCTCATCATTTTAATCAAAAAAGTTTATATAAACATTAGTCCGATCTCGTTCAGAAATATCTCGCTTGTTTTTCAAGATATCATTTTGAAATTTGGTATGGTCAATACTTCCTAGAAAATCATCATTTCAAGCATTTTAAAGATTTTCAAAATCTACAGGGTGATAAGTTTTTGGAGGTAGAGGCTTCTTTATCCCCTTCAAACTTTTTCGTAGTACGCCTCTGGCATCTTTCAGTGATCAAATTGTGTCGTTCAATTTAGAGGCTTTCTTTGCTCTTCAATTTTTTTCGAGAAACGAACTGTTTTTGAGATAAATAAAAGCATATACGTTCGAAAACATGTTCATTTTGCTTATGTTTCGCATAAATAAGGAATACGCATGATTTTTTGTTTAATCGAAATTATATTTCTTCTTCCCTATAATAACACTGGATATCATTCATTAATCTCAAATTTGCTTGTGACTCTAACAAATTTCATTTAAATGTCACAGGAAAACGGGTTAGTGGCCATCACTAATATTATGACGTCATAGTATTAGGCCGCACAGCCATAGACTAGCGCGACAGAATGATAAGATTCAGATTGAAAAAAAAAGAAGAAGAAGAGGTAGGAGAAGAAAACAGTTTTAAACGCCAGTTTGAAATTTGAAATTGGAAAATGATAATGTTTATACCAAATACTGCCTAGTGCCGCAATGCCTTTCATCAACAAAAGTATCGCTAGGAAAAATATTCCTTTCATTGCCAGTGGGATCGAGTGATAAAAATAAAGAGAAAAGAAAATTATGGTTGTAAGCCATAAATAGAAATGGTTTATCCGAGAAAACCAGAGGATTTGTTTGTGAAGACCATTTCGAAGTGAGTATATGTTCAAGTATGTCCTAGTGAAACCCATTATATATCAATGATTATGTTCCTCATGTTATTAGGAGAATAATATAATATGAGATTTCGTTTTCAGCTTGAAGAAGATATGGAAAACTATATGAGATATAAATTGATAGGTGGTAATATTGTATATTTGAAACGAAATGCAAAAAGAAGTCCTGTTTGATCCTTTTTATTGTAGATATTTGCTTATTATTCAGAATATTGAGATCACATAATTGAGATAGATTATAGAAACTACAAGCTCAGATAATCATAACCTCACTGTCTCTTCTTATATTATTTTCAATCTTTCGGACATGAACATGCAGCCATGGTATTCTTCTTTTATATTTTCCCCTGAATGTTTGACATGACAAATAAAAACAGCCACATCCAGTCGGAAATCATCGCTGCAGTTCGGCTGTTGGTCGGAAAGTTGCAAATAGTACGATTTTCAATCAGAAATTATTAAATATTCGGTGCTTAATAATGTTTTTCGGATGTATAATTCGATATCTATACATATGAGTAATGGAACAAAAATATATTCCAGTGTAAAATGTTCACACGCGTATACCCAATTGTATTCTTTGACAAAATTCGTTGAAAATGCAACAAAATGTTCTAAAATTGCAATGTTCTTACGCACGTTACTGATCCAGATTGGACTCGTGATTTCAATTTCAGTGAGTGCACTTCATTGCATTTTCAACGAATTTTGTCAAAGAATAAAATATTTAAGCGAAACATAGGCAAAATTAATAAATTAGCAATAAATTAGTAACTTATCGATGATACAACAGAATTTCAAAAAACATGTGATTTGAGTTTTGGCTCTGCTAGGTTGAGATCGAAATAGACAAATCGTCGTTTTTTTCCTTGAAATGATGAGTAAAAAATTCTTGATTATACTTATAAAATGATTATAAATTATGTTGTATTTAAAATTTTCAAAATATCAAATTTTCAGCCATGGTTCTGCTATAGGTTGACATAAAGCTAGCAGAGCCGTTGGTTTTTTCAATAAATTTGCGAATATGATAATAAATTAGTACTTAATTAGTAACAAATTATGGTACTATTGCAAATCCGAAATATTGAAGTGGCTCTGCTTAGTTTATTATAGTGTATATTATCTGTGAAAAAAAAAATCGATGTGTAGGTCTGTTAACGTCCTCGGTCACGTCTTATGTATCTTGAAGAGGATCTCAGACGGCCTCGATCTCGAATAAATATACGAAATGATCAATTCATTTTGATGAACTCATAACCCGAGGAAGCGGATTGATTGCTTTGATCTCCAGCGAAAGCTTAGATAAGCCTTATCGTGAGATATTGTAGCATCGAAAACACATGGCAATGCGTGTCTAGGCGATTTCTTAGAGGATGATAATCATGTACTCGAAAACCATCTTGAGAATCATCGAATTCACGTGTGTGATCCACAAATATACACTGAGAAAAATTGATGTGTTTCAAAAAATATCCCCGAATCCAGTTGGATGCAGGGGCGTCCGCAGAAATAATCTCAGGGAGGGGCAAGTCACAATAAATAATGTACAATATTCCTCCAATCGAAACCAGCAATACTGGGCGCCGTTGCCGATTTTGTCGATGCCCAACAAAAGCCTGCTTGGTATTACTATCAGCAATAACCTTTCTTGGGAAAATCACGTGAGATCAATTGCTAAAAGTGCACCCCAAAAACTTGGTTTTCTGTTTCGGGCTAGGAGCTATTTCACTTCCAGTCAGCTGCTTATTATCTATAAGGCACAGATCCGACCTGTCCTGGAATACCGTTCCCATATTTGGAGTGCAGCACCCAAACATACCCTGAAACTGTTGGATTCTGTCCAAAAAAGGGCAATTCGCCTCGTGGGTGATGCCTCGCTCACAAACTCACTCACTTTTCTGGAACAACGTAGAAAAGTTGGCCATCTGGCTCTATTTTGTAGATATTTTCATTTCTGAAATATCAACAATTATTGTTCCTCCCTTGGCAGTCCCCGCGAAATTTACCCGTCGAGTTGAGGCTTCGCACCCCTTCGTGGTCACTTTGGAGACCTGCAGAACATCTTTTTCCAAAGACTCGTTCATCCAACGAACAGCGAGGCTCTGGAACACATTGCCAAGGGAGGTGTTCCCCGAGGCATATAACCTCCAGAAATTCAAGAAGAACACCAATTCCTACATTATTTCCCTTGGAACATTAAAAAGACTGCATCACAAAAATCAAATCAGTGACGTCAGATTAAGTATGTGATCTTCATGATTTTTCAAGCATTTTGAACTTTTCAAACGAACTGGCATATTCATTCATACCCTGATCTTTGGTGCTTTTCTAGCATCCATGTGCGACAAGTCACTGAAATTGTCTCAAGTCTGTTATACAAATTACGAATAATGCGAGACACAGTTCCGATCGAGGTCCCGATGTTCGTGCTGGTATTATTATAAGCAGGTTTTGTGAAATACATTAACGAGCGGTAGCCTCGTCGAGTGAGTTATTTATCTATGTCTATGCTATGTCATCATTAGGCGCTTTTAAGACGTTGACAATCGCATTACACGACAAATCGGGAGATATTGGCTTCTCTCGGATTAACTACTGCGAGCAAGGACTGCTTGTGGCTTCTTTTTATGATTGTATGTTCTGCAATTAGAAACGAGACACGTGAAGGAATTTTCCTAAGAGCGAGTGTAAAGTAGTACTTTTTCGCATGCATCTCCGTACGCAAAGTTACACTTTTCCGAACGCTGTACGGAGTGAGGGGAATTGAAAAAACTCAAAAATCTCATTCGTTTGGAAAACGGATCTGTACGAGGAAAAATATAACTATCTGTCCGGCTGTCCGTTCTGAGCTATGCGCGTATCTACAGTACATATTTTTTTGTGATTTTTTTAAATTTCTTGTGCCTAAATATAGCTACAGGGTTGGACATTAGTGCGTCGGAGCTCAATTGCTCGATTTCAATGATAGCAAGAAACTTGATTCAAAACGAATGTGAATGAGACAACAAGGTTCATAACTAGAAATTATTGCCGCATGTACAGGGCGCAGCAATAAAAATCTAGAGGGTCAAGATCATTTTTTTTTAATGGAATGCCCTGTATATTAGCACATTTTTTGAAGCACCCCTGTAATCTCAATCCATCCCTATAATAACGTTGACTATATCTCGATCATATCAAAGTTATGATTTCTTCTCGGATTTCTTTTCTCGAAATAATGTCATCTGCAGATGCATCTCGAAAAAATCACTGTCGTCACAATTATGAAATTTCAGAGAATGAAATTAATCATTTGATATAAAAACGCGTGATAATTCTGAAGAATTTTGATACCCTCAAATTATACAGGATGACTGATAATGATATTCAGTTCGAAACTTTTCGATGTGATTTTCTCGAGTTTTTCAAAATTTGATGTAATAGTAGAATACGAACATATTTTATCTCAACATCCATACTGATATTCGTATAGCTATTTTTGAATTATTGAACTTTGAAAATATTAGGTTGGCCATTTTCATCGATACACATTCTTAAAAACATCAAAAGTTCAATCAATAATTTAGGAAACAAGTTTTTTTATTGAAATAATCGGGAATAATTGATACCAGAATCAAAGCAAACACAAATAGTTCATAATTATGCTCGTTAATTATGCTACTTATTTACGAAGTAAAGAAGGACAAAATTTACATTTCTCAATTATCCTGGTTTTGCTTTGAATGTACCTACCATGAATTTATGGGATATTTGAGAAATAGAAATTTTGTCCTTCTCTACGTTGTGAATAACTATAATGACTTTCTGTTTGCATTGATTCTGGTATCAAGACTTTCAATAAAAAACTGGTTTACTAAATTATAAATTATCAATTGGACTTTTGATCCTTTAATAACAGATAAGAATGGTCACGAATTTCAATACGGATGGATGTTGAGATAAAATATGATCGTGCTATGATTTTATATCAAATAATCAAGAAATATATGGGGTGTTCCATTTGAAAACCTCGAGAAAAAACATTATCAGCCATCCTGTATAATTTGAGTGTTTCAAAATTCTTCAGAATTATATCACGCGAAATAATTGATATCTAATTAGTGAAAAATGAGTGAAGTTTCCACTATTTTTAGTCACTTGAGCATGTTAGTGTCAAAGCAGCATCATATCAGCTGTCATCCGACACGTTTTTAGTTCCTAGGAGTTAAACTTCAACTTAAGCTCCTAGACACTCAACGTGTTGCCTAGCGACATACGTACTAAATCATTTTTTCTGCAACCGACACAAAAGTCGTCCATTTTGATACCAAAATTAGCTCTTAAATTGACGTTTCTATTACTGACACAAAAATAGGTATGTTGCTAGGCAACATATTTAGTTCCTAGGAGCTAAAGTTGAATTTTAGTTCCTAGGAGCTAAAGTTGAACTTTAGCTCCTAGGAACTAAAAATGATCTACTGGACGTCATCAAGAATAAACAACATTCTGACGGTTGGTTATTTATGAGGTTATTTGGGTTGAGATGCATACCTGATTTGTTCCCGATTTCAGCAGATTTAGCATTTCATACCCATGCTGGAGATATAAATACCGATAAATACACCTTATTATTGTTTAGTATTGGAATTATTAACATATCAGTTGAGTATTTTTGTTTTGATCAGGGAAGCCTTGAAGATTCAAATACTTGCTTGATCTGTATTTCATTCGTTATATTCTCGGGATGGATAACTTGTTTTTGGATAATCACGGCAAGCAATAGTTTTTGTCTCAAACAACGATATTGTTAACCTTCATTTGATTATCAAGCGACAAACATTGTATTACGAGGAGGGATAGATAATTGCTATTCTTATTGTTGATGTGCTCACTAACCTAACATTTTCCAAGTCTTGTTTCTATAGCTGGCACTGACGCGGTATTTGCCATTAGAGCACCTGGTCCATACACAAATATGTCACTCTGTGATTGTATTTATATCAAAACTACAATTCGAACATCCTTGAAAATTGAATGAACCTGCTGTTGATGCAGGTAGAATGTTCTCACCACACGGATTATTTTTCAATATTTGTTGCATTGCATAAATATGGCACGGCATTGGTGGTAACTTCACATATTTATTTGAGTCAATTGTTTCGATTGCAAAAAAAATAGCATGTTTCATTCGGATCAAAAGTGACTTTGTTCGACTCGCAAATTTTGCTTTCGCTCGGCTTCGCTAAACGCCCCGCCTCGCAAATGCAAAATTCGCTTGTCAAACAAAGTGTCACTTTTGATCCTAATAAAACAATCTACTATTATTGTGTCAGTAAGAGAAGCGTCAACTTCGAGAGCTAATTTTGGAACAAAAATGGACGACTTGAGTCGATTGCAAAAAAAGAATTTCTTGAATCAACCAAATAAAACATCCTTTTTTTTGTCTTCAAATGACCAAGATTGAAATCAAATATTTAAAAATAATAGAAATTTTATCAAGAACAAAACTTCATAATATTTCTCAACCTTGTGACCTTTTGAGATATACATGGTGTCAAAGTCGAGGTCAAAGTTGATAAATAATAATGAGTTTTTGATGTAAATGTCTCGGTAAATGCCGTGTAGGTAGGTACAGTCTTCTTCAGAAAACATGTCGCACATGGACGACGATAGCAGTCTCAATAACTTTTTTTTATGTTCTGCTGGTCCCCACGAAAAGGGATCGATATCCTGCAATGTTCAGAGAACTTCGTGAGAACCAAGGGAAATAAGGTAGGAATTGGTGTTCTTCTTAAATTTCTGGAGGTTATATGCCTCAGGGAACACCTCCCTTGGCAATGTGTTCCAGAGCCTCGCTGTTCGTTGGATGAACGAGTCTTTGGAAAGAGACTCGGAAAGAGATGTTCTGCAGGTCTCCAAAGTGACCCCGAAGGGGTGCGAAGCCTCAACTCGACGGGTTAATCTCGCGGGGACTGCCAAGGGAGGAACAATTGTTGATATTTCAGAAGAGCATCGTCCATGAAAATATCTGTAAAATGGAGCCAGATCGCCAACTTTTCTACGGTGTTCCAGAGAAGTGAGTGAGTTTGTGAGCGAGGCATCACCCACGAGACGAATTGCCCTTTTTTGGACAGAATCCAACAGTTTCATGGTATGTTTGCGTGCTGCACTCAAAATATGGGAACAGTATTCCAGGAAAGGTCGGATCTGTGCCTTATAGATCATAAGCAGCTGACTGGAAGTGAAAAAACTACTGGCCCGAAATAGAAAACCAAGTTTATGGGATGCACTTTTAGCAGTTGATCTCACGTGATTTTCCCAAGAAAGGTTATTACTGATAATAATACCATGCAAGCATCGAAATGGATGTCTTAAAAGGTATCGTTACTCCTGACATGCTTATGTTTGGCACAGTGAGAGCGGATTTTCTAGAGAAAAGGCATGCTTGTGTTTTGTTTGCATTGAAATCTACCAAGTTATTGGATCCCCAATAAGTGCGCTGACACCATCAAATCGCGACATGTTCATTGAAGAAGACTGTACCTAAACTTATTCAAGACCGTTGAAAAAATATCCATCGGTGAAAAATTGTCTTTATTAGCAACCGAGATTATAACGAAGGCAATGGTACTCAATATACTTACCTATTTATCATAGAAATTAGTGCTATTAGTGTCTATAGTCGTTAAAGTAGAAATTCATAATGGTACTTACTATAATATCTATGTTCCTTCAAGCTTGTGCGTGCAACTTGGTCCATTAAATAGTCATTAAGTTTATAATTATTTCATTAAAATTTTCCTCGATGCAGGTCAGGATCATTAAAAAAAATAATTATGGAATTTAGTGCCTTTTATTCCATATTCGAGCTAAAGTACCTATATTATTATAAAAAAACTGTATATGGGTACTAGCGTTCTTTCGAGACTAACTGGATATTAAAAAAGTATGAGTTCATTTTTGGTTTTAGCCGAGGTTTTAGCTTTAGCACACCAAATAATATACAGTGTGTCCCACTTACCATGCTCACCATTGGTATCTTTTTAACGGTGAGAGATACAAGGTCGGTTAAATGACACCAAATGTGGAGTTTGTCAAGGCCAACTATAATGTGAAAAAATATTTAGTTACTGTTTATGCGTTCAGTTGATTATTTTTTTATCACAAAAGTTGAGAATGGGGCAAAAACTGGTTTAATTCGTATGGAACAATTTCACTTGTACAAGAGTAATAGGCTCGGTAATAGGTATAAGTAATTAATAATTGAACATGAATCATGCTTATATAAAGCAATATTTTAACTAATACTATTCAATTTGTTATTCAAATCTTCCATGCGGTTTTGCAAATAATGCGAAAGTTTTTTATAGTATTGTTCATCGAAACTATGAATTTTGGCTCAAAATTGCCTGGATATTTGCTTGTATTTCTCTGAAGACATTTGCTGATTTTGTTTCAAATCTGCAATAATTTTTAGGTATATTAGTTCTGCAATTTGCTAACTATGGTAAGATTTAGTCGAGGATTTAGTCGATTTTATTTAAAATATCTACATATTTCGGCTGTTGTTCGGTGGTAATTAGTATTTTTTGTCATTCACAGACACCCCATGTTTGGATTTGTCTGGTGTAACTCGAAGTTGCATTCTCTTTTTTTGTTCTCGTTCATACAAGGGTTTGCGTTTGCCACCCCTATTCTACCCTCGATTTCACCCTTCACACGTAACCGGTTTACTTTGACCAACTTCGACAAACGCTGAACTGCTCAATGAATAGATAAAACGATGAAACCGAGTGAAAGATGGCCTTAAGGGGTACGAAACACCCTTGGTCCCGATGAAAATGGAGTACCTATTGTACAGACAAGGATGCAGCCAATAATCAATCAATACAAAGAAATAGTAGATCGTTTTATTAGGATCAAAAGTGACATTCTGTTTGATAAGCGAATTTTGCATTTGCGAGGCGCGAACCGTCTAGCAAAACCGAGCTTTAGCAAATTTTGCCAATGCCAAAAAAAGGGAGAGTCCGAGGGACAGTCGCTGTCGTTAGAGTTGACATTGGAAAAAGAATATCGGCGCTCAAAGTCAGCTATTCGCTTTTATTGTCAATAGGAGCACTCCTGTAGGCTACTACGTCTGCATTTTCCAAAATTTCCCAATTTCCACCACAGATTCGTTCATTTCGACATCGAATTAGTCTATGTGAATTTTTTCAGATTTTTAATAGGCCAAATACAAATTTTTATTTTCCCACCTAAGACTTCAGTACGATAATATCTCGGATAATATAGTCACCGAGCCATCTTCGGACGGCCGAAAGTGCCAGGAAACGGCAAAAATCCACGCGAATTATCGCTCTTCCAATAATGGAGCTGATTATAGTCTCATTTGATTCAGTGTGTCATTTTCTATTGGAAGAGCGATAATTCGCGTGGATTTTCGTCGTTTTCTGGCACTTTCGGCCGTCCGAAGATGGCTCGGTGATTATATCGTACTGAAGTCTTAGGTAGGAAAATGCAAATTTTTATTTGGTCCATTAAAAATCTGAAAAAAATCACATAGACTAATTCTATGTCGAAATGAACGATTCTGTGGTGGAAATTGGGAAATTTTGGGAAATGGAGACGTAGTAGCCTACAGGAGTGGTCCTATTGGCAATAAAAGCTATTAGCTGACTTTGAGTGCCGATATCTCGAAAATCATCTGTTCTATGGAGCTGATTATAGTCTCATTCGATTCAGCGTGTCATTTTCTATTGGTAAAGCGATAATTCGCGTGGATTTTCGCCGTTTTCTGACACTTTCGGCCGTCCGAAGATGGCTCGGTGACTATATCGTACTGAAGTCTTAGGTAGGAAAATGAAAATTTTTATTTATCCTATTAAAAATCTGAAAAAATTCACATAGACTAATTCAATGTCGAAATGAACGAATCTGTGGTGGAAATTGGGAAATTTTGGAAAATGGATACGTAGTAGCGTACATGAGTGCTCCTATTGGCAATAAAAGCGAATAGCTGACTTTAAGCGCCGATATCTCGAAAACTATCTGTTGTATGGAGCTGAATATAGTCTCATTCGATTCAGCGTGTCATTTTCTATTGGAAAAGTGATAATTCGCGTGGATTTTTACCGTTTTCTGGCACTTTCGGCCGTCCGAAGATGGCTCGGTGACTATATCGTACTGAAGTCTTAGGTGGGAAAATGAAAATTTTTATTTGGCCCATTAAAAATCTGGAAAAATTTACATAGACTAATTCGATGTCGAAATGAACGAATCTGTGGTAAAAATTGGGAAATTTTGGAAAATGGAGACGTAGTAGCCTACAGGATTGCTCCTATCGACAATAAAAGCGAATAGCTGACTTTGAGCGCCGATATCTCGAAAACTATCTGTCTTATGGAGCTGATTATAGTCTCATTCGATTCAGCGTGTCATTTTCTATTGGAAAAGCGATAATTCGCGTGGATTTTCGCCGTTTTCTGGCACTTTCGGCCGTCCGAAGATGGCTCGGTGACTATATCGTACTGAAGTCTTAGGTAGGAAAATGAAAATTTTTATTTGGCCCATTAAAAATCTGGAAAAATTTACATAGACTAATTCGATGTCGAAATGAACGAATCTGTGGTAAAAATTGGGAAATTTTGGAAAATGGAGACGTAGTAGCCTACAGGATTGCTCCTATCGACAATAAAAGCGAATAGCTGACTTTGAGCGCCGATATCTCGAAAACTATCTGTCTTATGGAGCTGATTATAGTCTCATTCGATTCAGCGTGTCATTTTCTATTGGAAAAGCGATAATTCGCGTGGATTTTCGCCGTTTTCTGGCACTTTCGGCCGTCCGAAGATGGCTCGGTGACTATATCGTACTGAAGTCTTAGGTGGGAAAATGAAAATTTTTGTTTGGCCTATTAAAAATCTGAAAAAATTCACATAGACTAATTCGATGTCGAAATGAACGAATCTGTGGTGGAAATTGGGAAATTTTGGAAAATAGAGACGTAGTAGACTACAGGAGTGCTCCTATTGGCTATAAAAGCGATTAGCTGGCTTTGAGCGCCGATATCTTGAAAACCATCTGTTCTATGGAGCTGATTATAGTCTCATTCGATTCAGCGTGTCATTTCCTATTGGAAAAGCGATAATTCGCGTGGATTTTCGCCGTTTTCTGACACTTTCGGCCGTCCGAAGATGGCTCGGTGACTATATCGTACTGAAGTCTTAGGTAGGAAAATGAAAATTTTTATTTATCCTATTAAAAATCTGAAAAAATTCACATAGACTAATTCGATGTCGAAATGAACGAATCTGTGGTGGAAATTGGGAAATTTTGGAAAATAGAGACGTAGTAGACTACAGGAGTGCTCCTATTGGCAATAAAAGCGATTAGCTGGCTTTGAGCGCCGATATCTTGAAAACCATCTGTTCTATGGAGCTGATTATAGTCTCATTCGATTCAGCGTGTCATTTTCAATTGGAAAAGCGATAATTCCCGTGGATTTTCGCCGTTTTCTGACACTTTCGGCCGTCCGAAGATGGCTCGGTGACTATATCGTACTGAAGTCTTAGGTAGGAAAATGAAAATTTTTATTTATCCTATTAAAAATCTGAAAAAATTCACATAGACTAAATCGAGGTCGAAATGAACGAATCTGTGGTGGAAATTGGGAAATTCTGGAGAATGGAGACGTAGTAGCCTACAGGAGTGGTCCTATTGGCAATAAAAGCGAATAGCTGACTTTGAGCGCCGATATCTCGAAAACCATCTGTTCTATGGAGCTGATTATAGTCTCATTCGATTCAGCGTGTCATTTTCTATTGGAAAAGTGATAATACGCGTGGATTCTTACCGTTTTCTGGCACTTTCGGCCGTCCGAAGATGGCTCGTACTGAAGTCTTAGGTGGGAAAATGAAAATTTTTGTTTGGCCTATTAAAAATCTGAAAAAATTCACATAGACTAATTCGATGTCGAAATGAACGAATCTGTGGTGGAAATTGGGAAATTTTGGAAAATGGATACGTAGTAGCGTACATGAGTGCTCCTATTGGCAATAAAAGCGAATAGCTGACTTTGAGCGCCGATATCTCGAAAACTATCTGTTGTATGGAGCTGAATATAGTCTCATTCGATTCAGCGTGTCATTTTCTATTGGAAAAGTGATAATTCGCGTGGATTTTTACCGTTTTCTGGCACTTTCGGCCGTCCGAAGATGGCTCGGTGACTATATCGTACTGAAGTCTTAGGTGGGAAAATGAAAATTTTTATTTGGCCCATTAAAAATCTGGAAAAATTTACATAGACTAATTCGATGTCGAAATGAACGAATCTGTGGTGAAAATTGGGAAATTTTGGAAAATGGAGACGTAGTGGCCTACAGGATTGCTCCTATCGACAATAAAAGCGAATAGCTGACTTTGAGCGCCGATATCTCGAAAACTATCTGTCTTATGGAGCTGATTATAGTCTCATTCGATTCAGCGTGTCATTTTCAATTGGAATAACGATAATTCGCATGGATTTTCGCCGTTTCCTGGCACTTTCCGCCGTCCGAAGATGGCTAGGTGACTATATCGTACTGAAGTCTTAGGTGGGAAAATGAAAATTTTTGTTTGGCCTATTAAAAATCTGAAAAAATTCACATAGACTAATTCGATGTCGAAATGAACGAATCTGTGGTGGAAATTGGGAAATTTTGGAAAATAGAGACGTAGTAGACTACAGGAGTGCTCCTATTGGCAATAAAAGCGATAAGCTGGCTTTGAGCGCCGATATCTTGAAAACCATCTGTTCTATGGAGCTGATTATAGTCTCATTCGATTCAGCGTGTCATTTTCTATTGGAAAAGCGATAATTCGCGTGGATTTTCGCCGTTTTCTGACACTTTCGGCCGTCCGAAGATGGCTCGGTGACTATATCGTACTGAAGTCTTAGGTAGGAAAATGAAAATTTTTATTTATCCTTTTAAAAATCTGAAAAAATTCACATAGACTAAATCGAGGTCGAAATGAACGAATCTGTGGTGGAAATTGGGAAATTTTGGAGAATGAGGACGTAGTAGCCTACAGGAGTGGTCCTATTGGCAATAAAAGCGAATAGCTGACTTTGAGCGCCGATATCTCGAAAGCCATCTGTTCTATGGAGCTGATTATAGTCTCATTCGATTCAGCGTGTCATTTTCTATCGGAAAAGTGATAATACGCGTGGATTTTTACCGTTTTCTGGCACTTTCGGCCGTCCGAAGATGGCTCGGTGACTATATCGTACTGAAGTCTTAGGTGGGAAAATGAAAATTTTTATTTGGCCTATTAAAAATCTGAAAAAATTTACATAGACTAATTCGATGGCGAAATGAACGAATCTGTGGTGAAAATTGGGAAATTTTGGAAAATGGAGACGTAGTAGCCTACAGGATTGCTCCTATCGACAATAAAAGCGAATAGCTGACTTTGAGCGCCGATATCTCGAAAACTATCTGTCTTATGGAGCTGATTATAGTCTCATTCGATTCAGCGTGTCATTTTCTATCGGAAAAGTGATAATACGCGTGGATTTTTACCGTTTTCTGGCACTTTCGGCCGTCCGAAGATGGCTCGGTGACTATATCGTACTGAAGTCTTAGGTGGGAAAATGAAAATTTTTGTTTGGCCTATTAAAAATCTGAAAAAATTCACATAGACTAATTCGATGTCGAAATGAACGAATGTGTGGTGGAAATTGGGAAATTTTGGAAAATGGAGACGTAGTAGCCTACAGGATTGCTCCTATCGACAATAAAAGCGAATAGCTGACTTTGAGCGCCGATATCTCGAAAACTATCTGTCTTATGGAGCTGATTATAGTCTCATTCGATTCAGCGTGTCATTTTCTATTGGAAAAGTGATAATTCGCGTGGATTTTTACCGTTTTCTGGCACTTTCGGCCGTCCGAAGATGGCTCGGTGACTATATCGTACTGAAGTCTTAGGTAGGAAAATGAAAATTTTTATTTGGTCCATTAATAATCTGAAAAAATCCACATAGACTAATTCTATGTCGAAATGAACGATTCTGTGGTGGAAATTGGGAAATTTTGGGAAATGGAGACGTAGTAGCCTACAGGAGTGGTCCTATTGGCAATAAAAGCTATTAGCTGACTTTGAGTGCCGATATCTCGAAAATCATCTGTTCTATGGAGCTGATTATAGTCTCATTCGATTCAGCGTGTCATTTTCTGTTGGTAAAGCGATAATTCGCGTGGATTTTCGCCGTTTTCTGACACTTTCGGCCGTCCGAAGATGGCTCGGTGACTATATCGTACTGAAGTCTTAGGTAGGAAAATGAAAATTTTTATTTATCCTATTAAAAATCTGAAAAAATTCACATAGACTAAATCGAGGTCGAAATGAACGAATCTGTGGTGGAAATTGGGAAATTTTGGAGAATGGAGACGTAGTAGCCTACAGGAGTGGTCCTATTGGCAATAAAAGCGAATAGCTGACTTTGAGCGCCGATATCTCGAAAACCATCTGTTCTATGGAGCTGATTATAGTCTCATTCGATTCAGCGTGTCATTTTCTATTGGAAAAGTGATAATACGCGTGGATTTTTACCGTTTTCTGGCACTTTCGGCCGTCCGAAGATGGCTCGGTGACTATATCGTACTGAAGTCTTAGGTGGGAAAATGAAAATTTTTATTTGGCCTATTAAAAATCTGAAAAAATTTACATAGACTAATTCGATGGCGAAATGAACGAATCTGTGGTGAAAATTGGGAAATTTCGGAAAATGGAGACGTAGTAGCCTACAGGATTGCTCCTATCGACAATAAAAGCGAATAGCTGACTTTGAGCGCCGATATCTCGAAAACTATTTGTTCTATGGAGCTGATTATAGTCTCATTCGATTCAGCGTGTCATTTTCTACTGGAAAAGCGATAATTCGCGTGGATTTTCGCCGTTTTCTGGCACTTTCGGCCGTCCGAAGATGGCTCGGTGACTATATCGTACTGAAGTCTTAGGTGGGAAAATGAAAATTTTTGTTTGGCCTATTAAAAATCTGAAAAAATTCACATAGACTAATTCGATGTCGAAATGAACGAATCTGTGGTGGAAATTGGGAAATTTTGGAAAATGGATACGTAGTAGCGTACATGAGTGCTCCTATTGGCAATAAAAGCGAATAGCTGACTTTGAGCGCCGATATCTCGAAAACTATCTGTTGTATGGAGCTGAATATAGTCTCATTCGATTCAGCGTGTCATTTTCTATTGGTAAAGTGATAATTCGCGTGGATTTTTACCGTTTTCTGGCACTTTCGGCCGTCCGAAGATGGCTCGGTGACTATATCGTACTGAAGTCTTAGGTGGGAAAATGAAAATTTTTATTTGGCCTATTAAAAATCTGAAAAAATTTACATAGACTAATTCGATGTCGAAATGAACGAATCTGTGGTGAAAATTGGGAAATTTTGGAAAATGGAGACGTAGTAGCCTACAGGATTGCTCCTATCGACAATAAAAGCGAATAGCTGACTTTGAGCGCCGATATCTCGAAAACTATCTGTCTTATGGAGCTGATTATAGTCTCATTCGATTCAGCGTGTCATTTTCTATTGGAAAAGTGATAATACGCGTGGATTTTTACCGTTTTCTGGCACTTTCGGCCGTCCGAAGATGGCTCGGTGACTATATCGTACTGAAGTCTTAGGTGGGAAAATGAAAATTTTTGTTTGGCCTATTAAAAATCTGAAAAAATTCACATAGACTAATTCGATGTCGAAATGAACGAATCTGTGGTGGAAATTGGGAAATTTTGGAAAATGGATACGTAGTAGCGTACATGAGTGCTCCTATTGGCAATAAAAGCGAATAGCTGACTTTGAGCGCCGATATCTCGAAAACTATCTGTTGTATGGAGCTGAATATAGTCTCATTCGATTCAGCGTGTCATTTTCTATTGGAAAAGTGATAATTCGCGTGGATTTTTACCGTTTTCTGGCACTTTCGGCCGTCCGAAGATGGCTCGGTGACTATATCGTACTGAAGTCTTAGGTGGGAAAATGAAAATTTTTATTTGGCCTATTAAAAATCTGAAAAAATTCACATAGACTAATTCGATGTCGAAATGAACGAATCTGTGGTGAAAATTGGGAAATTTTGGAAAATGGAGACGTAGTAGCCTACAGGATTGCTCCTATCGACAATAAAAGCGAATAGCTGACTTTGAGCGCCGATATCTCGAAAACTATCTGTCTTATGGAGCTGATTAGTCTCATTCGATTCAGCGTGTCATTTTCTATTAGAAAAGCGATAATTCGCGTGGATTTTCGTCGTTTTCTGGCACTTTCGGCCGTCCGAAGATGGCTCGGTGACTATATCGTACTGAAGTCTTAGGTAGGAAAATGAAAATTTTTGTATGGCCTATTAAAAATCTGAAAAAATTCACATAGACTAATTCGATGTCGAAATGAACGAATCTGTGGTGGAAATTGGGAAATTTTGGAAAATAGAGACGTAGTAGACTACAGGAGTGCTCCTATTGGCTATAAAAGCGATTAGCTGGCTTTGAGCGCCGATATCTTGAAAACCATCTGTTCTATGGAGCTGATTATAGTCTCATTCGATTCAGCGTGTCATTTTCTATTGGAAGAGCGATAATTCGCCTGGATTTTCGCCGTTTTCTGACACTTTCGGCCGTCCGAATATGGCTCGGTGACTATATCGTACTGAAGTCTTAGGTGGGAAAATGAAAATTTTTATTTGGCCTATTAAAAATCTGAAAAAATTCACATAGACTAATTCGATGTCGAAATGAACGAATCTGTGGTGGAAATTGGGAAATTTTGTAAAATGGAGACGTAGTAGCCTTCAGGAGTGCTCCTATTGGCAATAAAAGCGAATAGCTGACTTTGAGCGCCGATATCTCGAAAACTATGTGTTCTATGGAGCTAATTATAGTCTCATTCGATTCAGCGTGTCATTTTCTATTGGTAAAGCGAGAATTCGCGTGGATTTTCGCCGTTTTCTGACACTTTCGGTGGGAAAATGAAAATTTTCATTTGGTCTATTAAAAATCTGAAAAAATTCACATAGGATAGTTTTCGAGATATCGGCTCTCAAAGTCAGCTATTCGCTTTTATTGCCAATAGGAGCACTCCTGTAGGCTACTACGTCTCCATTTTCCAAAATTTCCCAATTCCCACAACAGATTCGTTCATTTCGACATCGAATTAGTCTATGTGAATATTTTCAGATTTTTGATAGGCCAAATAAAAATTTTCATTTTCCCACCTAAGACTTCAGTACGAAATAGTCACCGAGCCATCTTCGGACGGCCGAAAGCGAGGCCGAAAGTGTTAGAAAACGGCGAAAATCCACGCGAATTATCGCTTTTGCAATAGAAAATGACACGCTGAATCGAATGAGACTATAATCAGTATTCCTCTTCAATATAGATCACTTCGTTTAAAAAAAAAGACAGATTCGAATAAATCGTAAAAAATTATTCCAGAAAAGTTATTGAATAACCAAAATAGGTTGAGAATTACTAGGATAAAGGGGGGTGCACATTCAAGTGGGACACCCTGTACACACACCTATGCAGTATCACAGCCACTCCATTTACATTCCAGAAAACCGGAGAGAGCTCCCAAATGGACTTTTAATGCTCGTCTCGTATGTTGAGCGGGATATCGCGCGACACGAAACATTTTATTCTATAGTTCCTATTTTTTTATTTTCTCCTCGATTTTCTCTCTTCCCCCTTTCACAGGGGTTATCGAGCACCATGAAAGTAAAATCGCCGACTGATTTATTTCCCTCGACGGGAATGCCGACAAAACACGGGTATTGATGCTTGGAAAACTTCGAGGGAAACTTCTCGGGAAACTTGGAACTTTTCCGCTTCACAATTATTGAGAGAAGGAAACTCGGAAGGAAACTAGTAGCAAATTAATCGATTATTGATTCGTATACTGACGAGACTCGGTTTCAGAAAATTTCCTCTTTATATTCTATCAGATATTTTATATATTAATCGGGTCGATTCTGTTCGGATCTTGTTATAACATTGCTAAGATAATAATATTGTTATGATCATAACATATAGCAATATTGCTATGAAGTCTCGTATGAAGTTCTGTATTCTGTTTGCAGAGTAACTGCAAGACTGGTTATAAGCGAGGTTATAAGTTCAAGTGATAGCAATATTGTTGAAAAATTGAAAATTTTTGAGCTGACAACACTGTTTTCAATTTATTGTTTAAGTGTTAGGTATCGATTTTGCCATTATTTCATGAAGAAGAAGTGTTCATGATTATCTAACCTCTCAAATTAGTCAGTCCTGCGCTGACATTTCACAAAATTATATTGTTCAAATCGAGAGATTTTGTATTTGCTGAATGTAGTGGTGGACGGTGTATCGTCTGATACAATTGGCATCAATTCCGGCGTTCCACAAGGATCAATTTTGGCACCAACATTATTCCTGCTTCATATCAATGATCTGTTGGGAGTAACAACTTGCCCCATCTACAGCTTTGCAGATGATAGTACCCTCCATACTGCGTTCTCTTCCAGAATTCCCATTTCTTCCCAGGAAACTAAGAACTCACGGCGCAGGCAGGTCAATGCTGTCAATGAAGACCTTGCTGAAATCACAGCCTGGGGAACCAACAACCTAGTTGAATTCAACGGCACCAAAACTCAAGCCTGCATTTTCTCTAGAAAGGCGGAACTCAGTATGCCCGATATTGTAATGTCTGGCACCACCATCCCCACCAAGTCCACCATATCTATGCTCGGTATTTCCATCAGCAACACTCTTTCATGGGATAATCATGTGAGATCCATCGCAAAAGCTGCTTCACAAAAACTCGGATTCTTGTTCTGTGCGAAAAGCTACTTTACACCTCAACAGCTTCTCATGATCTACAAAGCGCAGATACGGCCTGTTCTAGAATACTGTTCCCACATATGGGGTTCAGCACCGAAACATACGCTGATGCTCTTAGATTCCATCCAGAGAAGAGCCATCCGCCTGGTGGGTGACGCCACACTCACTCGCTCTTTGACATCATTGGAACACCGTAGAAAGGTCGGCGACCTTTCACTTTTCTATCGATACTTCCACGGGAAATGTTCTTCGGAAATCTCTGCTATCATCCCTTCACTAGCAATACCAGTCAGACGAACTAGACAAGCCCAGTCAGCACATCCATTCGTTGTCAACCTCGAAAGATGCCGAACAGCACTTTATCAAAACTCCTTCATCCATAGAACGGCTGGGCTCTGGAATTCATTGCCTGAGGAAGTATTCCCAACAACATATAATCTCCAGAAGTTCAAAAAGAATTCCAATACCTACCTCCTATCCCTATCCTCCCTAGGAACGCACGATGTTCTTTGAACATTATAGGGATTCCCTCTCGTGCGCTCCAAGCGAAAAAAAAAAAAAAAAAAAAAAAATCTGGTCGTCGTTGCGCGACTGGCAAGTAATCAATCATGTCCCCCAAATGAGAAAACAACTAAAAGCCGGATGAAAATAATCGTGTTTTTTTTTTAATATTCTAGCAAAATAACTTGATAAACTATCCATCAGGCAACTTAAATTTCTCTGATATGCCTAAATTGTAGTCTCATATTCCCTCTACAAATTGGAACTTCAAGAAAAGGTTTTCAAGTAGTTGGTCACAGTAGTGAACCTATCCTATATGTTTGTAATCAACAATTTATGTTTTTCAATAATTCTTCTACGAATTGAAACTTTGAGGAAAGGTTTTCGAGTAGTCTGTGACACAACTGAACTCTCATATGTTTTTAATCCACTATTTTCTGAATGTTTCATACAATTGGAAGAATTTGTAGTGCAAAAACAAAGAATCCACTACCTTGTTATAGAATCGAGTGTACAATATTGACTCTCATGCTCGCTCTCATCAGCTCCCACCAATAACAATCACCGGATACGCTAGTGCATATTCCATTCCATGACTTTCCACTCCTATTTCATTCCTCTACTGGGTTCCTCCTCATTCCACATTCCTGTTATATTATTATGTATTTATTCCCTTCGAATATACAAGACACGAGACGCGATACGAATGCCAACGAGATCCCAGTTGGAGGCTTTCGAGAGAGGCGGCATTCGAGCCATTCTAATTATTATTCGTCTGCGGAATTTCCATCCAAGAGTTATTATCTCCATTTACAACTGCTGAAAATGAAATGTAACATTCTGCCATTCTGATGGTCTGACACAAGTACTCTCTATATTAGAGAATACGAGATAACAGTTGGGTGGTTATTGTTGATGGTTTTTTCTGCAACTGTCCTAAAAACTTCAATTTCTTTGTGCAGTTTTTGTGTCTAGTGGTGTAATTATTGGTTATTGAAAATTATGAAATTCTACAGTTTTTCACGTAAAAGAGGTTCTCCTAGTGCATTCCGATAAAGTGTACCATTTATGAGAAAATCAACTTTGACAACTTTCTGATTTGCGTAAATCACAATAACTTGAATGTCAAAAGAAGAAGGTATGTTTTTACACTTACCCTTCCCCGCATGTGATGCCTCTGAGAAAAATTTTGCAATTTTGAATTCAGAGACTTATTCACCATCAAATGTTTATATCGTACACCAATTTTCGAAAATTTATTGTGAAGAATTTTGAAGTTATAGAAACAAAATCGTCTTTGAGGAGTCCTATTCAAAGGGGCTTAGCTCCCTTAGAAAGTATTTTCGGACCCTTATTAATATGAACTTTTTGCCTCATTTTCATGCAAAGAATATACGCGCCTGGAAGGATGCCGCTTACTTTTGAATGAATCACCCTGTGTAGGGTGAACTATATGAACCCCTTGAATTTTTTCGGTGTTATTTAGATGTATATTATGTTCTATAACCAAGGCAAAATAGTTTGTCACCGTTATTTTCGAGGTTATTTTCCACTTTAAGAGATCTTTTTTATCGGACTTAGAGAATGAGAATTTTGTTGGCTGGAAATTAAACGAAAGAAATAATTGAAACAATTTGATGAATAAGTATATCACGCATTGTTGATGTTTTTTTTTTCAATTCCTCCACTTGAATATTCTCTCAAAATCGCGACATCTCCATTTCGATCGATCTTCACAGATTAGATACTAGACAGATAAGAATGATAAGATACTGATATACCTACTTTTCACATCGCAAATAAGGTTTAAGAAAAAGCGCCATGATCGCCATCAAAGCCTTTTTGTTAACATTTTTAATGGTCATGCTATTATTGTGAGCTTTCGAGTATATTTTTTTATCTGATTGATTTTGTATTTTTTTCTGTGACGGAAAAAAATTTTGGCATTTCATCTCTGTTGGCAGGTTATAAAATGTCACTTTTCATAAATTACTTTTTTCCCGTGGGAAAAAAGTGAGTACTTTTTTCCCGGATATATATCACATATATATACTCTGTTAATGGCTTCTGTTGTGCTATAGTTCCGAAAAATGAGTCAATAATACCGTCTCCGAGAAAGAACTGCAACTCCTTTTATCTTCCATTCGACTTCGCGGTTTCGTATATTACTAAACAACTACTGAATTCGCAATTTTTTAAAATCAAATCACAGAATTGAACTGACAGAAGTGACATCAGATATTTGATTACTTCAAAAGAATGATAAAGATGTCTATAAAACGCCGGTGTCCCTACTGTTAAAAAATTGAAATTTCACGTCGATAATTTTCAGATTTCGAAATAATGCAAAATCTTCTCAATATTGATTCGTCCTTCCATCTGTCACAGAAAAAAATAGAGTATTATACACGGGAAAAATATTAGATTTTAGCTCACGGTTTTTTGTCTCCCTCCGCTACGCGTCGGGAGACAACACAACCTGGAGCTAAAATCTACTACTTTTTTCCCTTGTATAATAAATAACTATTTTTTTCGGTTGATTGATGTATTCGGGTAATCTTTTTCCTCCTTGTCACTTCTCGGCGATCTGTAATCGTCGAAGGATGAAGTCAATGAAATGAAGGGTCTTGTTCCGCTTTAGCTGAACGGAAGTATTCCGTATCGTATGGCATATACTGTGCTGAAACCGACGCAGAAACCGTTCTAGACTGAGAGACTGAAACATAATAAATCTTTTCACTTGGTAGGTACACCATTTCTCTTTCTATGCTTCTCTCATCTCTCTCTACTCTACTGTGATAAATTGGTCTCAAGGCTACGTCGGACGTTGACTTTTGGTACTAAACTTGTGAATGTCGTCAAATTTCTTTCTGGACGGATTATTTTAAGTTATGTTAATAATAATAAATAACTTACGTAGGTACCTGCAATAGTTGGCAAGGAATATTGTGTTTTTAGTTTCGTGACACAACATGACTATATTAACATCACATTAGTTATACAATATTGTATCCGATTATATCGAACAGAAAACAACTACTTTCCTCTCGAGTTTCCTGGCTAATACCACAGTACCTATATTGAATTATATTATATTCGAGTTATATACAGCGTGTCTCACTTTGAATGGCCCCCCTCTATATCTCAGTTATTAGTCATGCGATTCCAACCAAATTTGGTGTGGTATGAATAATCATCAATATGATCAGTTTTACAGAGATGCACATTATTTTGGACAGTGCCGTGCGTTTTTATTGTACTAAAAAGGGGTCGATGTTTCATAAAATCATATTAGGCATTTTTTTACAGGAAATCTAACCTCATATTATTGTTCCTCATGCTTTCGAACCTCCATTTGCAAAAAATCACTTAATTCCGAATTAACAGGTTTGGCTTAATTCTTTTCATTTTCAGTCTGTAATAAATAGTGACTCCAAATCAACTACAAATTTTGGAGCGTTCAATGGCTCCGGTAGGTGGAAAATCATGATTCGGAAGGAAAAACGAGTTATACTTTTTTATGTTGAATTCACCGTTTCCGAGTAAATAATTATTACAATTTACTTTGTATATCATAATATGGACAAATCAAGGAGAAAATCAACAATAGGCATGGAAACACGCGTGAATTCTATTTATAAATGTGCATACTGAAATATACCATTTTAGTTACATAACATGAATGCAGAATGCATCGATTTGTTTAAAATACCTATACTGTAATACTTCAAAAAACACAATTTGAATACCCTAACCGTTTCTACCAAAACTTTAAAAATGCAATAATATACAGGGTGTCTCATTTGAAAACATCCATCACCAACCGATATCTTGGAATTCGAACAGCCTATAGATATGAAAACAATTTAAAGTGATAGTTCCCAAGAAACCCTATAACTGTTGTATTCGAATTCTTTCTATATATACAGTGTCATTCATAAAGTCGTCATCATATGAGAAAAACTTATAAATGACTTATTTTGAAATTCGAGTTGGACGTTAAGTTTTGCTTTAAAAAAGATTAAAAATGGCCTACTCAATCGGGGTCACGTGACTTTCGCTACATGTCAAAAGTGAAATTTTTTCAAATTAATCGCTGAAAGTAGGCTTATTTGTTCGAATATCGAAAAAGTTTACTTGAAAAATTTGTTTCTATTTAAACTTTACATAATATGTGACTCGAATTTCATCTTTCTAATACATTTTTTAGATTTCGATATTTTTTAAAAATTTTCGAAATTTCTGTAATATTAAAAAAAATTTAAATTTGATAAAACTACTTCATACCTGTAGCTTCATCATGCTACTAACTTTCAATTACTAATTATCACTAATTATCGACAAAAATATGATTTTCTTCAGAAAATGATAATCTCCGCTTCAAAATTCTGTTATGTTTGATGCAAACATTTAGGAACGAAATTCATTTAAATTTATTTTTTCAGTACTGGAAAGATCAGTTCAAATGAATTTCGTTTCTAAATACTTGACGATATATCAACTTTGCATCAAACATACTTAACAGAATTTGGAAGCGGGTATTATCATTTTCTGAAGAAAATCATGTTTCTGTCCATAATCAGTGATGATAAGTAATTGAAAGTAAGTATAGCATGAAAAACTACTGGTATGAAGTAGTTTCGTGGAATTAACAATTCTTCAAATATTATAGAAATTTCGAAAAATAAAAAAAAATTAAAAGTTGCAATAGAAAAATCAAATTCGAGAAGCATGTGTAAAATTGAAATAGAAACAACTTTTTCAAGTAAACTTTTTCGATATTCGAACAAATAAGCCTTCTTTCAGCGATTAATTTAAAAGAATGTCACTTTTGACATGTAGCGAATGTCACGTGACCCCGATTGAGTAGGCCATTTTTCATCTTTTTTGAAGCAAAACTTAACGTCCAACTCGAATTTCAAAATAAGTCATTGATAAAAGTTTTTCCCATATGATGCCGACTTTATGAATAACACTGTTACATATATCTGACGGTTTGGCTAATATTGAAGGAGAACATACTATTGACTCACCCTGTATATAGAGTGATTTATGGGATTCAGCAAAAACATCTTTTGGTCATAGCAGAAGAAATGCAAAAAAAAAATGTTTCTATAAATTAGTGTTTTTACCGAGTTTTCACCTATCGACAAACCATCTAACCTACTTTTTTTCCTCCTTCCAGGTGAAAAATGCAGCGTAGCGAGCGGTCGTGCGCCCCCGTCGCGACGCTGCCGGCGCTCGTCCCCCCCCTAGGCGGGTCCGCCCCCCGCCCCACCTCATGGCGCCCCCAATGAGATCCAGCTCGCACGAAGCGGGCCACCGAGGAGCGAGGGTGGCGGACCCCACGGAGGCCGACCCCTCCGAACACCACCCTGCGGCACACCCACCGCCACCGCCTCTGACGACGACGAACCACCAGCAGCAGCAGCAGCCGGCCGCGGCCAACTTTGAGTACGATGACAACGAGTGGGACATAGGCATAGGCGATTTGATCATCGATTTGGACGCTGACATCGAGAAAACCACAGAGGTACTCTACTTTCTCCTATTTTTTGCACTTACCAAGTATTTGATAGTCACTGGACGTCTTTGGTACTCGTTGGTAGTTATTGCTAGTGGCTGGAGGTCTTTGGTAGTCACTGGAAGTATTTGATAGTCACTGGACGTCTTTGGTACTCGTTGGTAGTTATTGTTAGTCGCTGGAGGTCTTTGGTAGGCATTGGAAGTCTTTGAAAGTCACTGTGGAAGTGTTTGCCAGTCACTGAAAGTATCTGAGAGTCACTGGAAGTCTGTGGTACTTGTTGGTGTTCGTTGGAAGTCATTCGAAGTCGCTGGAGGTCTCTGGAAGTATTTGATAGTCATTGGACATCTTTGGTACTCGTTGGTAGTTATTGTTAGTCGCTGGAGGTCTTTGGTAGGCATTGGAAGTCTTTGAAAGTCACTGTGGAAGTGTTTGCTAGTCACTGAAAGTATCTGAGAGTCACTGGAAGTCTGTGGTACTTGTTGGTGTTCGTTGGAAGTCATTCGAAGTCGCTGGAGGTCTTTAGAAGTATTTGATAGTCATTGGACGTCTTTGGTACTCGTTGGTAGTTATTGTTAGTCGCTGGAGGTCTTTGGTAGGCATTGGAAGTCTTTGAAAGTCGCTGTGGAAGTGTTTGCTAGTCACTGAAAGTATCTGAGAGTCACTGGAAGTCTGTGGTACTTGTTGGTGTTCGTTGGAAGTCATTCGAAGTCGCTGGAGGTCTTTAGAAGTATTTGATAGTCATTGGACGTCTTTGGTACTCGTTGGTAGTTATTGTTAGTCGCTGGAGGTCTTTGGTAGGCATTGGAAGTCTTTGAAAGTCGCTGTGGAAGTGTTTGCTAGTCACTGAAAGTATCTGAGAGTCACTGGAAGTCTGTGGTACTTGTTGGTGTTCGTTGGAAGTCATTCGAAGTCGCTGGAGGTCTTTGGAAGTATTTGATAGTCATTGGACGTCTTTGGTACTCGTTGGTAGTTATTGTTAGTCGCTGGAGGTCTTTGGTAGGCATTGGAAGTCTTTGAAAGTCACTGTGGAAGTGTTTGCTAGTCACTGAAAGTATCTGAGAGTCACTGGAAGTCTGTGGTACTTGTTGGTGTTCGTTGGAAGTCATTCGAAGTCGCTGGAGGTCTTTGGAAGTATTTGATAGTCATTGGACGTCTTTGGTACTCGTTGGTAGTTATTGTTAGTCGCTGGAGGTCTTTGGTAGGCATTGGAAGTCTTTGAAAGTCACTGTGGAAGTGTTTGCTAGTCACTGAAAGTATCTGAGAGTCACTGGAAGTCTGTGGTACTTGTTGGTGTTCGTTGGTACTCATTGGTGTTCGTTGGAAGTCATTCGAAGTCGCTGGAGGTCTTTGGTAGTCACTGGAAGTCAATAACAGGCACTGGGTGTATTTTGCAGTCATTGAAAATCATTGGAAGTCATTGGAGGTCTTGGAGCTCTGAAAATATTTGCTTATTGGTAGTAACTGAAAGTCATTGGACGTATTTGGTCGTCATTAGTGGTTATTGTGAACCATTGGAAGTATTTGAAAGTCACTGGAACTATTTGCTAGTCACCGAAAGTCACTGAAAGTCTCTGGAAGTCACTTGTTGGTGTTCAATGGAAGTCGCTGGAGGTAATTGGTAGTTACTGGAAGTCTTCGGCAGGCACTGGCAGTCTTTTCTGTCATTGATATCCATTGGAAATCATTTGTAGTCATTGCTTGTTATAGTCTTTGAAAGTCACTAGACATTTTTGTTAGTCATTGTAATGTATTTGGTAGTCAAGTCTGCTCATTGGAAGTCTGGAAAACACTTCCATTACCATCACCAGCAGCAGCCGGCAGCAGCCAAGTTTCAGTACGATGACAACGAGTATAATATCGACATGGGCGATTTGATCATTGATTTGAATACTGACATCGAGAAAACCACAGAGGTACCCTGCTGCTTCCTATTATTCAGCTCCTAGTGGTCGCAATCACTAGACGACTTCTGCACCTAACTTTCTGTAGGGTGAGTCTAGTGTACACTTCATTGGAGGTCACTAGAAGTGACGGAAGTCTTTGGTAGTCACTGGAAGTTTCAGACAAGCAGTCACTTGGGTATTCAGTAGTTACTGGAAGTCTTTGGGAGTCATTGAATGTCACTGAAAGTATTTGGCAGTCATTGGAAACCATTGGAAGTCTTCAGAAGACCTGGAGAACCTTGGGAGGTAGTCATTGGAAGTCATTGGGAGTCCGGTGTAAAGATTTCTAGAGGATATGTTCCCCTCAGACCTTCACACCCCTTTCACATGAGTCTCTAGTAGGTTGAATTCAATGCCATCAAAACAAGCTTGTATATTTCCTCCAATATATCCTTATTTCCCTTAACAGCGGGAGTTGGCTTCCTGAGGTACCACTAGCCCCATACCGATAATCTCTGGTTTGCAGGTGGTGAATATGGCGACGAATGCGGGCCCAGGGGGCCCGCAAGCCTCCAAAGCCCAAGCCACGGCGAAGATGCACATCGAGCACTCCGCCACCACCGCCGACAAGGGTCTCAAGATGAAAATCAAACGCACCAAACCGGGCACCAAAACCTCCGAGGCCAAACACGAGATCGTCAAGTCCAACGAACTCACGAACGGCATCGCCGCCCTCGACCCCACCGACCCGAAGGCCGGTCCCCAAGCCCCGGGGGGCGTGGCCAAACCCGCCTCCCCGCCGAACGCGGCGGCCAATAAGCCTCGTTCGTCCGGTCACCGACGCGACAAGACGCGAGACAAGCACTCCTCTAGCTCCGCCCCGCTGGCCGACAAGCCCCTTCCCAAGGCGGGGCCGGTGGCCACGCCCACCAGCGTGGCGAGCGTGTCGGAGATGAGGGCGACCGCGCCCGGTCCGCCCAGGACGGGGGCGGGGCCGGGGCCGCCTGCAGGGCAGGGCCAGGGGGCGGGACCATCGCCTGGGCCGCCGCAGAGTCCTGCGGCGGCGACGGCACAGGGGTCGGCGGCTAAGCCGGAGCAGGCGAAGGGGGCAGGGCCGGCTGGGGAGGCACCGGCGATAGGTGGGGCGGGGGGCGTGGTCGGGGAAGACAGGGGGACGTCGCCGCCTCCGGCCAAGAAGCTCAAGACGGACGGCAAGGTGAGTGACAGTCACATTTTTCGAGTTGGTTTTGTTCACAGAGAGTTCTTTTGTTTCTATTTCTCATTATAGATCAAATCATCGCTGCCATTACGTAGGGGACCATCTCGATAATTATAACTTCCGAGTCAATATTTCACGTGTTTCAGTTTGATAAAATATCGGTTGAGATAAGATAAAAAACTATTTTTCGACTTAAATGGTATGAGCCTACTTTATTACGTGAACCGCTAATTTTCAAAACCTAGTCAGAGAGTTCTCTTCTGAATCTGACATCGAATTATTCTTAATGGGTATGAATTAGTGATTTTTTGTGGATTTGTGGGTTCGCCAATTTTGAAAATCTAGACTTAATCTGATATCGAATTATTTCCTTATATGTCTGAATAGTGTCATTGAATTTTCTGGTATTTTGATAGAAATCAGAAAAATATTTTTCTCGACCTGTATGAGCATGTATTGCGTAAAAGAGCGCGAAAACTGCTAATTTTGAAAATCTAAAGGGAAAACTCTATACTAGCTATCGAATTATTTCTCTATGGGTCTGAATTATTGTTAATGATTCTTTCTTGGGATTTCCATGCAATCAGAAAAAAATATTTCTGACGGACCTGTATGAGCCTACAGCACTGCTACCTAGTTAATTTCAAAAATTTTAAGGAGAAGTACATTTTCTAGCTATACCAATACCAGAGATTATGGGGGAGTGTATAATATCTGCCAATACCAACAAATACGAATGTTTTTTTTTTCACTTTACCATCATAACAGTGATCACGTGACATTTGTCAAAATTGATTTTCAGGTTCGGACGTGCCTGATAGATCCCTGAATTTTTTTATATATCAATAATAAACTTTTTCCTCATTTGATACGGAATTTTAGATGACACAGTATGATTCCTTTTCAACTCTATTTTTACTTTGAGAAAATCTATGAAGTTTTTTGAATGTTTGTCATTCTAGTTCTTGTCTCAATAGGTTCAGAGATGTTCGATGTTTTTTTTCAATAAACTAGTGAGATGGTACGATAAAAACTCAAGAGTCGAAAAATATTGTATACCTGTTTTTCTTTGCTTCATCATAAAAACACAAAACAGTTCCATATTCTCTCTCAATCCAGCGACCTTGATAGATGCTAATAAAAAGCTTGTCGATAAACAGCGAAAAAGTCTCTCACGAAACCAGTCTCGATTTGCAGAACCATCGTTTCAGAGAGACTCTCTGAGGTGTTTATTTTTATGTGTTTTTATCATCCGCCCGATATCGAGTTGACAAGCGGAACGGAGAACAGCTTCTCTTGGGAAAATCCAGAGAAAACTTGCTTAGGGACCTTCGAAAAACTCGGAGTCAGGGTATACTGAATTCGAGGCTAAATTGGCTATTTCTCCTAGTATGGAATATCGCGGAAATGAACTGAAGGCAGTGGATATTTTTGTCACAAACATTCTTCACATTTTATTCGAACTCGAAGCAGCAGTTCAAATTGGTTAAACTTATCTAATAAGTTTCATTGTTTTGGATGAGAAGTTTCCAATTGCTGAGAAATATTCTCCATTTTTATGTTGAAAACAGAAGCCGAGACAGAAGCAGATTCGCTCCAGAAACGTCCAAAGCTAAGACAGCTAAGTAAACATTTTGTATTTTCCGGTATTTTCCAAACATTTTTCATAAATGGTGTCAGTGCAGTGACCGAGGCAGTGACTATCGAGGTGACTATCGATCAAATTTCTCTTCTAGGTTTCTGATAGTGACATTTTTAAACCCAGTGACACTTTGAGTAAATTATCTGATTTGATCTTACTACAAATACAAGGTGTTTCAGAATATGTGGGCAATCTCCCGGATTCAGATAGAATACTAGAATACAATTTTTTTCTACTCTTGATCGATATCGATAAATTGATCTATTCTAGAAAAACATTTATTTTTGTCTACAATAGCAGAATGCTCATCTATTATGAGACCATATCTTTTGAAGAGGACGGGAGTCGTAGGAAAAAAATTATAGGAAGCTTCAATTCTTTTCGGAATCTGAGGATTTTGAGGGGATCTGTTTGTGGTATTTCCTCCACCCACGGTCAGCTGGTATGCTTCCAGTATATTCGATCTTTCGTGGTGAACAGCAAAACCAAAACACTCCAGCAAGATTTGGTTGGGTGTTTGTGGATGTTCTACATAGGTAAATTCACGTCAAGATTTGTGAGACATAATTGAACATCACTTAAATGACCTGATCCTCAACTGTTCAGAAGAATAATCCATTCTTGAAAAAAGAATATAGAATCGTGTTTTCCTCGAAACGTAGGACATTTTGAACACTGTAACTGATTCAATATTTCATGTTTCTAGTCAATTTTCTACTTATGATTCTTTGTTCCATCAATAGCTTCAGAAAAAGAATAATTTTATTGTTTTAGAACCTGAACAAAAAGGTAATTGAACTCAATGAAATTCATTTTATACCAGCATCATTACTACTCCATTATTTTCAAATCGAAATATTCCGACAACGGAACATAGTATCGAGTTTAACCAAGAGTAACTTTTTGGTGTAAAATTGAATGATGTTTGAGTTCATATCATATTTGGATTGGAAAATCTAACCTCAAAAAAGTTATGTTCAAAACTACTCGGTACGAACCGTGTAACTAGCGCCTTCTATGAGAGTCAGATATAAAAACGAATTCATGCGATGTGTCAGATTTCAAGCAACATCCATACAAAATTTCATCACAATGGTGCCAGTAGTTTCGGAATAATCGTGAAAAATGTGTAAAAAAATAATTTTTTCAACACCTTGTATCATGAAAACGTATGCCGTTACGACATTTTTTCACTGAGCAAACCCAACTTATTTTGCAATGTTCTACCTACCCTAGCAAAGGGGTTAAGTTTTTTTGAAACACCCTGTATATTTGCTGTCAACCCTTCCAAGTTAATCCGGTACAACGTATTTTAATGTAGATATTGTTGCCTAATTTCCGAAAATGAAGGATCGGTTCTTGATGAGTGTGCGAAATTTCAATTTAAATCGATCTCTTGAAGTGGGTCAAAATCACGTTAGAAGATTTCGTTAATACAAACATACATGCAAAGCTAACAAAAGCGAAAAGAAATGAAACTCTCTATTGTTCTTAGGAATCTTAGGTAGGTAAAATGCTAAGGTCTTGATGCTCCTCAATTGATAGTTCACGAAGAAACAAGACTTGCTTTCTATTTGTGATTTTTCTCGAGAATCTATCGATTCAGAAATAATTGGAAATGATCAGCTATCCGTTTCCCGTTCACGATTTTATCGACCGAGTTTCCTATTAAAACCGACAAATAAAAATCGTCCAGTAACGATTATAATTGCATTCCTCTCGTAGTATAGATAGGTAGATCGAGTCTGTTATTATTCCATTTCAATTACCTCGACCGTATATTAAACAGAGTCGTTAAATCGCGTGTGATACGGCTAATTTATCGATTGCACATGCATACACAAACATACAGGGGGATCGTGATGTCGGGGTCATAGATATACCAACTCATTTTTCATTTTTCAGCTCATGGAATCAAATAACCGAAACTGTAAAGTGTGTTTTTACTACCAAGATAGTTTTCGTCATGAACTTTCAATCAACAAAGAACATAATATTATCTACCTCTGTTATAATGGGGAAATTTCCTATAAGTATTGAAGTTTTTATCTCACTGTGAAGTTTGTAAAAAAAAACTAAATATACGTATTTTTTTTTTCGAAAGATCAAATTTCACTACAGAAAAAAATAAATAAAAGAGAAAGTTGGCTCCTCCACCATTCCTATGACTTACTTTCTGAAAATCCACATTCACACAGAGTTGAAATACGATTCCCTGTGCCAGTACGACGTTGCCGACATCATCAATATGTCTATAGATTTCCGGAAATGGTTCTTCAATCCTACTTTGTCAATTTTCAAATTTTTAAACCAATTGCAAAGCAAAATTCGGAGTGGGGAGAAGGACATAAAAAAATAAAAATATTTATCGAGACTGAGTTTTTTTATGCTTCCATATCAACTCAGAAGAATGGATTCGGATTCTTTGATTTCTCCGAGGATTTCTCTTATGGTTGATCATTTCACTCCCACACTGTATATTTATGTCTCATGTCATGTCATAATTAATTTCTTCGGGTCAGTTCAAGGTAAGAGTTACCCTTCTGGACGTCGGATATTCTGTATATTATGTTGCGTCGGAACAGAGGACGTGGCAACGTCGTTTCTGGCAGACCCAATTGCAATTAATATAATCGACGATGGTTAATTACCGCGTTTAAATATTTAAATTCCCCTGGTGATAAATTCGTTTATGCTTCAACGAGCAAAATAAATTGTGTCGACATCTAGAGACACAAAAAAAACTTGGCGATGTTGAAGTTAATGGCGTTGATTAGAACATTGAACGATGCCAAAATAATTTCGAATCACTAAGGATAGGCAGTGACGTATATTTTATACCGTGTGTCCACCTTCCTAAAAATTTTACAGTGACGAAATAAAGTTTAGGGAATGCGTGTATATATAAGATTGTATTCTTCATAGACTGCATACGCCATTTCATTCGTATGAACGACACCAACTTTCGATTTTTAAATAGAACACCTCGTAGAACACCCTGTATATTATTCATTTTTTGACTCAAAATGAACATTCTGAATGCAACTGTGTGCCGTTTGTCACTATTTATTATAAGTTACTGAAGGTCTTTTAGTGTATTTGGAAGATATTTAATTTAAAGTTACTGGAAGTCTTTCACGTGTTTGAACATAATTTGAAGTTGATGATAAGCTTACCGATATAATGTAGGAGTCATTCGAGAGTCATTTGAAGTAACTGGAAGTATTTTCGTATCATTGGAAGTTCTTTAAAATTACTGGAAGTATTTTATGTGTCTTTGGAAGTAATTTGGAGCAAATGCGAAAGCCTCGTAGAAAGCTTACCAAAAGAACTGATTTAATATTTCTGAAAGTTTTCGGCAGTCTGATGGAACTTATTGGAAACCTTTTTTAAGTTCTTTGGGAATCCTTTCACTATCTGATGAAGTTATTTAAAGTCATACTGGAAGTCTTTCATGTATTATTTGAAGTAATTTGATATCAATGAAAAGCCACGTGAAAAGCTTACGAATAGAATTGAATTAGATATTGTCATCAGCAATCTTTGATGGGAGTCATTAAAAATCACTGAAGAGTCATTTTCAGTAATTGGAAGTCTTATATATTCCTTTGGGAGTCATTCGAAGTTACTATGTCTAAGGAAGTCATTATAAGTTACTGGAGGTAATTTATACCACTAGAATTGAATTGAATAACTGAAAAGTCATCGGCAGACTTTCATGAGAGTCATTAGAAATCACTGGGGAGTCATTTTCAGTAATTGTAATAAATTATATTCCTTTAGGAGTCATTCGAAGTTACTATGTCTAAGGAAGTCATTATAAGTTACTGTAGGTATTTAATACCATTAGAATTGAATTGAATGATTGAAAAATCATCGGCAGACTTTGATGAGAGTCATTAGAAATCACTGGAATTCATTTGTAGTTAGTAGAAAGTCTTTTATGATTCTTTCGGAGTAATTTGAAGTCACTGGAAGTATTTTAGTGTCTTTGAAAGTCGTTTCAATCTACTGGAAGTTTTTTGGTATCTGCGAGTAATTTTTGGTTATTGGAAATCTTGCGTGGTCCTTTGAAGTGACTGGATATCATTGGGTCCTTTTGTGTTGTAAGTCCAGAAAGATCGTTGGATGGAATGAGAGTTTCTTGAAAAATATAGAATGGAAAAGAATAAAAAAAATTTTGTTCATGTTCTGGTTCTCACGAAAAGGGATATCCTGTAATGTTCAGAAAACATCGTGAGAACCAAGGGAAATAAGGTAGGAATTAGTGTTCTTCTTAAATTTCTTGAGGTTATATGCCTTGGAAAACACCTCCGAAAGAGATGTTCTGCAGGTCTCCAAATTAATCTCACGGGGACTGCCAATTGAGGAACAATTGTTGATATTTCAGAAGATCATTGTCCATGAAAATATCTATAAAATAGGGCCAGATCGCCAAATTGTCTACGGAATGGTTCAAACTGAAGAACACTGTTTAATCATGTTGACCCATCAAACCATATCTGAATCCTAAAAATATGCCGAAGCTAAACCGAATCGGATGACACAACAAAGGGTCGTCATCAGGGTCATCTCTCAATTATCTATCTCCGGCCAGCCCACACGTGATCACTTCCGTCCTTGTGAAACACCATTCAGTGTTCGATTAATTATTCCGAGTGGCGTGTATAAGGGGGGGGGGGGGGGGTGCCGACCCCTCGGATAAATCCTCTACCCTCCTGCTGCCCCTATTAAAAGGCAGTCTTCCGCACCTGCTTCTCGTTATCTCCACCCTTATGGGGTTGGTGTGGTCACAGAATTACATACGAGGGCGAGGGTTTCTCTTACTCTGGCCTGGCACCATATACTACTGGACTGGTCAGTTGATGGTAATGGAAGCCTTTTTTGTGTCTTTGGTAGTGATTTGAAGTTACTGAAAGTATTTTACGTGCCTTAGGGTGATTTGAAGTTAGTGGAATTCTTTTATTCCTCTTTGGAAGTCATCTGAAGTTACTGGTCTTTTTTCTTTGGGCGTCTTCAGAATGTACTAGAAGTGTTTTGGTGTCTTTCGAAGTCATTTGAAGTTACTGATGATTTTTCTTGTGTATTTGATGGCAATTTGAAAATACTGGAAAAACGTTATTTCTTTGAGAGTCATTTGAAGTTACTAGAGTCTTACTGAGAGTGTTTTCTGTTTGGGAAACATTCGAATTTCGAATGTATTAAAAGTCCTTTGGTGCCTTTGTAAGTCGTTCTAAATCACTGAAAGTTTTTGTATTGACTCTGTAACACATTTGAGATTAATGGAACAATTTCCAGAGTCATTCGTAGTTACTGGAGTTTCACTGAGAGTATTTTCTCTTCAGGAGTCATCAGAATGCACTAGGAGTCTCTTTGATGACTTTGGAAGTCGTTTGAAGTTATTAAAAGTTCTTGTTGTGACTTTGCGAGTCATTTTTGTATCTTTTATTTGTCTAGGAGTCATTTGCAGTTACTAGTGTCTTACTAAGAGTTTCTTTTGTTATTTTCGGATGTGTCGTTGAAAGTCATTTAAGTATACTAGTCATTCTTCAGGTGCCTTTGGGAGTCATAATATGAAGATAATGAATAGCTTATGCTATCTTGTGAGTCTTCTAGATGTCGTTCAAAGTCTTTGGTATTCATAGACGACACTGGCACTTCAGAGTTTCTTGACATTTTGAAAATCACTGGATGTCTTGGAGAGTCGCTATGCTGATAGAATTCATTGAATTAAACGTTTCCAAAGGTCATCTACAGTCATTGATTGCAGTCATTGGAAATCAGTGAGAGTTTCAAAGTTACTGGACCTGCTCCTCGTTATCTTCACCCTCATGGAAATGATGTGGTCACAGAATTACGAGGGCGAGGGTTTTCTTAATCTGGCACCAAACTGGACTGGTCAGTTGAGGTTAATTGAAGTCTTTTTGGTGTCGTTGAGAGTCAACTGAAGTTACTGAAAAGCCTTTTTGTTAATTTGGGAGTGAGTTGAAGTAACTGGAAGTGCTGCGAGTCTTTTATTTTGTCTCTGGCAGTCATTAGAAGTTACTGGTGTCCTATACTGATAGTACTTTGGTCTTTTTGGGAATCACGAGGGGAATTATTAGAGATCTTGATGGTATTTTTTGTGTCTTTGGGGGTAATTTCAAATTACTGGACAAATTTTATTTTTTCTCAAGAGGCATTTGAAGTTACTGATAGTATTTTCTCTTTAGCTGTCATCAGAATGTACTATGAGTATTTTTGATGAAATTACTGAAAAGTCTTGTGGTGACTTTGCTACTCATTTGAAGTTGATGGAAGTATTTTATCATATTTATTTGAGAGTCATTTGAAGTTACTAGTGTCACTGAGACTTTCGTTTTCGTATTCTTGCGAGTCAGTATAGAAGTCTCTTGGGGCACGTGTCTTTGGAAGTAATTTAAATATACTAGAAGTGCCTTTGGAAATCATTTGAAGATAGTGAACGTTTTCGTGGTAACGTTGGGAGTCATTATAATATATGAAGTTAATGGACAGCTCATGCTGTTTTGTTCAAAGTCTTAGGAGTTCATAGAAGCCACTGAAACTTCATGAGTCACTTTTCGAAAATCACTGTATGTCTTCGAGAGTCACTAAGTCACTATGCTAATAGAATCCATTGAATTAAATGTTCTCAAAAGTAATCGGCAGTCGTTGATTAGATAGTCATTGGAAATTATTGTTAATTTTGAGAAATCATATATATAGTCATTCGGAGATTTGATGGAAGTATCCCTAGAATTATTAGCAGTCTGCCCCACACTATGCTGTAAGTTTCTTTGTTAGTTCAAATGAAATGACATCGTAAACTACAGGTAAATGGTGGTAAACGTTCCTATCTCCAAAGCTAATTGAGTCTGACTGGGAAAATACCGAGAGCCAATTAGTCAGCAAAACATTTCCATTTCGCATTTCATAATCGATGAGGATTTAGGAGGGAGTTGAAGGTAGGTAGGGGTAGGGATAATCAAATATAATGGCGGTGACGTATTCGTACATGCGTTTCGTATGGAATTAATCTGAGTAATTAAAGTCGATGCGGATCACTACCAATTCAACTGGTACACTCCACAATTAGCGGTTCGTAAGGTATTTGAATAACGGACGGATGAAGAGGAGTAGGCAGAGCAGGGCCGTACTTCAATGATTTGGAGCCCGATGTGGGCCTGATGTTATTTGTCACACATTTTTTTGAGAGTTTTAGGAATAATGAAGTATACAAAGTAGAGGTCTTCGTAGTTTTCGCACTACTGTAATGGACGAAACTTTTTCTGTGATGAATCTGAGAAATTTCATAGTGATAAAAGATTTCAGATTTCATAACAGAGATTCAGGATGAAACGAACATCAACCTCGGTGAAAACAATACTATTTCTTCCTATTTATGTTTTGTATTAAAAGCGAGATTGAAAGTATATTTTCACATTAATTATAATTACTTTTCGAATCTACTGTCAAAAAGAGATACGTGGGATAGTGGAAATCGAAACATACAAGTGAAATGAAGTTTTTAAGAATCCATAAGGCCAATCCAAACAATCGATTTCGTTTTCGTTTAGGGCTCCCGTTTTGGGCCTGGATTTGGGAGCATTGCTTAATTTTGAATCAAATCATTCAGAATGCCCATAAAACGTCCTATTTCGTACTCCATTCTTCTTGAGTATGAACAGAACAATTGAAGTTTTCTCAAAATCGATTTAATTGTTCAGAAAATGTGTACCTTCGAAATATCACATGCCGAAAAGTTCAAAAATCGAACAATGTCAGAAATATAAAATCGAAATAATGAAATTATCATTGAGTTACTATTCTGGATACAGTGAGGAATGAACTAGTTACTATAGATCATACCAAAAAAACTTAGTCAAAAATATGAAAACTGAAAAAAATCAAATTGTGTCTAGGAGACGACAATCGATTTATCAATCAAAATATTTTGAAAACTGAATCACTCACCTTATCAACTTCGGCTACTGATGAGAGCTGGATGGTGATGAAATACCTGGAAGGATAACGACCAATATTGAAAGGGAGATGTATGATTATCAGTTATGGATTATTTACGAACAGCAAAACTGTATCCATACTGAATAATCCATTACGTTATTCTTTTCTATTGAATAATTAGAAAATCGAAGGAAAAGGAAAGATAAATATGAATTGAATCTGTTTAATTCGTTTGGAACTGTGTTTTCGATTTTCTAGCTAGACTTAATGAAATAGTTTGAATAAATAATTTTCCAGACCTAACCTAAAAATACCAGAGACCTGTTTTCGACTAAGAAATTTGCTTTGATTCCTGTAATTAACCAGCATTGAAATAGCAACCAGTATTCCAGGCTAAACCCAGGGTTTGCAATCAAAGCCTACATTCCCGTGGCTTCTTGATTCCAGGTCGATTCAATGACATTGACCCCTGATTTATACTGTAGGTACCGAGGTAGGCATACCTCCTGTATCTGTCTCCACTGTTGCTACTTTGGGCCTCTGTACAAAAATAGCTTTAGATAGATAGATAGATAGATAGATATTTTATTAACTACGTTACATTATGATTGTAATGTTTGTAGCAAGTCATATACAATTTAATAGGAAAAATAGTATTAACTGTGCAATAAAAATAACAAATAAAACAAATAAATACAACAATGAATAATATCATTCACAAACAAAATGAGTTAATAATTAAATAGAAAATATATAAATAAAACTACAGTTAACAACTTCACTGACTACATAAAAGCTGGGTTAAAAGGGGAGGGGTGCGTATGCTACCACATTATTCATTAGTTGTGACTACAGTTTTGAGTGTACTCCTCAATCGAATAAAAACAATTTCTTAGTAGTACTTCTCTAAGTTCGTATTTAAATTTGCTAAATGACAAGTTTTTCATATGTTTGGGAAGTATATTGTAAAGGTGGATGTTTAACGAATTGTTTTTTGATTTATTCAGTCTGTATCGATTTGGGCGTAGATTGTCAGCATTCCTAGTGTTGTATGAATGTATGTCGCTCTGTTTTGTTAACGAGGTTGATCTCTTGTGAATCTCGAGAACCGCTTCATATATAAAAATTGTCGGCAGGGGCATTATTCTTAGAAGAATGAATAGCGGTTTACAGTGCTCATGGAAACCTGCATTACTAATGATACGGATGGCTTTTTTTTGTAGTCGAAATATTGTAATAGACTCTGAGCTATTACCCCATAGATACGTGCCATAAGATATATGAGAATGGAATAAGGAGAAGTAGGCTGTTATTAATACGTCCTTAGAGCAAATCGGCCGCAATTGGCGTAGTACGAAAAGTGTACTAGCCAACCTATTTTTGAGTATATTAATGTGAGTGCACCAAGTCAAAGTACTGTCCAGGGTAATTCCAAGCAGTTTAGCAGTACCTTCATTGGACGTAGTGTTACGTGAGGAAAAAGATAATTTTTGGGTTTTGCTGTGATTGAGTTTCAGTTTATTGTAGGTAAACCAGTTTTCGGCATGGCTTAGTACCTCTCCCGATATTTTTGACATTTCATTATTATTTGCTCCAGAACAAATCAAAGTTGTATCATCTGCGAACAATACAGGTGTGTGAGGATATAAGTATTTGTGCAGATCGTTGATATATATAATGAACAACAGGGGGCCAAGGACTGATCCTTGGGGCACTCCATGGTTAACTAATTTCACATCAGATTTGGTGTTATCAATAGAAACGAACTGAGAACGGTTTACTAAGTATGACTGAATTAAGTTTAGCGGGATACCTCGTATGCCGTAGTGATATAACTTTTGTATTAAAATTTCGTGAGACACACAGTCGAAAGCCTTTGTGAGGTCGCACAGAGTTATTGCCACCTGACGTCCATCTTCGAGGCTCTCGACTATGCTGCTCACTACACTATGGAGGGCATTAATTGTAGACACACCCTGACGGAAACCGAACTGCGACTCATTTAGAAATTTGTTTTTTTCGAAATACGAATAGAGCCTTTTTTTCAGAATTATTTCTATCATTTTGCAGAAGATTGATATTATGGATATTGGGCGATAGTTGTCTGCAAGGGAACTGTCTCCTTTTTTGAATATCGGGATTACCCTGGAGAGTTTAAAGGCTTCTGGAAATGTACCAGTAGAAAATATCAAATTTACCAGGTACACCAAAGGTTCAGAAATGATGTCTATTGTATTCTTTATGATATGGCTGTTCAGTTCGTGAGCGTCAAAACATTTTTTATTTTTTAACAAATCTACAGCCTCAGAGATGTCATGATGCGTTACCGGTTCTAGAAAAAAGGATTGAGCTGGGGCTGGAAAATTCTTAAAATTCAGTATGTCGGTATCAGGTATTTGAGGAAGCGATCTTATTACGTTCTCTGCTACAGAAACAAAGAAATCATTGAAAACTTGCGGTGGTATGCTGCAAGACAAATTTGTTCTTTTATTATTTCTTTCGAAATTTATCAATTTCCAGCAGGCTTTAGCCTTATCATCTGCTGAAGTGATGAAATTATCATATGCTGTCCGTTTGGACTTCTTCAATAGCTCAGAGTATTTTTTATTATAAGTCTTATATGCTTCAAAACATACAGGATCTCTAGTGCTATCTGCAATCAACTTAATACTACTTAAAGTGTTTCTCATTGCCTTAAGGTTACTCCCGAACCAGCACGTAGGAGAAAACGTTTTGTAAGAATGTGTTCTCATTGGGAAGTAATTTTGGACAGGCTCATTGAAGATTTCCACTAGATGAGATGCCAAGTAGTTGACATTATTACTGCTGAAGAATGTATCCCAGTTCACTTCTTTCAGGGATTGTTGTAACTTTTCCATCCCATGTTTTGTAATAGTTCTGTGAAATGACTTACGATTTTCGTTACTAGTTATTTCTTTTAATTTTATGTACTGAGCTCGGTGGTCAGCTATACCAGGTTCAAATACACCAGTTATGAAGGATTCTGAATCTAAGTTGGTAAAAATATTATCGATGCAACTGGCTGAAGTTGCTGTGACTCTTGTGTATTCCTTTATAGTAAACGTTAGACCATATGAAGTGAGTATTGTAACTAAGTCATTTAGATCAGAAGATTTTTTCATGAAATCAATATTCACGTCACCCATTATTACAATGTTACTTCTACGTGTTGAAATGTTCTGGAGTAGGTTTTCTAGATTCACAAGAAACTGGTCAGGATTGCCGATTCCTGATCTGTAACAACTTATAATTATGACATTGTGGTTTACTAATTCAATACCACAGAACTCAGAAATTTGTTCAAAACAGAAATTTTGAAAGTCAAGAATTTTAAATTGAAGGTTTGGCTTTATAAATATAGCCGTACCACCGTGTCTAAGTTGTTTTCTGCAATAAGAAGAAGCAAGATTGAATCTTTCAATATTTATGGTTGATATTTCATCTTCCCGTAACCAGTGTTCAGAGATACATACTATGTCAAAGTCATGTTCGTGAAAGAGTGCCTTGAATTTTTCTACTTTGTTGGATAGTCCTTGTGAATTTATGTGGAACATACTCACCCCATGTTTACAATCAGGTGAGTTAGAGGGATACAAACACTTTTTTATTGCCAAAGAACGATTTGCGTCCTTCGCGGTTTTTGAAATTATGTTGTCGCTGGTGGGTGTTCCTTCTTCTGAAAATTTTCCTGGAATTTAAATCTTCTAATTGCGGCGCCCTTGGGCCATACAGATGGACTATAAACTTCTTCAAGTTTATCGAGTGGGAAGGACACCTTGTAGGTTGATTGCCGTTCATTTCTATTCCACTCTTTACACTCAAATGCAATATTTGGTGCTGTGGATTTTAGCACCTTCAGCAGATCTTCTCTTTTCATATCGGCTCCAATGCGAGAAACATGTAGATGGCCTTGTCTAGGTAGTGTGGAAAAACTGGGTGACTCATTGCTTCCGATGACTGCCTTGTATTTATTTGCAGGTTTTTTGTATAGTGGATTC